>CP092863.1:184794919-185338197 GCA_030710605.1 Cordylochernes scorpioides | reverse complement strand
ACCTCACCGGTGTGAAATTCACCATCTTCATTGACCACCATGCCCTACAATTGTTAAAAACCATTAAAAACCCATCCGGAAGACTCTTCCGTTGGAGTTTAAAGTTGTCCGCCTACGACTATGACGTCAGATACCTTAAAGGTAAAATGCAGTTCGAGGCGGACCTATTATCCCGAAACCCACTATGTGGTTTCCTTACAGTCGATCAAATTAGGGAACATCAACCCCTCCGGCCTCCGTTCCCTTTCGTTAAAACAAATATAGAGGGTCTCCATATAATTAAACGTAAAGGTGTCTCTAAGATAGTTGTTCCCTCCTCCTTGCAGCATAATTTAATTAATCAGGTACATGTAGAATACAATCATCCTGGGGTCTCACAAATGCTTAGGTTAATTTCCACGCAAAACACCTGGCGCGGGATGACCAAAGCAATATTGAAGTACAATAAGTCTTGCCCTACTTGTCAATTCATAAAAAAACGAAAGGTCTAACTTATGTTAGATTAGAACCTCCTCCTGTAGCTTTAGAACCCTACGATACATTATCCATAGATACGATTTCAGGATTTTCTAAGTATGGTAATGTTAAGTCTTATTTACACGTAATTGTAGATCATTTAAGTAGATATACATGGACCTTTCCGAGTAAGTCTACAAGTACTGTTACTTATATACAATGTATCAAAAAGGTAATGCAGTGTGGACGTCCAAAACGCCTAGTTTCGGACAGAGCCCCTGCATTTACATCCCCAAAGTTCAGGAGATTCTTGGTACAAAACGGGGTACAGCCTCTTCTGACAACTGCTAATAACCCGCAAGCGAATGGCTTGTGCGAGATACTTAACTCCACACTCACAGGGAAGCTAAGGTTATTACACCTAGAGAACCCCAAAACCTCCTGGACGAAGTTAATTAAGTTAGTTACTAAGAAATATAATGATACGCCCCATACAGTGACAGGTTTTCCCCCGTATTTTTAATACATAATATAATTCCCCCCGAGTTAAATAATCAAATCGACCCCCATATCCAAATATAAATGAGAGTAGGAAATTATCAATACAACGTACAAATGAAAGATATGTTAAGGAAAAGACTAGGTACGATAGTAAGCATAAAGAGCCCCATTTTGAAATAGGTGATGTAGTTCTAATCAAGGTTTATAAATAACCCAATAGTGGCAAACTTATGCAATCTTTCTCAGGGCCGTATACCATAGTAGATAGGATTTCAGATAATGTAGTTTGTATAGACCGGCCCAACCAATACCTAGGTAGTTCTACGGATACAGTACATGTAAATAAGTTACGCTATTACAACGAAGTTCTCCATATTTCGTCGCCTAAGTTAGAGAACAAGAAACCGAACTATCAAATAGGACCATTTCGACACCTTACGCATGGCTTAATTGGCAACCCTGAAAAACCTTTGGTCGTCCGCTATGAAAATCCCTTTAGTCACCTAAGTCCAAGTCTATTCAGCTAGAAACCCATGTTAGAATCCTTCCTCGGTATACAATTCCCGATAACGAGTTCAGGAAATCCAAAGATTCTTTCTTTTTTTTTTATCCATCACCCGACACAACATCATTCATTACATTCAACAATGATGGGTTGTTCAATCATCAAGGGCAACAGTACCCTTTACCTTCCACAATCCTCACCTTTCATATTTCCTGCAGTCAAGAGTCTCCTGCTTGCCAATCAAACTTTTATATATTTTTTATTTTGATTCAACCAGCTGGCTCAACCTTCCTCGCGGTACATTTCCCAACAGTGAGCTCAGACGAACAGTTCGAGTTATATTTTTTTCTCAATGCTCGGATCATCATTACAACCATCATTTTTACCATTTTATTACTATTTTTTTCCATTTTAATTCGAGCTTAATCATCATTGGTAACAGAGCAACTATTGACTCCACCTTTCCTATTTCTCCACTTTCAACTTACCTACCTCCACCGTCTGTTCTAATTTTGATTATGGAAAGTCTTGGGAGTTCGGTCAATGAAAACAATACCTCACTTTCACAGGCACGTATTGCATTGCCGAACGCCATTGCAAAAATCAACACAGACTTCCTCTCTTTTTACCACTGCGTCACTCTAAACCTTCAGATATCCATTATAAGTTTGCTTGTAACATTATACTATTTTTGATAAGTTCGTTTTCCTTTTTCTCTCTCTCACCATGTGAGACGTCTCTGAAATTATAATTATGAAAAAATAAAAAACAAACCATAATGTCATTCCAATTTATTTACCACTTTTGACTTTTCCAAACATCGTCTAATTTGCGTTTATAGGCATTGCATCACGTGGGGAGCACACTAACCTAAATACTTACCATTTTAAAAAATCTTATTCATTTATATTGTTACGATCCTTGATGTGTGCCATCTTATATTTTTTATAATCATCTCAGATATCTTTGAATACTTCTATAACATTATGATTTTTATCTTCCATGGCCTACGTCTAAGATATTTTAACTTTAAAAAAAATGTTTTAACAGTGACGCCTTTCTACCAACTGTCCCTTCTCATATATTGCTCCTTCCAACTCTGCCTTCCATACCTTTCTCGTCTCTTGATCCTTCTCCTATGCCTTCGTTCTAACCACCCCGCGTCCATCGCAGAGTTCCTGTTCGCCGACTTTTTTTTGTTGTTATTGATTTGCCCCAGTGGACTACTGATTCCTCGCCATCCCATCTTGATGGTGTGGTCAGGAAATTATGAAGGTCATTAAAACTGGGGAACTCTACACTTCAAGATATTTTTTCAGGCGGACATGGCAAGGGGGAACTTGGCATGGGCTTTCTATGCTATAGGTGTAGAGTACGAGAAATGAGATTGAGGTTGGAAATTGTGTGAGCTCAGGACTGAGGTAAATATAGAACTACATACAATGTTAGAATTTTGGCGAACAGAGCGAGGGGAAACTTGCTTTGGGCTATTCTACCTTATCTATGCAGTTACTCGTGTAGCGAGTCAGAGGAGAAAAGTCCCGTGTGTAGGTGAGGAAGTCGCATGGACTTATAGTTAATTTGAGAAGATAAAATAGTTCGAGATACAAAGGCAGAATATAGGCAAACAGAGCGAGGGGAAACTTGCTTTGAGCCTTTCCACCTTAATTATTTCGATACTAAGAGACTTTAGTAGTTTTAACTAATTGCCAAACAGTGCCAAAAATTGGGACGAGGACGGCGTTGTCCTTTACAATTTACAAGCTTCTCGTACACGAGGTGTTTGAACCGTCGTGGGAGCTTGTGCGAGGAGTTGATTTCGCGACGGGTTGAACGTAAAACCCATGTCTGCGCGAAATAATGACGGACCGGACAAAATCAGCGACGATGTTTAACGTACCTCCGTGGGAAATATCGGACGTAGGTTATATCGTGCTGGTTTGGACAAGGGACAAACATAGATTTGAAGACAGGGTCCGTGTGGCGAACGTGTGGCGCGAGAAGAAGGAGCGAACTGTGCCGCTCGATGCAGATTGTTCAAGTTCGAACAAAAAGGAGTTGATGAACATCTAGCAGTTAGTCAATCTGCATCCTGTGACGAACACACCAGTGGCTAGATGGTGTGGGTCGGTGGATATGCTAGAGAGGAACTACGAAATATATTATCCTAAATGAAGGGTGAAGATTAGAATTTTGAAATGACAATATTGTTGTCAATAATTATCGATAATTGATTAATCAATAATTCTATAAAAGGTCATGAGCTGGTAGAAGGTTGACAAAGTTGTAAGAATGAGTGGGACATTCAGGGGAAGATAGATAAGAGTCACCAATGGTTGGTTGTAAGCAAAAGTCGATTAGAGCCAGCAATTACAAGTAGGTTGAGGTCACATACAGAGTAATAAAAATGCTCAGGTACTGGAGCACTGCTAATAGAGGTGGAGAGAATAAATGGAACTAAACTAATTTTAGGAAATATTGGCATCAGAGTTTACAAGGACTGACTTCTATGAAGAAGGAATGGTAGGGGTAAAACAATTGCACTTACAGGTTCTTGGTTTAGAGAGAAGGTGATTCATTGAGTTCATTGAGGGAGGCACTGTACGTGCCAGTGTTGTCCGCTACTGTAGTGGCAGAGGTATGGCGGAGTCTTGTCCATGATGATGGAAGGTGTCATGCTCAGGCGCGGTGATCGATGCTGGACAGATCTAGTGCTGGGAGAAGTGTGTGGCAGGTTCATCTCCGTCGTAGGTGATCACTTCTTCCGAAGCACGGTTTAAAAGTTGGCGAGGAAGGGGGTGAGAGCTCGAAGAGAAGTGGCTACAGTTGAGTTGGGTTTGTCCGATCACCATGGCTTTGCTTCTTTTTTTCCCATATTCTAGTAGATATGGGAATTTGTTTCCCGGCCAGGTCTTATCCTGTCGACCTTTAATGTGGCAATATAATAATAAGGTGGGGAAAGAGAAATAATCACACCACAAGTTGGAAGATGAACCCAGACAACCAGAGAGAGATAGACGGGCCAGCCACCGCTGAGCGGCCGGCCGTTCCGTGTCCAACACAATCACCCAATTGCCCTAATAGTCCTGAGGTTCCAAGTAACGGGCCCCTTGGAATGTCGCTGATGTCTCAAGTGACCGGACCTTACATCCTGTCTTAATAGTCCCTAGAACTCCGGGCCCCTCTGGTCGCCCCTTGGAATGTCGCTGGTGTCTCAAATGGCGGTACTTTAGTTGCCTATCTCTCTCTGTGTTGACTGTAGGTTTGCTTTATTATTCCAGGAAGAGTATATATTATGACATATATATTTTACAATTTTACAATAAATGTGCTAATCCTGAGTACGCCATCAATGCATCATTCCAATCTTTTGAAGCATTTTAATATTTTTTTTTTGTAGGATCAGAATCAATTAATTTTTGCAAAGAATGGTCTGACACTCTCGAAGTTCTTGCTACATATAAACTTGGTAAAACAATAAAAAATCAAAAGAAACTCACTTCCAGAAACCTGTAGCATTATTTAATTAGATATTAAATATTTAAACTTGTTTACAAAAAATGAATGTCATACTTCGTCAACATCAGGCTAGCTTCCATTATAAATGAATCAAATAACAGAGCAAGCATGAAGAATAAACCATTAATATATATATATATTTTTATTTATTTATTTTTTTAATATAGCAATCTATAATAGATCTTCAATTAAAAAGGCATATATTGCATCAAGTTTGGATTACATTGGATATTGGTAAATAAGTTACATTTTGCTCCAATTGTTAAAAGTGACAATTTCGGGATATTTCTACGATAAACTTCCTTGTTATAAATTGCATATTCTTATAATGTTGACTATGATAATTTACATCTGCCTATATACACTGCTGGCCACCCAAATTGCAACCGCAAGAAAGACAAGAGATATCACAACAAAATTTATTTTTTAGATAACATGTTGACCAAGTATAAAATGTTTACATTTATAGACTTCTGCGAAGTGTGGTTCCTCCCAGAATCAGTAGCCAGAATCGCCATTGTTGGAGATCACCGCTGCCACACGCCTCGGCATTGATTCAAAGAGACGTTGGATGTGTTCTTGGGGTACAGCAGACCAAGCAGCTTCCACACGTTGTTAAAGTTGATCTGGTGTGACAGCTGGGGATGTAATCTGGGTCAATCGTTGAGCAACCATGGGCCACATGTTTTCTATCGGCGAAAGATCCGGAAAGCGAGCCGGCCAGGGAAGCAATTCAATCTGGCGATTTACGAAGAACCTTTGGACAATGCGTGCCACGTGTAGTCGCGCATTATCCTGTTGAAAATGGCTGTGGGCAAGCCCTGAAGGTAAGGAAGGACAACTGGCTCCAACACCTCGGAGCGTTGGCTATTTAAAGTACCGGCAATGCGTACTAGAGAAGTGCGAGAGTGATATCCAATACCGCCCCATACCATAATACCCGGTGCAGGACCATTGTGGCTGCGCATAACGCAGCTGTTCAGCATCCTCTCTCCACGGTGTCTCCAGACTCGAATACGACCTTCGTGGTGTTGCAGACAGAAGCGTGACTCGTCAGTAAAGACAATTCCATTCCATTCTGCCGTCCACATCCTTCTTTCATCGCACCATTGGCGCGGGAGACGTCTGTGGTTCTGCGTCAAGGGTAGACGAAGCAATTGACGTCTTGCGGACACTCTACTCTAAACGGCGTCGAATGGTACGCGCAGGCACTGGATGATGCGTTACAGACTGAATGTGCTGTGCTACGGTTCGTGATGTGACTGAGCGATTTGTCACTGCCATGCGCACAATTTTCCTGTCAGAACGTGAAGTGGTGCACTGAGGTGGATGCGATCGAACACGTCGGTGCGTCGTACCTTCCTGCTTTCAAGGATCACATATCCGCAATATAGTTGTTTGGTTTCGTCCAACACGACTACCGATTTCCCTGAAAGATAATCTACAATCTCGGTAGGCCACTATCCTTCCTCTGTCGAACTCGGATACTTGATCAAAAGATGATCGCTGTTTTCTACGAGGCATAATTGATCGTTCTTTTTTAAAAACCCAATTTCCGAACTTGAAATCGTCGAAATTTCCAAGCCTCAAATAGTGCTTTGAAGTGGAGCCACAGGGGCGCGTGATGTGCGTCTGCGCTGAAATTCTAATCATTTGCATATCTCACCTCCGCTAATGCATGTTGTAAATTTCATGTTATTTGCATGCTTCTTTCAGGGTGTTGCATTTACCGTGGCCAGCAGTTCATATCGCGGCTTTGTTGAATTGTTAGTTAGGCTAGCGGTTATTTGATAGGGCAGGACGTTGATATGCGCGAGCTGCTGATGTACATATAATTTGATCATTTGTCCTTCTTTTATTGTTTTATATCTTCAAGTAATAAAGGATATTTCTCTTCTTTTACGAACCTATAATCTTTTCACAACACCAATATATGCCTTTTTAATATAAAAAATTATATTTTTCAAATCTTTTTTAAAAGTTTTTATGAAAGGGGTCAATGCTTATGGTCGAAGTGATCTCTGATTTAATGTCACTTTCCATTTTTAATCCAAAAGGTAATTGATTTCGATAGTTTATTATCTCGCTGAACAAAAGAATAGCAATATTCACTAGTGAAAATGGAAAGAGTTACATCAAGAAAAAAACATGAAATTGGACTTCACACAATTAACTTTTTACGGCGTGTAAGGAATGTTTAAAATTTGAGCGTTTGTTAATAATATTATTATTATTCCAAGTACACCTGGTACAGGCCATGATAATCATGGTGGGTAGAAGTTGGCGACTGCTTTTACTGTAAGTGCACAACATACATACACATGTGAGAAGCAGTTCGAGTTTAACACTTACAAATGTGTCAGAGCCCCGTTTGGTTATTTGCACTCGTTGGTGGGGTTGAACATCTGCAAGAATCGGTGGCCATTGGAGCATTTTTTATTTATTAGGAAAAAATGCCCAATTCGGGATTCGATTCCGGGTCGTAGCGGTCGAAAACCAACGGTTCAGACCCCCCCTCCTCTCAAAAATAAATTGAGTATAAAAGTCTAAAAATAGTTAATACAGGATCATTTTAATTTTTAATCATTTGGTAAATATAATAGCCTTTAATGACAAATTTAATGATATGTTACTAGCTCTTTCTGGTGTAACACTTTCTATTTCCACTAAAATAAATTAGAGAAAAGTATTTTACATATATAAAACAAGTTTTGAAATCTACAAATGAGGTATCTGCAATAGACAGCCTGAGTTGACCTCCCTCGCCAGGGTTCATTGCTTGACTGCTGTCCCCATTTTTGCCGACAGATTACTGTCAAGACCTAGCTGACGGAAAGGCGACATTTGACAAGGACTGTTGTTTTCCTGTCATTAAATCCTTTTTAAGCTGGCTCCCCATTACCTATTCAAGCTAGCTTTTACATTGGTATAGTTTATCGTGTTAGCATTGAATAAAGACGCTGAAGTCAACACTGAAGACACTAATATCCAATACTGAAATATAATTTCGATTATAAATATATCTAAAGTAAATAAACCTTACATAGAATATATTTTGCGTTTTCACCTTGCACTAGGCCTTATATGCAAACCACAACGTGTAACTTTATGCATATTATCATTTTCATGTAGTGCCATTTATAAAACCTAGGTCAGCTAGCATGGAACGGCATTTTACCTTATTTGCTGTGCAAATATTTCCTTACCTAAAAGAATCTTCTAATTTAATCCCTATCTATTAGATTATAATCGAATATTCGATAATTATCGAACCAATCCTTTCTTGGTCTAATTCATATTTTATTGCTTAAGGTGTATTCCTCCGGTATATGATCAATAGACAATTTCTTTCTGATCCACGGCTAATTTCCATTTCCTTTCGATTACTTAATTTGGAAAAATGCACGCTTCATTAAATATTCTCTACATTTTTTTATTACCCTATCTGTCCATTTGATCTTAAGAATCCTTCCAGCCACCAGATGACAAAAGAGTTAATCATCTGATTCATACACACTAAGCTATTGTCCAAACTTTACATTCATACTGGAAAACTGACCAAAAATCAGTTAAACAATTAAAATAATTTTATTGACATCTTGGCAATACATGCCAAAGTGCACAGTCTGAACTATTTAAAAAAGATAATTATATATTTATACTAGCCGAATGACCCGGGCAACGCCCGTGTTTTCCCCGACTGTAGATGTTACAACGGTGATCCTTAGGTCGCTGGTTCAAATCCGGCTCGAGGGAGCCGGCGAGCACGTGACCTCCCTGTGCGCGCGCATCCGTGACAGAGGCGGCCGGCCGATGAGGAATGAGGAAAGACGGTCGTGACTATATATATTAATTAATAATAATAATTATTATCATTAGATTCCTGCCTACTATTAATCATTATCTGGCTTTACCCGTGGTCTGCTTTAGTGAATATTCCCCAAAATAATTTTTTTATGCAATCAAGCATGATACGGAAATATTGTCATCATCATTTCTGAGTAAAAAAATATTGTTGCTCAGTACTTGGTTAAATATAATTTTTCTTGGTTAAAGTGCGACAAAAAAACTCTTCCAGATTTAATTCTCTGTCCTGTTCAAATTTCAGCGAGATTAGTTACATATTGAGGGCGTGCATAGCCGACAAACATATATATATATATATATATATGTTCCCGGCTTCGCCCCAAGTAAAAGTTTGCTTAACAAACATTTGTTAAAACGATTCTAGCAAACATCCAATCCCTACTGAATCTATACTTGTCTACCTTCTCGATAATTTTTTCCCGGTCCCTTGAAAAATACTCGATAAGTTGAAAAAATCAGTATTAATTGGTCCACTCGGTAATTTGAAGTTGAAGGAATAGTATCTTGCCACAAACGAAGATTTATAAATAACTGTATTTAGCGAATGTACCCGGCTTCGCACAGTTTTTATCCGAGTAAAAGTTTGCCTAACGAACATTTGTTAAAACGATTCTAGAAAACATCTAATCCACCTATATATTGATTTATAAACGTATATAAATATAAATATTGTTATATGCGTTTAAATATATTTTTGAAACACAATTTTTTTTTAAACATTTATTATATTTTGAATAAGATATTGTCACTTTTGTGAATTTGACAATTATTTTTTTTTCTCAATGAATTATATATATTAATTTAAAATTTCATTTTTGTTATCATCATCACATACAATGTAATTTTTTAATATAAACAAACGATAATAAACAACAACAATTAGGGGCTCAAAAATCATTTATTATGGTTAGCAGCTCCGTAAATAAAGATATTTTCACAACAACAATTAAAGTTGCATCATCATTTTTATAAAACAGCAAATTAAATTAACAATGTAAAAATATATTTTAACATTACATTTTAACATTTAACACAAAACCGTTACAATTTTTTCTTTAAATATATATTAATATTGAAATGCCAAGTTTTTTTTATGTCATTGGAATATTATATTACTAAATTCTCAAATTAAATTTATTATACTTGGAAAACATTTTAAGCATTGTTACAATTTATAAATATAATTTCACCAGACACCGCTAGAGGCGCTGCTTGCGAGTGAAAGTAGAAAATTTGCAAATAAAATTGCAAAGAATATTTATTTCAAATCAAATTCAAACCAGAAATCTTCCCAGTAGTATAGTAAATAACTTCCTAAAGTATCACGGCGATTGGATAATCTTACCTTTTAAAAACATTCATCGTGTGAACAAACTAACATTCATCGTGTAAACAAACCACGTGCTAATTATTAACCAATCAAATTCATTTATCGTCGCGACCATTGCTGCGCCCAAGCGGTAAAAGACTGGAACTAACGCTTTTTGGTTTTTTATTTTTTTAAAAAAGCTCATTAACTTTTTTTGTTTTTTGAATAGCCTATATGTTAAACGAAATCTTCAGCTACCTACATGCGAAATTCCATAATGATTGAGTCAGTAGATTTTGCGTGAAGCGATAACAAACATCGATTTCGCATTTCATTTTTATAGATATAAGGAAGGAAGGATATGCATCATAAAAAAATCAGTTAGAGAGATATATCTTTTTAGTTTATAATTAAATCTCTTATCAATAGCTCTTTTTTTGTCTCCAAAAATTTATTTTGCCTTTACAATTCTTACTTATACTTCTTTTTTGCATCCTCCGTCCTCATTTATGATGCTTTCAAGAATTTGACTAGCTTGATTTTCATGCAATAAATATTTATTTTATATTTTGGCCTTTTTTTTACCATATATATATATATATTTTAAGGAATAACTCTTATCTTGACCAATTTAGTATGAAGTAAGGAATAAAGAGTAGCTTCTTATATAAGAAGCTACTCTTTATTCCTTACTTCATACTAAATATATATGTATATATATATATATTTTTTTTTTGAGTTTCATCCCATAGATGTGTCTTGAGCTTCTCTAATTCTCTTAACACCTATTCTATATCAATTCACTTGTAATATTCGCGAAATTTCATCTGCATATTTAATATATGCATATATATATAAAACTTCGTTCAAATTTGAAAATTTGTCCTGTCGCATTATATGAAAATAATAATCTTCGTGAACCACATTCCCAATGGCTGCTTTCTACGCTTAGAACCATGCTTCTCATAAATTGGAGAGAGAAACACCGCTTTCAAAAATAAAGAGAAAATTACATACTTCACAATTTTTGAGGAAATATATAGCATTCATCTTTGATATAAGATATGTTTCTTTGCATTAGCTTTTTATGTGTGCTTTTTAGGTATGAAATGGTGATACATGAGATATACAAATATAAAGAGATATACAAATAATTTCAAGGCTTCAAAGTAAATATGTGAGTAGATCCATATATTAATAATAGCTATTTTAGTTTTTTAATATCTCTCTCTCGAAATTTAATCGTCAAACTAGCAGATTAATGTATCGATGAAACTTCTCGATATAGTGACAAACTCACAGATCCCCGGAAAATTCACTACTTTCCTAAGATAGCTCATAGTTTCCTAAGTAGACGCAGGATATGTTCTTATTGAAATAAAAAATTGCCAGGCTGAAGGACGCATACTCAATTGCATGTCCCCCTTTCATGAGCACTGTACCAATACCATATTGGCTTGCATAAGATGAAATGGTGATTGGCTTGTTTGGGTCAAAGAATGTCAATATTGGAGCATTCGAAACCATATCCTTGAGTTTTTCAAAACAATCATTTTCTTCGCCTCCAAATTTCCATTCACTCTTGTTGCTTATCAATTTCCTTTGAGGTGCAGTCTTGTCAGAAAGACTAGGAATGAATTTGCCAAGGTACGTTACCATACCTAAGAATCTTTGGATTTCAGTCTTGTTTCTCAGGTCTTTTCAACTTTTGTATTGCCTCTGCTCTTGAAGCTTGAATGGCTATTCCATCTCGACTAATTATATAGCCTAAGAAATTTACTTTGTCGACAGCTATCTGCTGCTTCTTAGCATTGAGCTTGACATTATTTTCTTAAATTGGTTAAGTTGGGCTCTCTTAAGAGGCGTTCCTGCAAAGCCTTGTCTTGTATTTCATACACAATGCGATCCCTAATTAAACTATCCTTTTGTGATTCAAATTCACATGATGTGGATAATCCTTTTAGTTCTGTTATAAAACTATCGATGGATTCACCATCCTTCTGGGTCGCTGAAAAAAATTTGAATCTTTCAAAAATGACGTTCTTTTTAGGCTCGCAAAAATCATCAAATTTGTTTATTACAAGATCAAAATTTTCTGCTTCATCTTCTTTTAAATGAGATGTGTTGAAAACTTCCAAGGCTTCTTCGCCAATAAAATTTAATAAAATGGCAACTTTCAGTTTATCAGGCTTTGAGGCTTTTTCTGTTGCTTCAAGATAAAGCATTAATCGCTCTTTGAACCTTCGCCAATTTTCCGCTACATTACCGTGCAAGGCGAGTTCGCTAGGCCTAAAAAGTCCATGTTTTCTTTTTTTTTTTTCACTAATATTTGTCAATAATATATTTATTTGAAAAAGTACTTACTTTTCCGCTGTCACCATGTTGTTTATGTTGTTTCTTGTGCCTCTTTGATCACACAGCATGCAACTGAACTCAATTCCTTATTTATTTTACATATGTCCTTTTTATATCATCGTTATTTACATATCCTCATGTTTTTCAATCGAGTCTGCCGTGTTGCCGGATCAACTTGTCAGTTCAATCATAACATGATTAATCCTATATGATTGAAAATGTGAGATGTATTCAACAAAATGTAAGAAAAAAATTTACTGCGATAAGTGAACTACAGGCCAACACATTATTTTGATTCAAGAACCATATGTTTTACATGAAAATGTTATTTATGATATGGCCTCTCAAATTATATGTTCGAATAAAACTAGGGAAAAAAATATACGGCAACTATAATTTTAAATAGAAATATAAAGTTCAGCAAAGAGGAAAATTTCACAAATTCTTTTTGTACAACAATTTCTATTTATACAGTTAAAGCTAAATTAATTATTTATAATTTCTACATTCATCCGAATACTTTTAGCCTTGTTCATCATAAATTCATTAGAGATCTGCTCAAAACGGATATAAATCAACCTGTGATCCTTTGCGGGGATTTTAATTCAAGACATACTATATGGTTTAACAATGTTATAAACTCTAATGGATATAGATTACAACCTATTTTAGACGAATGTAATCTCTTTATACATAACCTGAAAACACCCACCTGCCGCGGAGTAAGTATAATTGATCTCACAATCTCGAATAAACACTCACTTAGTTTAATAAACAACTGGCATACCTCTGATCTGACTAATAATTCCGACCATGTTGCTGTTGAATTTGATATCAGGTTGAAGAATGGTCATTTATTCAATAATCAAATTTCCACGTGGAAATTCTTTGAAAAAGATGCGAAATGGACAAATATTTCTAATAACATATCATTACAAGATACAAACAAACTGGAAATTGATATAAGCAGAGTGAAAGATGAGGAAGACATTGATGGGATAGTGAACGCACTCACGAATTTATTGAGAGAAGCAGCATATAAATCTTTGAAGGTTAAATCCCCCATTAATAAACATGTTTCCAGAATTGACTAGTGTACTATTGAACTGGAAATAATGAAAAATCATTTTCTTTATATCAGAAACTTGTATTACCGTCATAAAACAATCAGTTACAATACATTTAAGTTGGCAAGAAACAAATACACTAATGCAATAAAAAAAGCTTAAAGAACTAACTGGCGAAACGTTATTGAAGAAAATTACACAGATAATCCATTTGGTAATGCCTATAAGTTCTTCAATAAATTAAGATCCTCAAATGTATAGAATAGAATTCCCATAATTGACAATTCACCAGAATATCTAAAAGAGCAAACAATGACCAAATTAATGGACGATTTAATTCTGAAGATGATCCTAATTTGGACAATCTTCAACAACAAATAATTAGAAATTTTAAGCCACGAATGAATAATTCAAGTATAAATATAATCGAAGAAGAAGATATAATGAATATCATTTCTAATTCTGATGTTAAAAAAGCTCCAGGTTTAGACAACATAAGTAACAATATGATCAAATGTGCTTACCCAAAAATTAAGCTTATGTTATGCAAACTATTTAATAAATGTATTCAAAAGGGGTATTATCCGTAGAAATGGAAAATAGCAGCTCTATAGGTAATTCCTAAACCACATAAATCTAATTTAGAATCAACAAAAAGTTATCGACCTATCTCTTTGATTTCAAATCTTTCAAAAATTTTTGAAAAAATTTTGAAAAATCGAATTTATGAATTTTATGAAAGTAATAATCTTTTGAGCTCCCGACAATATGGATTTGTCAAATCAAAATCAACGACAACGTGCTTGAATAAAATAACAGATGCTATAATAGAACATAGGCAGAAACAATTAGTGACGCTAATTGCAATAGACATTGAAGGAGCTTATGACAATACATGGTGGCCAGCTTTGATCAAAAGAATTGATGAAGATAATATGCCTGCTGATCTGCTCAAAATTTTACAATCCCTTTTGAAAAATAGGAAAATAATTTTTAATTATAGCAGCAGAAAAATATCTAAAACATTATCAAAAGGTTGCCCACAAGATGGACCATTGTCTCAATTGCTTTGGATGATATTTATAAATGATATGTTAATCAAAATACAACTAGCAAATTCAGAAATAATTTGCTATGCCGATGATGTCACAATAATATGCTGGAACAAAGATTTAGCAACCCTCAAAAATTCAATTGAGCGTATTTTGGAAAAAGTTGACGACTGGTGTACAGAAAACAAACTAAAAATAAGCCTTGATAAAAGTAGTATTTTACATTTTCATAACAAAGATAAATTTGATATTAAATTAAAAAATAATATTACTATGCCTGTTCAAGAAATAAAATTTTTGGTAATTACCTTTGCAAACCATAGAAGGAAGAATAAATTAAATTTTAATCCTCATTTGAACAATATACTAAATAGAACTCAAAGACAAAAAAAAATTACCTTTTTCGATATGTGGCTAATCTTGGGGACTAAAGTACCAAGAAAAGACTCATTTTATACAAAACAATCTTTAGACCGACACTCACTTATGGAACTGAGGTCTGGTATAAATATATAAGTAAAAAGTATATACACAAATTTAATTCACTTCAATATCAAATATTATTATGGTGTACACAAACTTATAAAACAACTAGCTATAGTTGTGTGCATATCCTTGCAAATATTTCTTTGATTACGGACTATATGGAATCCAGAAATATAAAATATGATCTGAATAATTTATCGATTGAGAGGACCAACAGCGATATGACTTGGATATTCCAGACATAATTGAAAATTTTATAAAATATAAAATTACACTATTGAAGAAAAATACTAACCAAACATTTCAAAGTTTCTTTCCCGCTAATATTCCGAAATATTTTCGGGCAAATTTCCACAACTCTCAATTTATTACAAATCACGGAAATTTTAGAAGCTTTTTAAAATTCATCAAAGCAATGCAAGATTCAAGATGCTTCTGTGGATGTGAGGAACAGACTTCTATTCATCTGCTGCTAAATTGCCCCGTCTTCCAAGAGTATAAAATAAACAATGGACTAAATGTATCAAACCCGTTTGATCTAATTTCAACAAAAGACAAATATATAAAATTCAACTCATTTTGCAGATATATTTTGAATTTTATAAAAAAACTACTAATACAATTTACAATTTACAATTTGATTTCATTTAACTAAATTTGTACACCAACCCTTTGTACATATATCAATTGTGTTGAGATATATATATTGTTATCTTTTCATCTAACTAACTTCATACTAATTCTATACATATTTAAATATCTGTCTTTCTTTTCTTTCAAAAATTTTGTTCATGTTTAAAGTGCAAGTGTCCCTAGGGGGACATAGCGCTCTAAGTCGAAATAAAGAAATCTAAACCTAGAAAAATGTTTTCTATCAAATTAGAAAAAGTTGTAATTTTTTTTTAGCTGAAAACTTTTCATTTATTTTTATCCTCCCCAATGTTTATTTTAAATTACCTCCAGAATTTACTTAACTCCCACTCTAGAAGGAAACAAAATTAAAATATTTCTTCCAGTAGAAAGGAGTTTCCGAAACCACAAGCTTTATTTCTTTATTAAAATCTTATTTGATTTCTATTTTCTCCTTTATAGCGTAATAAGTTGTTTCTTTTAGGTAATAAACAATATAACATAGTACATATTAACTGAAGAAGAATGCTATATGAATACATCTATACTCCATTTAGTTTTATTTTATAAATCTACCATAAGAACTCGGTAGCATATTCGTAATTTGTTAATTAATTAGTGTTGACTTTATTTTTTTTAATTTGGGTTTCTCTCTCTCTGTATCTTTCCTTTGACCTAGGTGAGGGGTCGGCAATTTTTTGAGTTGGAAGAGTCAAAAATTACAATTGACAAAATTTCAAAGTTTTTAAAAAGTCACAAATTGTTTTCTTTCCAACAATAAATAGTACTCGTATAAATAATATTTGCGTATGGAACTATATAAACTCTATGACCACTGTGGAAATTGCAAGGACAGAAAAACAATAACAAAAAAGGCTTTTATGAATCTATTGATTAAAAAGAATGATCCTTTAGTTTTCGAATATTTATTATAGATTCGTTTTAGAGAGAGAAAGACTCACATTCCATTGTGGAAAAAAAAAAGATTTTACACTCTTGGCAGTGTTATACAATGAATAACAAATGCCCAGTTCGATTATTTTCAACGTTCTATATAAATATTGACGTATTCATGCACACAAACTCAGGATACATTTTGCACATATATATTAAAATGACTTTATAGACTACACTCTTTATGTCTATCGCGTCGAGATCAGTATTTTAATTAACATTTTCATAATATGTGCGAAATTCTCACAATATTTTACATATTCATCATTCTCAATCAATGATAAAAATAAATTTTAAATATATATAGAATAATGAATTTTAAAAAGGCAGTTAAAAAGTCATATATCTCGACCATTGCTCAGTGACATTTCGTGACAACAGTAGTTCTGAGTAACTAAGATGACCAATTTCACATAGACAGAAGTTTTCCACACCTAACACCAAAGTTGCATAAGCCGCATTCACCAGTCACATTCAAATTAAACGTCGAGGCAAACAAACAAAAATAATAGGTCTCTTTCAACAGGAGATGAGATGGAAACAGAAGTAAATGGTATATGTTGCTTTTCGGCTACTATTCTATTTTTTTTTAATTTTAGGAGAAGTTAATATTTATTCCAATAGATTGTGCAAGCATCAGAAACTTTCAGTTTCCCGATTAATTTCACCACATATATATTCTGGCAGTTTTACATTTTCATCTCTCTAATGATGTATATTTTTATATGATGGCGAAATTTGGATTCATTGCAATTATTAAGACCAAAACGTATCTAATGATCTCGCACACAATTGAAAGTTACTGAAGGCTTGATCCATCTGTCGGGATAAATATCAACTAATCATTTTTTTCCGACTATTGGAAAAATATTTGGCGCTAAATACTTGTTCTTTGATTCTTCAGGAAATTTCTAGCACCAGAATTTTTGGCTTTGAGGTACAACATGCACCACGCTGACAAAGAACAACGACCAGGAATACGTACGAGGTTGGCTTTTCTTGATTCGTCAAAGAAAGGGTATTTGGCCAATATATTCTGGAATAACGAAGCAACAACAATGAGACTGATGACGCAAGTCATCAGCAACCTCCAGTTGAGAGATTAGAAGATTTTTTTTTCTTAAATTAACCACCTGACCTCAGTATAAATTTTCACTTTTGTGCAATATTTTCATGATGTTGAATGTTGAAGGCTTTACCAGAGCCAAGGGCCAAATCATCGAGAAAATGATGAGAGAGCACAAAGCGGATGTCATTGCACTCCAGGAAACCCAAACACCTGAAAACTCCAAATCTGCCATCCGCATACCTGGATATGTCATCATCTGTTCAAAACCTCACCCAAAATTTGGTCTGGCAATTTACATCACCTACAAGCTAAGAGAAGAAACAAAAGTGCTCCCAGAAACATCTCACTCTATAGGAATACAAATCAATGATTTGTCTATATACAATGTGTACAAGCCTCCTTCACAGTTATGGATCCCAACATCACTACCTTCTCCTCAACATCCAGCCATTGTTTTGGGAGATTTCAACTCCCACCATACCCTGTGGGGTTATTCCTCAACTGATAATGAAGGAGAAAGCCTAAACGACTGGATGGAAATAAATGATATGCAATTAATATTCGATGCAAAAAAGCAAGGCACCTTTCAATCTGCACGCTGGGGTAAAACATACTCTCCTGACCTGTGCTTTGTAACAAAAGACCAATGTGACAATCCCATCCAAATTGCTCATAAAATTCTAACCAAATTTCCCAAAAGCCAACATTGCCCATCAATATACGAAATGGGCATACAGATCCCACAAATTGATAGCGCTCCAATCCCACGGTGGAATCTTGGAAAGGCTAATTGGGAAGCCTTCACCAAGTATATTGAGGATAATATCAACCTAATCCCTCCAACCCCTAAAAATTACTCTAGAGCCTCAAACCTAATAATATCATTTGCCAAAAAATTTATCCCCCGGGGACATAGAAAAATCTATATACCATGCTGGTCACCAGAATCTGAAAGACTTTATCAGGAATATAACCTCTCAGGAAATACAGAAACAGCTGAAAACCTCATCAGATCCTTAGACGATTCAAGAAAACACAGATGGCACACCATGCTTGAACAAATGGATTTCAGCAAATCAAGTAGGAAAAGCTGGTCCCTCTTGAGAAAACTTGGTGGTGCTGACCCCCCTCATAAACACAACCAACTAACCAACCCAAATAAAATAGCAACTTGTATCTCAAGTAAATCCAGGATACATCCGAACCCCTCAGAAAAAAGCAGGCTTAAAAAAGTCATTGGGACCAATTTGAGTAAATCTTCAACTCACCCACAGTTATCAACCAATATAGATCTTAATGAAGTAGAAGATGCGATTAAAGTAACACACAACAATCGCGCCCCGGGACCAGATGGTATAATGCCAGAATTTATGAAACACCTAGGCCAAAAGGCCATAAAATGGATGGCAAAACTGTTCACCAACATCCTATCAACAGGTTCCATTCCATCAGTGTGGAAACAAGCCAAGGTCCTGGCAATATTGAAACCAGGAAAGACCTCAGATGACCCTAACAATTACCGGCCAATATCACTCCTCTGCATTCCTTATAAAATCTTGGAAAGAATCATTCTCAACAGAATATCACCTATCATAGAAGAGTACTTACCCATAGAACAAGCAGGCTTTAGACCAGGGAGAAACTGTGCAGAGCAAACCCTGGCACTAACAACCACAATTGAAGATGGATTCCAGAAAAAATTAAAAACTGGAGCAGTTTTTGTGGACCTAACCGCCGCATACGATACAGTTTGGAGAGAGGGATTATTATACAAACTATCCAAAATAATCAACTGTAAAAATATCATCAAACTAATAAATAATTTTCTCACCAACAGGAAAATAACAGTACACCTCAACAACAAAAAAAGCAGACCTCGCACCCTAAATAACGGACTGCCACAGGGGTCAGTTCTTGCTCCCTTACTATTTAATGTCTACACTGCTGATATCCCAGCTACTAATTCTCAAAAATTTCTGTATGCTGATGATATAGCTCTTCTTCACCAAGAACAATCTTTCTCAACTCTGGAACAGATACTCAATGAAGACCTAAAGAAATTGGAGAATTTCTTCTCAAAATGGCACCTGATTCCCAACCCTTCCAAGACAGTCTCATCAGTATTCCATCTGAATAACCATAAAGCCAATAGACCCTTGAAACTCACATTCTGCAACAAACCACTCAGCCATGATCCATGCCCCAAATATCTGGGAGTAACCCTTGATAGATCTCTCACTTTTCGCCAACACCTTGAAAAAACGAGAGATAAATTAAAAACAAGGAATAATATCATGACTAGGTTGGCAGGCACCACGTGGGGCTGTGGTGCTGACACTCTACGCACGACTGCCCTCGCCTTAGTATACTCAGTTGCGGAGTACTGCGCCCCTGTGTGGGAAAGAAGCTCCCATACAGACAGCATAGATGCTCAACTTAACCAAACATGAGACCTACCCCTATAGACTGGCTCCCATATCTCTCTAACATAGCACCTCCTGACCTCAGAAGAAAGAAATCTACCTCCAACCTTCTCAGTAAAATTAAAGCTAACACTAAGCTTCCAATCAACACTGTTCTCGAAATTCCTCCCCCAACTCGACTAATATCAAGGAATCCTGCATGGGTGGCCGATGAAAATGTAGATCTTAAAGAAGAGTGGAGAAACCGATGGAGCAATCTTGCCATCGTCAACAAAGACCTGGTGGAGGACCCTAACACCAAACCTCCCGGCTACAACCTACCTAGGAGGACCTGGTCAACCCTCAATAGAATCAGGACCTCTACTGGTAGATGCAACTACCTACTAAATAAGTGGAACATGAGTCCAGACCAGAACTGCGACTGTGGACAAATACAAACAATGCACCATATCCTAAGGGACTGTCCTCGAAGATTCTTCCAGGGAACACTTGGGGATATCCACCGGTGCACAGAGGAGGCCCTGGAGTGGATTCGTCACCTCGACATTCCACTCTAGAGAAACTTGCCAACATTGTTGTATTGTGCTGTAAAAAACAATATCATACGCAATATATATATATTGCCGTAATTTATTGTTATGCGAAATGTATTTGATTTCTCTACCTGTAAGGCATGTATGAACGTTGCCATTGTTGATCTCAGCAGGATGGGAGAACATTCCAGTATATAACCGGTATAGTAAAAGAAACTTCCTCTTCTAAACCATAAATTTGGTTTTTGTTGCATAGAATTAAAATTACGATAAACTTCATAGACAACGTGAATCTCCATATCAGAAATAGCTCTGATAAAATCTAAGTAATCTCCAATAAAAACCTGCCCATTGTTTATGCGGCGACGGATATTGCGGAATCCAACTTCCGCCGCTTATCTCGATACTAAATCTTCCAGGAATTCCGCCCCTGTCTTCCTCGTCTTTCCCATACTCGCTTCTTCCGGCAAGAAGCCGAGGAAAGTCCGTCGCTTATTTATTAGCGTCTGAAAGCTTGGTATTTAAATACAGCTTCGTAAATTGTTAATAAGTTTCCGTATAGACTTGGGTATCAGACTATGAACTCAATTGAAATCTAATCTTTTTTTTTTCTTCGAAATATAAAAGCTCTCAAAATATCTGTTGTCGAATCTATATAAGGCGCGTATTATTATTAAATAATACGATAGCTTAAATGCACAAATGATTATATTTATTAAAGATTATTAACCTACAAAACACACAAAGGGAGAGATATTTAACACATATCTTATTTTATATATGTTTAAATTTAAAGAAATATAATAAACAAAACAAACAGTTCTATATAAAAAAGGCTTCAAGACAATTCTAGTAACAACTAACTAACTTCTGGTCAAAAAATAATTATTATATATATATATATATATATATATATATATATATATGGTAATTTAAGAATCATAAACACCTGTGTAAATACTCACCACCTCTTCTTACACCCCCTACTCTAATATGGAATTTTAATCATTGTGCCCAATCCTCCTTTAATCAATTTAACTTTGTATGTATCATTTTTATGTGTTCAATTAAATAAAGAGGTACATCTAGAGGGAACGTAGAAACCAAAATTAACTCACCAAAACCGAAACATGAGGTCAACCGTCGCGACAAGCGGCGCCAGGCGTCCGATGACGTCAGGGCTTACCCCGCAAACATGAGGTCAACCGTCGCGTCAACGCGGCGCCAGTCGTCCGGTGACGTAACACTTGAGCATATAAAAAGGGCTTGCCCCGCAGCCAAGTCAGTCAGTTCAGTGGATGCAAGCTAGCAGACAGTAGCAGCAGACAGATCGTTAGTAAGTGGCCCGCCGGCCGCAACTTGGTCTCTGCGTTCCCTCTCTCCGATGCCTCGGATTCCCCTGTGATTCGTCTCTGTGTGCTTTACCACTCACCACCATCACGACTGCGCAATCATCATCTTTCCCTACGACTCAATACAACAAATCAGACCAGACTACCGAAATACCACATATATTTCAAATTTATATAATCTAAATCTATATATATCTTATATAAAGAAAAAATATTTGATGCTTGTATTTTGGATCATGTTGAGGATTATAGTAATGCAGTCATTTGCTGATTCTTTTTAGCATTATATGGTATTGGTGATGCAGTCGTGGTTGAATTGTAATCTTGAAAGTAAAATAATAAAAATAAAAAGAATAGAAATTGCTTTAATTGAGCTAAGAAATATAAAAACATAATTGGATAAAAGTAGTGCCTGGCTTAAGGCGTAAGAATAAAAAAAGAAAAGCTTATTTACATAATGTACAAAAGTTTTGGGTCGACCAACGGGGAAGAACAACAATGAGTATTTATAGGGAAAGCGTGACCTCTGGCGGTCGATTTAAACAGAGTATTTGAATTGATGAAATACAACCCTAAATAAAATAATACTTTAATATAACATAATTTTAAATAAAATATTTTAATATAACATATATATATTTAATTATCGTCTATCAATTTATTTACACTATAAACAGAAGATATGTACCTCCCTATCATAGTTTTTGATTGAAACTTGAAGATTTCAGGCACCTTTCTAGTGTTTCTATCACCGTTTAGGATGAAAAGGCTGCTCAAAACTCAATTAGTTACCAAATAACTCACGGTATTAAGAACACAGGCAAGTTACTGGTGTTCGCGCAGGTGAAATAAACTGTAGAAATTAACCTGAGGCACAGGCCTTCAATACTGTTCGAAACAAGAATAAATTCGGTTACATATTTGTGTGCTCCAGACGAGACACCCATCCACTGAATGTTGTTATAAAGAGAGACAATTTGAAATAAATAATTGACACTCAGTCAATAGTTGAATAATTGTTCCCCCACACACCTTGAGAGAGTTCTCCTCCAGACAGGGAGGGGGCCTTCTTCAGAATCATGTATCATGTTTAAGCACAAGACAACAACGCGCCATCTACATTTATATGAGAAATAGAACAATGTGGCACGAATGTGTTTCTTTTAAATTCAAATGAAACTAAAAACTGCATGAAAATTTGGCAAAACCGCTGGGAGGGTTCCCACTGATGAGCCAAGCCCTATCCATATTTTATTATGCAGTATAAGGAGGAGGGAGACACAAATAACAAATAACATATTTTTATTGACATCCTGTAAAAATATAGACAAAAGTGCACAGTCCGCACTATTCAAGTAGATATGAAAAATTTAAAATGATGATTATTATTATAATAAAAAAAGAAAGAAAATCTCTATATATATATATATAATTGAATGTCTGTCTGTCTGTATTCTATATATTCAAAAACCATACATCCAATCGCCGTGAAATTTTGGGATATTATTAGGTATATCCCCGGGAAGGGTTTTGAAAAATAATTTCTTGAATATCTTGAATATCCTTTGAGTTATTTGCAGACTTGTAGATTTAACGAAATGATGATGATTAATTATCAAAAGTAAGATTTTCTACCTATTAATTGCGCACAAGTCAAAGTTAGTTTTATCATTTATCTACAACATATATATTAAGAGAATAGATAAAATGATTTTGTAAAGTAGAAAATTAGGAAAGACAAAATTCAGGATGACACGGCAATTTATTTGAGACAAGAATAATGATACAATTCCAAGGCAAGATACTATTCCTTTAACTTCCAATTACCGAGGGAACCAATTAATATTGATTTTAAAACGAAAATTAAAATTATACCGCGAATGTTTCTTTTAATTTTAAAAGAAACATTCGCGGTATAATTTTAATTTTCGTTTTACAATCATCAGCCGCGTTATATTGTATTTTAATATTGATTTTATTCAACTTATCGAGTATTTTTCAAGGGACCGGGAAAAAATGTTCACTAGATAAAATGATGATTTTGTAATGTAGAAAATTAGCAAAGACAAAATTCAGGATGACACGGCAATTTATTTGACACAAGAATAATGATACAATTCCAAGGCAAGATACTATTCATTTAACTTCCAATTACCGAGGGAACCAATTAATATTGATTTTATTCAACTTATCGAGTATTTTTCAAGGGATCGGGAAAAATGTTCACTTTATCGAGATATTCAAATTTACGAGTTTCAAATTATCAAAATTTATATATATTTTTTTATAAGTTTATAGAGAATTGTTTCAACAAATGTTCGTTAGACAAACCTTTACTCGGGTAAAACCCGGGCGAAGCCGGGTACATCCGCTAGTAAAAAATAAAATAAAATATATGCTATGTACAATGAATATGTACATGGCGCCTCTACCACCGCTGCAGAGTTTGATGGAAGATCGCCAACGGGTCTCTAGCGATACCACGCATTTCGCGATCTACGAAAAAAATTAGATCGTGTGCTTCGCTGCTGAGGAGATGGCATGGTCCTCGGGACCCACCGCGAAGAACCAGGACTGAAGGTCCGGGGGCCGCCCGATGATGGAGAACGCCTCTCGGATGAGAGGGCGGACGGCGCTACAGGACCGGTAGCGGTGGGCCAGCGACAGGTCGCTGGAGCCGCAGGCGATGCAGACAGGCTGGCTTGACGCCGGGTGCCCCGAATGAGGCAGTGCATGCAGGGCCAGCCGCAGAGTGATGTCCGCTTAATGGCCCCCGAAAGAGCAGCGACGGAGAGATAAAAACGCCAGGCTGGTGGAGGGCACGTCGACGACAGGCGCCCAGCGCCGGAGATACCGCGAGATGGGAACGGCGGGGGCGGGGACGCTCCAACATGCGACGCGCAGCACTACGGCTACCTCCAGGCTCCTCTCTTGATGCGAGCTCCCCGCGTTTTCCGCCACCAGACGCTGGCAGAAAGGAACAAGGGCGGCTGCATCGTCGCAGGTGTTCCTCGTCACTCTGGTGGTGAGCGACGGAGCAGGGCCCGCCAGGTCACGGAAGCGTACTCCACTCCACTTTAAGGGAGCCCGAAGCGTTAATGTCGCCAGGAACCTGCAGGCACCGACGAGAGGTAGGTTCAGAAGGGTGGGAGTGGGCACTACGCGGTGATTCAGGCCCAGGATGGGGGAGGCCTGTTCCCACAACTCCAGTAAACGGCGACGACGTGGCGGCAGCCAAGCCCCGAAGACATGGGAGCCATCCAGACTCCACTCTCCACCAGCCATGAGTAGGCGTTTCGGCCTCCAACCCTGTGTGCGGTCTGGACCCCCTTGAAGCAGGCAAGCTGAAGCTGAGTCATGATGTCCAGTAATCCAACTCCACCGACGGACACGGGACAAGCCAGAACAGCACCCGGAAGCCAGGCGGCTCGATAGCAGGATCCCCAGACGAATCGCGTCAGTCTGGCCTGTAGTTTGACGATAGTAACGTCGCAGGGTAGGTAGCCCTGCAGATGGTGGAGCACTGCCGCTAGTACCAGCGAGTTGGCCGCTCTCGCTCGCCCGACCAGGGAGAAGCCACGGACGTATGGGGACCATCTAGAGATTGCTCTCACCAGGATGCCCAGTAGGTGATTTTCCTGGACCGATGTTGGCCAGATGTAACTTCGCAGCCCAGCACCGTGATAGAGGAAGAAGACCACGAGATGCCCAGCGGAGATTCGGCGCGGTCCCTCCAGGCGCCGCACCACAGTCCCTTACTTTTGGTGAAGTTCACGCATACTCCTGACGCCCGCCGGAATTCGTCAATGATGGTCTTGACGTTCTCGAACTGCCAAGAGGAGGAGGGAGAGGGACACTAAAAAGTTAGTTTTATTTGAATTTAAAAGAAGCATTCATGATTTATTGTATTTATTTCTTATATGTATCATGTGTTTGATGGTCATAAGATTCTTTCGACGAATATTCACTAGAGGAGAACACGGGCGAAGCCAAATTATATATAGTTTAATGTTTGAATCACATGTTGCGAATCACTTCACGTACGACAATGTACAGTGTCAGAGCTTCCACTTGGTGTCAGTCCTGATTCACCAGCCACTTGTATAATGTGTATTTGAAATGAAAAATCTATTACTTTTTCTTTTTTTATTACTTGTTTGACTTCGAGGTGAATCCCGTGCATAAGACTCTATATCTTAATAAAGACTGTGTAGTTAAAATGGCAAAAAGTCTATTATGGATTTGATGATCATATGAGAATCTCGGTGCATTATTTTTTATTAGATTCAACGGTAAATCTCCAAGGAAGGGGAGAAATGATTATATAGTGGATAAATACTCTGCTTGATTTCGTTTGAATCCTTAATTATCAAGTCAGCTCTTTGTATTTTATATCTATTTTCCGAAGATACGTTTCCACCCTTTTATAGGGACTATTTTATTAGGTCAATTCCTAATCAAAAAAGCTTATTTCTAACTTTGCTTGCGAGATATACAGGATGTATCAGATAAATTAGGAATAACTTTGGCAGTCCGTAAAACAAATACTACTTTAGATTTTAAAATGTGATTTTTTTTCCTTCCGTTGCAATATTTCTGTAAAATGTAACAGTACGAGTATATGTAAAGTGATGAACAATAATCGAGCAGCCATCACCGTTGCTCTGCGCGCCGGAACTAGTCCCAAAGAGTTAGTGAACTTTCTTAAGTTTCCCAAAACCACTGTTTATCGTATCAAGAATCAATTTGATGAGGCCGACGGTAAGGAATGGCTGCAAGGAAAAAGCACTCACGTCGATCGGACAGGGTAAGAGGCGAAGAATTTGTCACAAATTCAAGGAGAAGAATGATGGAAACCCTGGGAAGAACATGAGGACCCAAGGAAATGAACGTTGGCTCTATGATAAGTGTCAGAACTATGAGGATCTTGGTCTCAAGTTCTATGCTCATCGGAAAAAGGTCAGTTTCTGACTGAGAAAATGAATAATAACAGAAAAAGAAAGGCTGCATCCCTCCTTAACAACCTGAAACATGACTATTGTGGCATGCTTATGATCATCTCTGACGAAAAGAACTTTGACGTTGACCAAATGGTAAATATTAGGAATGATCTCTGGATCTGTAAAGGCTCCTCAGAGGTACCTGTTGTGATGCACACGAAATTTCCTGCCTCCGTGATGGTCCTTGGCGTTATCAGCAGTAAAGCCAGGTGATGTTATGCCTAACTATTTCTTTGAGAAGGGCCTTAGGATGAACGCTGACACCTACATCAATTGCCTGGAATCATTGTGAAGCCTTGGATCGACATGGTAGCCACAAGGAAGCATGTATTCCAACAGGATTCAGCTACAGTACACAAGACAAAAAAGACACAATTTTGACTGGCACTTGAAGTCCCCGGTCACTGAAGTTCTAATATTTGGCCCCCTAACTCTCCAGACTGCAACTCCCTCGACTACTATGTATGGGAAGTTTTTGAGAGCGATGCCAACAAAGCTCCCCACAACACCATCCAGTCTGTCAAGAAAGCGATTCATATGGTGATGACCCAAATGAACGAGCGTTATTGTTTATATGTGCTTTATTCCGCACTCAACTCAAAAGACTGTTGTAGCTAATAATGGAAACTACATTTAATAAATAAAAACTATATTATTTTTTATATCTACTATTATACCAAATTTTATTTCAATTTTTTATTTCTACTTGCAATAAATTTCAGTTAAAATTCCATTGTGGTTATTCCTAATTTACCTAAAACACACTGTATTTATATGATACCTTAATTTGTTCAAACTTAATTTTGTGACTATATAGAAGGTAAAATTTGTGAATGGTGGTTTTGGTATTCCAACCTAGTAGTTGCAGTTGGTTTGATGAAGGTGAGGACTTATTGAAAAACAATTATATAGAACCAAGTAGAGAGTAGATTCATATCGAAAGGAGCCGCAACATCGAAAGCGTGAAGAAGGAGAGAAATGAAAGAAAATAGAGAATAGATATATGAAAAAGTCTTATCGATTGTGCGACAATTTAAGGGTAGCTTGAAGGGCAGCCCACGGCACAACGCAAATACACGCAGCATCATTGCTACCCCGCAGACTACATTTACTAACGGCTGATCTCAAGCCGATGTTACATAAGGCTGTTAGAGCTAATCCCCGGGGAAATCGTCCTCGCTTGATGATGGGGCTGAAGACGCCAGTTTGCAGGTGTACTACTCAATCCAAAGACGTCCTGTAGAACAAGCGTCCGTGTGAACCAGCAAGTGAGATGATCCAACTGATCGAAGCTACCTGTCGGAAAGGAGTTTCAGCTACAATAGATGTCATCGATTCGAGTTATCAGATTGTAGGGCCATAAATATATTGTTTTAAGTCCTATTCTTAAGGATGGACAATAACAGCATACCTAATCTCAGCTTAAAACTGCTTGATTTACTCAAGGAATCAGAGTTTAAGCTAGATCCTGAATGCAAATCTTTTGTCTACGGAGATAAGCAGCGCCATGACTCATTTTCTATCGACCAATCTCAGAAGCCGGGTAATTGCTGCCTCCAACGAGGTGAAGATTTATCCTCTTAACTAGGAGAAAATAGGCATAGATACAATGTATTATTCTTGTATTATGCGTTGACTTTTTAAAGTGTCAGCCAGAATTTTAATTAACTGATATTAAATTATATTAGGCCTTAACTATCAAACACCACAATCTTAATAGAAATAAATCACCAGGAGAAGACCAACAGAGATTTGGTTGCTTATTTCTGAAACCACATCGAAGTCGTTTGCTTTTACTGCTAGCTTGTCTTCAAGGCGGAAGTCCTCATGAAGACTTCTTCTGACAGTCTTAAAGTCTATTACAATAAAAATGAGAGCGCGAAAAGTTTATTTTGTCGGTAGATCGTTTCACGAGCTTTCACAATTTATACCAGTCTCCTAATAAAAGACATTTCTCGCCTTCGCACTTTTTCTCGTAATAAATCTTCTCGGCGATTATTCCAAACAATCCTGAAGCGTCTGTTATATTTATTTAAAGTACAATCAAGCCTAAACTTTGGGGGTGAGGAAAATCCATTGATGAGAAAATTTAAGGATCAGCAAGAGAGAGCTGGAAGTCCAAGAATATAAACGATAAATTGGCATGCAAGCATTATTAATAGTTCGATGCTTTCGCCTTTCGAATCTCTTTCTTTCTCTTCTTTGCACCATAAAACGCAAAAAAAAAAAAATTCAGGGGATGCTCTCTAAACATATTCAATTGTTTTCTCAGAAACTTTCCGTTCAGTTAAGACCTTACAGGAGGTTCTTTTCAGCCACGCTCAGAAATTTTCTTTTGATTAAGGGCTTGTTGTCAGAAACAATTGCCGGAAACCAGGGATAAAATGTCGGACGCTCATGACGAAAATGGATTTTTTTTTCATGGCGCGAAAAATTGTGTTTCAAATTATTTAATCTTATCCCCAATGTAGCCTGCGAGCATGCTCATAATGGTGATAATTCAGCAGCGTAGAGCTGCGCTATGAACGACAGACGTCCAATATATAGGGTGACGCATGCATCCGTAAACCTTATTGAGATTGTGTGACTATCCTTAAGATCAGCCCCATTCTAATATCAGAACAGGCGATTTTCATTTGCTGCTGAAGATGATGGCTGCTCATTATTTTAGCAAGATTATATTTTGAATTACGCATTAAAAATGCCATAAATGAAATATTCGCTTCCGCCCGGCGATGACAGTTAAATATTTAATTTTTAAGAGTCAACAATTTGGCTGTTAGTGATTCCAAAATCCCAAGCTTTTGAATCTTGATGTTTTCGAATCTGAATGGTTATTAACCGTAACAAAACACATGAGACAGGGGCAACAACGTCTAGATCACATCCGCATTTCCGCGTGTAAAAAGTTCTTTAATTCTGAGCATGCCTTTATCGGCTTGTAATTTAGAAAATTTGTTTCTGCACTCTCAAGGACTTTCTCCCTTTACATGATAACAAGTTTCTCGTAGAGGCTGAAGAACTCTTTCTATCTTCTAATAAACATTATTAGGAAACTAAGGATTTGGTCCATTGTTAGATCACTAAGTTAGCTTGTCATAATTTAATAGATTGAGAAATCTTTCCAATCATGATTGAGATAATCCAAGTATTTTAAACCAATAAACTTTTGATACAATAGAAGGTGGCGCGCGACAAGCTTCGGTCATGCATATTCTGAAGAAGAAAATCGCAATATTCTTTTAATCTAGAGATCGACAAGATATAGTGAAAGAGGGGCTATATAAAGTTTGTAAGCATATTTCTTTTGAAATGAGAAATAGTCCTACTTCTAATCACTTCTAGGGCTGACTGAAGACCTCAGTTGAGCACGTTGATAGATAGTAGGCAGCCTAGAGATATAGAAAGAAATAAAACTATTAATAACCCGCGAATTTTTATTTTTCAAATAGAAAACAATATATATATGGTCCTTACTGCGACGAAAAAATTTGGGAGGACTTGGCTCATCAGCAGTGAACTCTCACAGTGATTTCGCCAATTTATTCTATCATATCGCTTTTTAAAACCCAAATACTGTATTTTACAATTCCACCTTACGGTGCCGTATATATAAGCAGAATTATACAATACAGTATTAGAGCTCTAAAAAGCGGTTAGATGTATTAAATTGCATAAGCCGCTTGGAGGGTTCACTCATAAGAACAGTAGAACGTTTATAAAAAGGCACAAGACGACACAACTCTTTTTTATTAATCGATTAAATTAGCTTTCGGGCGAGCCCTTCTTCTGTAGAATGTTTATTTGATTTTAAAAATAAAACGGGTGTAATAGTTTATTTCTTATATAAAGATGGCCTATTATTACCTTATAGCCTTCTAGTAATATTTTCTGGTTCAGTGATTTAATCGAGATCACATTTTTTAAAATTCCTCACATACATAGCTGGTCTTAATTAAAGTCTTTTGTGAATATATTTTTGATAAAACGCTAAGATTAAACTTTTGATCTTTCGGCAACATTCTTTTTAAGCTAACCTGGAATAAGATTAAAAATAAGAGAGCTCTGTCTAGCACAATATAAAATTGACTTGACAATTGCTGAACATTTAAATCGAGAACTATCAATATATAATACGCGCTATATTAAAAGAAAGTTTAACAAAACTAATTTGCATTACTTCTATAAAAATTCCTACTCCTTTCTTAAACAACAATTTAAAATATTAGAGTATACAAGTATATATATAATAAAAATCAAATACGGCGAATCCTGTATGGGGCGGAATGCCCTAAATAAAGGTTTTTGTTGTTGTTGTTGTATATATAATAAAAATCATATTGGGATTTAAAAATCAGCTTCGCTTTAATATTTCTTGGTATAACTCAATTAGGCAGTTTTGGAAATTTAATTAATTCCTTTAGAGTCAAAATTCACGACAAAAAATATCTTTCAAACAATTTCTGGCGTAACCAAAATATTAGATGTGGATAGGAACAATTAGTTGCTTGCTCTCAGTAATTATAGGAAGCAATTAATGTAATGAAAGGCGCTTATTTCTCAAGAAAAGAACAATCTAATGATAGAAAAGTAAAGATTTTTTAAAGCCGTTTTTAATCAATCCCGTCAATCGCCATTTAATAATGTAACAAGTGGGACGATTAGCGAAGTCCAGGAAGGAGAACGGGTCGATCAATGTCCGTCGGAGTTGCTATGAGACGGCGAGGAGAGGCGACCATAAGATGTAGTCGGCACGAGCGCCGCAGTTACTGGATGACTGTGCTACTGGGTTGGACGATGTTTCACTTTTGTGACCCGATCAGCCTACCCCTAAGGTGTCGAATCCCTCACCTGGAGACCACAGGTCGATGAAATGGTTGACAAGAGATGGAAAAAAGTCTTGGACATGGTGAGGTGAAGATTAGGAGAGGAGGAGATGCAGAAAAGATCCACAGAAAGATGTGCTGCGCTAAACACACTTTCCTGTATGGAACGCTAGAGAGGGTCCGGAGAGCCGTTGCTTTCTGGATTACTGCTTGTTACTGCACCAGCAGCACTAAGACTCTTTTAATTCTCTCCAATCTACTGCCTGCATCTCTCTAGGTGTAGAAGGGAAAGATGAATTTTCCTGAGAACTAGAGGAGACGCCACTCCTGGGCGAACTTTAGTCCAAGCACTCTGCGAGGGAACCCAGAACTTTTCAAACAGATGTGGATCATTGGGAGAGGGAGTCGAGGTCTTCACTGATGGAAGCAAGACACTGGCTGTGCCTTTTCCAGATTCAAGGGTGGAAGCTTATAAACCACCGTCTTCTCAAGTTGGTTAGCGGACACCTGGCCTTTCAGGCAGAAATACTGGCCATCAAGATGACACCGAACTACTGTACCAAGAAGAACATTATACTGGACCATGTCTAATCATTACACGTAGGAATTATACGATATCTCGAGTGATATGTCACTCATTGGGAAAGAGATAGCCAATGATTTGATAGATGCAAACCAAGGTGTCATTGACCATGATGCAGTTCCTAACAATAACTTGGAAATAAGCGATCGAAGCCAGGTAAAGAAAATGGAGAGTGTAATTGAATGGAATAAGGTGTTCAAATGGTTTCAAGATCCCTCTGGACTGCTCACGACTAGAAGGAATGATACAAGAGAAAAGATAAACATGATGCATTTAGCGTGTTATATGTTATTGGAAATTTGAACTATTTATGACGCGTACGTTTCTTTTAGAATAAAATAATATTTTCTACTGCCCTTACTGGAATGATAAAAATAATGGTAGGACCTGGCTCAACAGTGGTAAACCCTCTCAGCGGTTTCTCCAGTTTGATCTATAGACCGGTCTAATATTATACAGAGCTGTTTTTTTAATACCGGTACACTGAAGACAATCTCTTGGAAAAGATATTTTAAATGAACTATGAACATAATCTTTGAGGACAGTAGAAATACAAATACATATAAAAATATATACATGCTTCGAGCATTGCTCTTCCGCAAACAACAAAGAAAGGTCATTTAGACATAATATAACAATGATGCATTAGTGCGCCATCTGTTATTGGAAATTTGAAATATTTATAAAAAACAGTTCGTAAAGTTCGTTCGAACAGACTGTTAGAAAAATAAGAGATTAGATAGTAGATAATTGTGGGTTAGGTAAAACAAGAAAATCGGTAAGTGGATATTTGTGAGGCAGGAGCTACAATAGAAATCTGAGAATAAAGAATCGTAATGCAAGGACAACACTGGAGATTGGAGAGTGGAGAATTGTGTAGTGAGAACAATAATGCAGATTGAAGAGTAGATTTTTTAATTGAAAGGGGGGTAACCAATGGATATCGGCGAGCGGATAGTGGAGAATAGTGATGTAAGAACAACAATGGAGATCGGAGAGTGTAAAATTGTCAAGTAGGAACGTCAATTGTGACCAACGAGTAGAGAATTGTGAGGTAGAAATAACAATGTAAATATGAGAGATAGTAATCGTGGTGAAGAGCAACAGTTGCAGGCAAAAATGGAAATTGGTGAAAAAGGAGCAAAAATTGATGTTAAAAAAAAACAATGAAGAGAATGAGATAAGAAATTTGAGATAGGAATAAAGATGATGAGAGGATGGTGGACATTTTAAATTATTAAAAATAAATAGGAAATCGAAATTTTGGATATCTGTGATGTAGGAACAACAATGGAGATCGTAGCTTGGAGAATTGTTCACGTTAGAACAACAATTCCCGGGAGCGTTAAAAAGTATCAATGGAAACATTGAGTGCTGAAAATTGTGAATTATGTCCAACGATGGAAATGAAATGCAATAAATCTGAGTTAGGAACAAAAATGAGAACGAATAGTGATAAATAGTGAGATAGGAAAAACAAAAAGTAATAATTGTGAGTAAGAAAGAAAAATAAAGATCAGAGAGTGCAAAATCGTGATAGGAGAGTGGAGGAAGGAAGAACAATGGAGTTAGGAGGTTCGATAAATGTGAGGTAGGAGAACCAATGCAAATCTGAAATAGTGAATTTTGAGGTAGGAAAATTAATGAAGATCGGAGATTTAAGAAATGTGAGAGGTTGAAAAATAAATGAATATCAGATAATTGTGAAGTAAGAACAAAAATTGAAATCGGAGTGACGATAATTGTGAAATAAGAAGAACAATGGTATCCGGAGTCTAAAAATATTAGGTTAAGGCAACAATGTGTAAATAATTTTTAGATAAAAGCAAAAATTAAATCAGGAATTATGAGGTAAGAAAAAACGGAGATAGAAGAATTATGATTTAATAACAAAAATGGAGAACGATAAATACAACAACAACAACAACAAAGCCTTTATTTAGGGCCTCTCGCCCTATACAGGATTCGCCAGTTCACAAGGGATGGGGAGAACACTGTGTGGCCTTTTTCCGGGATATAGTCTTGTGGAATCCAAATATCGCCATCGCTATATACCTATTCTTTGATATTTCATTAATTAGTGCCGGAAATGAAGGACAAAGTTGCCCCGTTTTATCATTTAGTTTTCGTCTTTCCTCAGACAGAGCAGCACTGTCAAATAAGTAGTGCAACATCTCCGTTGTTATTCCTGATCCACAGAAAGTGCATTTCAGGTCTTCACGCCTCATTAAAATCAGATGGTGTTCTCTGAAAAAAATTGAAAGGGTTCTAAATTGTGCGATTAATCTGATGACAGGAAAAGGGAGTTCACTTAAGAAATATTCTTCGGTGGTAAACGTTGTATATATATCTCTATAGTGGGAATATAACTTTGATTGGGTTATTCTTGTTAAGTCATTTTGTATTGTTTGCTCTATCGCAGTTCTTAATATTCCTGGGATAGCATTCCTAGTATCATTACAATAAGTAAGCCACGATGATCCGTTATTATTGAGTAAATTGCTTAATTGTTTTATAAACCCGATGGGCGCACCTGTAGCACAGGATATTTGCCTCATTCTATTTAAACATATTCGAGGCAATCTATTTGTATCCATACCCAGCACCCTCAGCCAATATTTCAAGGTCAATTTCAGAGCTGTTATTATTAATGAGACGCGGCCTGTTTCTGGTCTTATTATGTATCTTTATGTATATCTAGGCAAATTCAAGAACCTACGAATAAATGTATCTAGTATATGATATAATAAATCTTTATGCTCTGTTGCCCAAATTGGAGCAGCATACATCAAAACAGCCATCACAATAGAATCAAACAGTTTCATTGCAGAGTTTAATGAATTAATTTTTATTTTGATTTTGCTAATATTGGGGTTGTAGCATTTATTGCCGCAAGTGCTTTTCCTTTGAAAAAGTTTGCGGCTTGAGTGATTTTAGTTGTACTGACCAGAGGGTATCCCAAGTAATTATATCTTCTTGTTACCATCAGAGGTTTACCATTCCAGTACCATCTATCTTCTCTTGAGGGTTTACCACCTGGAGAACGATAAATAAAGAATTGTAAGATGGGACCAACACTGTAAATCGGAGTGTCAAGAAATGTGAAAAATGAAATATTTAGAGTAAATATTGCGGATATCTGTGAGTTGAAAACAAAAATGAAGTGGATAGTAGTTGAGTATAATAGCAATGGAGAGAGAGATTGAGATTGAAAATGATATATTACAATGTCCATATAAGATTATATAAGGTTAAATACAGAATGAATATAAATATGAATAAATAAGATTATAAAATGATAAATATATGAATAAATGGATAAATATATGTAGTATATTTTGAAGTAGATAGAGCACAACCTTCTTATAATATTTATAATAACCCCATACCTGTATAAAAATGTGTATCGAACTTGTAACAAAATGACAAAGGCCAGACGTGATAAACAACCCAGACTAACAGGTGTTTATGCTAATGAGTTCATTCCCCCGTCAGCAGGTGGCCGAACACGTGGCCAGACATCATTAATAACCCAGCGCTTGACAGGTGGCGTGATTACGGGAACCAATCAGAACTCGTCAACATCTGCCAGAGTCGAGTATATAAGGTCCCCCAAGATGGGACAAAGTTAGTAGTTGTTCAGTTAGTTGGTTTTCAGAGCGACGCCGTCATACGGTCGGGTTTCTCACCCCTATCCGCGATGTAGGGCATCCGTGACGCCCATGGTCCGACTGTCTTCGTCCGTGGTCTACCTCTGCCTTCTTGGAGTTACCATCTAGACCTGCCTCTGTCTCTTGCTGTCCCAGTGCGGGAATCCCATCACGCACCCATTACCACGACTGCCCAGCACATTCCACCTCGGGATTACTACAGAACCCGTTAAAGTCGACAGGATGACTGAGGACAGCAGCATGCAGAGGATGACGGAGGTCAGAGACGAATACGTCGCGGATGCCCTCACCAACATGCAGCCCCACTGCGAAGACCGAGTAAGCCGCCTAACAGACGCCATTCGGGAACTAGCCGTGTCTCGTGCCGAGGAGGTCATCATCGCCACCATCGACATCTCCTGCGCCACGAACATCTTACTCCATCGGCTCGAACAGGCAGACAAAGGCATTGCCCCGCCAACCAATATCGACGATGTCCCATGGTAATCACCGCAAAAAAGATCACCAAGCCTCACCGCAGCCCACTCCACAAGACACATTCAAGACATCCATCTGGTAGGAGAATTTTCTCTACAGAACTATTTAATGTAACACTATCTCCGTTTGCTCTGAATTAATTATTCGATACCATTTTAATAGCAATAACATAACATTATTATTATAAATCCATCAAGTTCATTATTTTACCTTTTTAATAGCATTTCAATTCAAATTGTAAATCTTATACACCCTGATTTATCAATTTTTACTTTATTTTAAGCAACTTTTAAATTTTAATTCATTAATATCAATTTTATATAAAAAAATCATATTAGAATCATATTTTCTAAACTTATTTGTGTGTTCTTTTTTAATACCTTATTTATGGCCATAGTATTAATAATTAAATTTATTACACTCTTTATTTTACTTTACCAATTACTATTCCAATTGATATTTCTCAATATTTAAAAGTTTTAAAAACTAGTCCTAGATTCGTATTTTTATAAATACCAATTTTAAATTATCTCATCTCATAATGTGCCTTCCATTTTCCCACAATTACAAATACAACTATAAATTACAATATTATAATGAAGAGGTCCCCATCATCTCTAAAATCGATCCTGTACATGAGACCAAAGGAGACGCCATCTTGGCCTCCAAAAAGGACAATTAAATCCAATCTTCATCCCAACGACAGCTCAAGGACGCACTGAACTCCCCCTAGTTTTTTCTACTTCGTCTTTCCTTCCCTACTTCTAAAGGGGTGGAATGACCTTGTTACATCATTAGCATCCATCATTAGCAGAGATAATCTTTCTTACTTCAACACTCTTACCTGTCAATCAATCAATTATAGGCCTTCCATACTTCTCTCGTCTCTTGATCATTTTCCATTGGCCTTCTATGTCTTCGTTCTAACCACCCCTCGTCCATCGCAGAGTTCCTGTTTGCCGACTTTTTTTATTTACACCCAGGTCGCCGTTCCAGCATTCTTTATTTCATTCTTTTTTCCTCAAACCCGGGTTCAATCAATCAGCGACAGCAGCACCTCTCTCAGAAAAGATTTCTTTCCCATATTCTCCCATTACCTACCTCTCCTTCGATCTTCACGCCTTTTGCCCATCTGATCTAATGCTACTTACAGAACATCTTGAGATTGCTGAACTTTGAAAACAATACCTCGCTTCTAAGCTCGTATTGCAGGGCAGGACTCCTGAGATGTCCTTTGCAGAAACCAATTCAGACCTTCTTCCTTTATTCCTCACTGCGTCACTACCTATCTCAAACCTTTTGCTTAAGTCAATTTTCTTTTATATTTTATTTTACTTTTATTATCTCTACTTCTCCTCCTTCCTGTATTACATCCCTGAAACTATGTTGTAAATACTTAAGGCACCTTAAGTAACAAAAAACTGTAACTAGTATACCAACTTTCCCAAATATTTACTTTCGCTATTGTGTGTGTTCACTTTAAATTTATCCTTCCTATGTACTCCTCTTATATATTTTTTTGTAGTTTTATAATATTATATCAGTGTGTCACCACTACCCCCCTTTATCTTTATTTTTATTCTAGTAACTAATTTGTGCCCCAAATTATTCCCCATTTAATAGGTTTGCTAGCTTTTCTCTCATTTATTTGTAAATAGACTTACAGTTTTATTAGTTTTGTGGTGTTGGACTTTTTTTTTTAACTGACCAATGTAGATAAAACATTTCACTATTAATCGATAATATCATTTTGTTTATTAATCAACATTAATGCCTTAAACTACCAATCAACCCTTTATATATTATTACCTTTAATATTCTTATTTTCTCTTTTTCTCATCATGTTCAGACTTAGCATTTTACAACTTCAACTATCTTAGGCACCATTTTAAAAACCTACACCTAACAATATTTATAATATTTCTTTAACAGATAAAACATTTACCATTTTATTTTTCTTAATAGATTTTCAAAATTTTATTTTTGACGCTTCCCTCACAACCTCTAACTCTATCCCATGAACCTTTCCTCCCAACCTTTTACAGCCATCAAGAGATTATTGTTCGTCAACCATTTTCTTTTTTTTTTTTATTGATTAACCTAACTAGAAGACCCTTCCTCGCTGTACATCTCCCAACAGTGAGCTCAGGAGACCCAGTTGGATATTTTTTTTTCTCTCATCGTCCGGCTCATCATTTTTCATTTTTCAACTTTTTCTTTTCACCCACACAAGCCGGACACAATCAAAATTGACAGCAATAACTCTCTTACACCCACCTCTCCTTTTCCGCATCTTTCAAACCCCCAACCTTCCAAGGGATTCCCGTTGGCCGAACATTTTTGTTTTTTTTTCATTGATTAATCCGACTGGAACAATCCTTCCTCACTATACCATTCCCAATAATGAGTTCAGGATATCCAGCGCGATATTTTTTTTTTCTCATCGCCCGACTCATCATATCAATTCATCATATTTTCAACTTTTCACTTTTTTTTCTCTCATCATTCAACCGGGCATAATCATTATGGACAACAGAGATCCTCTTACCTCTACCTCTCCCTTTTACCTCCATCAATCTTCCCACCTCTTCTCACTGTCTGAGCTAATGATGCAGACGGATTATCTTAGGCCTTCTGTTAATGAAAACAATGCCTCACTTAAACAAGTTCGCATTGCATTGCAGGATGCTTGGGATACTACTTTTGCAGAAACATGCTCAGATACCCCCTCTTTCCCTTCTTCAACCTTAGCGTCACATTATACGTTCAGTTAATAAACTAACTTAATTTTTTTTCCTCTCATCTTTTATGCAATAAGATATTATTTTCCTTGTACGATTCATATTACAATATTTACCATTTTGTATTATATACTTTCTCTTAATCTTTTATCATTCATTTTGTACGTTTTTATTGATACACCACCCTTACAACATCTTTCTCTTTTTAACTTGTAACTTCATAATAATTCTAACTAATTTGTATACAAATTATTTCTTTTATTTTTTATAATAGGTTTGTTAGGTTATCATTCATTACATGTCATTAGCCCAACCAAACCTTCATCACCGGGGACACATTCTGTAGTATATTTTGAAGTAGATAGAGCACAACCTTCTTATAATATTTATAATAACCCCATACCTGTATAAAAATGTTTATCGAACTTGTAACAAAATGACAAATAAAATAAAGAGGTAGACGACGCGACAAAAGTCCAGACGACAAAGGCCAGACGTGATAAACAACCCAGACTAACAGGTGTTTATGCTAATGAGTTCATTCCCCCGTCAGCAGGTGGCCGAACACGTGGCCAGACATCATTAATAACCCAGCGCTTGACAGGTGGCGTGATTACGGGAACCAATCAGAACTCGTCAACATCTGCCAGAGTCGAGTATATAAGGTCCCCCAAGATGGGACAAAGTTAGTAGTTGTTCAGTTAGTTGGTTTTCAGAGCGACGCCGTCATACGGTCGGGTTTCTCACCCCTATCCGCGATGTAGGGCATCCGTGATGCCCATGGTCCGACTGTCTTCGTCCGTGGTCTACCTCTGCCTTCTTGGAGTTACCATCTAGACCTGCCTCTGTCTCTTGCTGTCCCAGTGCGGGAATCCCATCACGCACCCACTACCACGACTGCCCAGCACATTCCACCTCGGGATTACTACATATATATAAAATAATTGATAAAAAAAATATATATATATATACAAGGTCTTCATTGGTGGCGCCCACCGCGTGAAAGACTCCGCCACCAATGGACTGCGAGAGTTCTTTCCCACAGAGTGGGCAGGTCGATGAAATAGCTGGCGTTACTCACCTCAAGACCAAGAAGGTACTTGTAGATGGTAGCCTTCGCTAAACTGATTAGCTTCATTGCCTCGGGATGGAGGCCGACGCCGAAGAGCCAGGCCTGCAGATCCAGGGGCACTTCGCAGGAGGCGAACACCTGCCAGAGCAGAGGTCGTACGGCTCGGCAACTTCAATATATGTGGGTCAGCGACCTGTCGCTGGACCCACAGGCGATACAGGTGGCACGCTTCGAGACAGGATGGTCAGGATGTGGTAGGGCGTGGAGGTCCAGTCGAAGGGCGATGTCTGCGTCGTGCCCCGGGAAGCAGTTGCGACGCAGGTCGGCCCAGGTGATGGAGAGGGGCACATCAACGGTAGGGTTCCACCGGGAAGCCAGCTCTGCAGCAGGATGCGCCTGCAGCCGTGCCAAGTCCAGTGCCCGGCGCGCCCTCTGGCTGGTGAGGCGGGTGATGGGGGTCGCCGATCCTCGCAAGACGATGGTCTCCGCCTCATACTCCGCATGATAGCTGGAGCTGGCGTTTTCTTGCAGCAGCCGCTGGCAGAAAGCCTTCAGGTGCTGCGCGTCCAGGAGCGCGGACCGCGTTGATCGCGCTAGTGCAGGGCCGCCATCGGAGAAGTCACCGACAGTCGCCCGTAGCCAGTACTCGGGAGCCAGCAGGTCTGGCGGCCGCAGGAACCTGTTGTCGCCTCGAAGACGCAGGGACCTCAGGCTGGCGGGATGAAGAACCCGGTGGTCAATCTCGAGGACGCTGGACGCGTCCTCCCAGAAGCTCAGCAGTCTCCTCCTCCTAAGAGAGAGCCAGACGTCAGAAGCCGGCGGTGTCAACCACGCCCGGCTGCGGACCAGCCAAGAGTAGCCGTTGGCGGCGCCCCGAAGAGAGGCCTGGACACCCTTCAGGCAGGCGAGCCGAAGCTGGCCCGCAATGTCAAGCAGGCAGACGCCACAATCGGACACTGGACGAGCCAGGAGAGAGAGAGAGACAATTTTGACAATTGACATATTTTTATTGACATCTTGTCAATACATGGAAAGTGCACAGTCCGCACTAATTATGAGAAAATGAGAAATTTACAATGAGGATGATGGTTATAGTAAAAAAAATGATTTTAAAAATGATTAAAAAATACAACTATGTACATGGCGCCTCTGCCACCGCTGCAGAGTGTGATGGAAGATCGCCAGCGGGTCTCCAGCGACACCACGCATTTCGCGATCTACGAAGAAGACGTAGATCGCGCGCTTTGCCGCCGAGGAGATGGTGATGGCGTGGTCCTCGAGGCCCACCGCGAAGATCCAGGACTGCAGGTCCGGCGGCCGCCCGATGATGGAGAAGGCCTCTCGAATGAGAGGACGGACGGCGCTGCAGGACCAGTAGCGGTGGGCCAGCGACAGGTCGCTGGAGCCGCAGGCGATGCAGACAGGCTGGCTAGACGCCGGATGCCCCGGATGAGGCAGGGCGTGCAGGGCCAGCCGCAGAGCGATGTCCGCCGCATGGCCCCCGAAGGAGCAGCGGCGGAGGGGTGAGCATGGCGTACTGGCGGATGGCACGCCGACGACAGGCGCCCAGCGCCGGAGAAACCGTGAGATGGGAAGGGCAGCCAGGCGGGGACGCTCCAACATTCGACGCGCAGTGCGTGTGCTAATGCGCAGGAACGGCGTAGCCGTCCCGCGCAGCACCACGGCTTCCTCCAAGAGAGAGAGAGAGAGAGAGAAGAAAAGAAGAGAAGAGAGAGAGATCCGAGATTAAATAATAATGATGAAGGGGGAAATGGAGATCGGTGAGTGAAGAATATAGAAACATTAAAAAAGAAAGAAGTGTGAATAATGATGAGATAAGAATAAAAATTGAGATCGGAGTTTCTATAAATGTGATGTGGGAACAACAATGGAGATTGAGTGCGGAGAGATATGGTCGAAACAGTAATGGAGATAGGTGAGGGATAATCGTAAGGTTCTAAAAACAACGGAGATCAGAAATTACCAATTGGTAGGTAGTAACAGCATAAAAATAATTGAATTTTAATAAATTAAAGGTATAAATAGCAATGAGGAGGGGATAAGAGAGATCGGAGAGATGATGATGAGATGACGAAAAAAATAAAATGTTTAATATGCTAGGTACAATGATTAGGTAGAAGGTGACCCTTCCACCGTTGCAGAGTGGATAATTGAGAGGTAATAATAACAATGGATATCGTTGAGTTAAGAGAATTTAAGTTAAGTAAGAGAATTTGAGTTAAGAGAGTTAGGAACAATGATGGATATCGGACAGTGGATACTTGTAAGGTAAAATTGTTAATATATCTACGAGAGTGAAAATTCTTTGGAAGATCAACAATGGCGATCTGAAAGAATGGTGAATTAGGAACAGAAATTAAGTTAGAAACAATAAAAAGGATTAACACTTAAGAAATGCGAGGAAATAATGAACGTAAAGAGTGGATATAGCGGGTATTTTGAATATAGATAATATTGTAGTGATGAAATAATTAGTAAGTCGTATGGCAATTAAGAACAATTTAATAAGCGAGACAAATTTATATGAAGTTTATACAGGTTGTTTATATAAGAGCAAAGAAAAGAATCACTAGCGCGAGAGCGCGAGGGTTCGCGTGGAACAACCCAGCGCTGGCACGAGCTTCCTGTTCCATGAAGTCGGCCCATGCTACACTACTCCCTCTCCCATGAGAAGCTGTTCTACAGCTTTATCTCAGTTTCTCCTCTTCTCCAGACGTAGAGTTATCTACACTCGACGAATCTTCCTGTATATCAATTAAGGAGGATCAGAAGATGAGTTTCTTTTATTGTAAAAATGCTACGAGCTTTCGGGCAAAAGCCCTTCGACAGGCAAAAATTTTGCCTGTCGAAGGGCTTTTGCCCGAAAGCTCGTAGCATTTTTACAATAAAAGAAACTCATCTTCTGATCCTCCTTAATTGATATACCTTACCAGAAGAGTCTTTCCCTTGAATCTTCCTGTCTTGATGGGTCATAGTACGGCTTCATCCTGAGGATATGGACGGTGTTGCGCTTCTTTTGTCTTCTACCTTGTTCACTGACTGCTTCGACCTCGTAGGTCACGTCCGATATTTTCACGGTTGAAATCTTTTAACCATAGGTGGGCAAATTCAGTGGCCTCACCTGAAAAATTAGGAGGGCTTCTTGTGTGTTTTATTTATTTTTATTTATTTATTGTTACAAAAGCACGAAGTCCAAAGGACTATTGTGCTGTGCTAGTATTATTTACATATATATGATTAAATATTTACACGATGGATATAAAAGGTCGGTGGACGAGTGGGTAAAACCCTCGATTCCCGACAGTCATGAACCGGGATTGAATCCCGCGTTAAAAATTTGTTTAATATGTGAATAACCGTCACATATTAACAACTGTTTCAATTATCATGAACTAGGTTGCTCTTGCTGAGCGGTACCTATTAATGTGATTTGAACCAGACACGATGGATTAGTATTGTTTTGTAAATTATTGTACAAATAGTTCTGAACTTAACAAAGTTCTCATAAGATAGAGTATATACACAAAGAGAATTTGGTAATGTTTCAAAGTATCTACATACAATTTGATTAGTCAGAGGGCAAGTTAAAAGAAGATGCTCTGGTGATTCAACATCTAAGCGGCATTCACATGTTGGATCATTGATAGCATTCAGTTTGAATAGGAAACTTAAGAAGGGTCCTTTGCCTGTTAAGAATAAAGTAGTATATTTATAAGAAGAAATGAAATTTGGGACAGCAATTGGAGATAATTTCTTGAACAGTTCATTAGATTGAGAAAGATAAAACTTAAATTTAAGATCCAGATATAGTTTATTTAATTCTTTTTGAAGGGGTTTTTTGAGTGTTTGATCTGTGAGAGAATTTGTCATATTATACTTTGTTTGTGATAATTCAAGATAATCGGACAGTAAAGGAGTTTTCGCTAGTATATATGTGATGTAAGAAGATGAAGTCCTATAAGCATGAATGCATCTAATAAGAATTTGATATTGTATAGAATTCAACTTAGATCTTTTTGCTGCAGGGATAAAAGGAAACCAAATATTTGATGCATAGCTTATTGTAGAGCGTATCATAGCTTTATATAAGATCAATCTACGCCGAGTATCAATGCCCCAAGTACGCGCACATAATGAGAATAATATATTCTTAAGTTTCGTAGCTTTCATGATTATTTTGTCAACATGTGTTCCAAAATTAATCTTATTCCTTTGTCTATGAATTTTAAAAATAACTCCCAAAATTTTAACAGTTTCTGATGGTTGAATTGGGTGTTGAAGACATGTGAAAGTGGTAGCTTTCACACGTGGCTTTTCTTCCACTTCACTCATACCGATGTCGAGCGGCGGCAAACTTTGCAAACGTCGGCTTCTTCTCAAAACGCCGTCCATATTAAATTATCTTGTCGGAATCGTACCCGGCTTCTCCACCAAATGTTGTGATGAAATAATTAGTAAGTCTTATGGCAATTAAGAACAATTTAATAAGCGAGACAAATTTATATGAAGTTTATACAGGTTGTTTATATGAGAGCAAAGAAAAGAATCACTAGCACGAGAGCGCGAGGGTTCGCGTGGAGCAACCCGGCGCTGGCACGAGCTTCCTGTTCCATGAAGGCGGCCCATGCTACAATATAACTGAATGAGAATAGTGGAGAATCGTAAGATACAAATGCATTGTGAATATATGTGAGATAGGAGCAACAATTGAGATTGAAGAAAGAATTATGAGGTCGGCACCACAATGGAGATCATAGTCTGAAGATTTATGAGGCATAAAAAACAATAGGGATCAGCGAGTGTAGAATTGTGAGGTAGGAACAATAATGAAGCCCAGAGGGCATTTAAAATTTTGAAGTAGTAACAACAATTAAGAAAAGAAATTACCTAACTGTAAGGTAGGAACATCAATGGATATTGGAGAGTGGATAAAAAAATGTAAGGTAAAAATAACAATGGATATGAGAGAGTGTAAAATCGGTGTTAAGAGAAACAATGTATGAAAGAGAAACAAAGTGGAGGATAGTGAATAGGAGCAAAGGGTAAGTTAAAAACAATAGTAGGGTCAAAAATATGAGAAATATTTGGTAGGAAGAAATATTAAAAGTGAATAGTGCAAACTTTGAAGCTATAAAATATGATGGAAAACGAATAATGAAGAATCGTGAAATAAAATGCAGTAAGGATTTTGTGGGAAAGGAAGAGCATTTGAAATTATACTTTCGTATAGAGAGGATAATTGTTAAGTAAAAATAAAAAGTTAGATCGGAGAGTGTAGAAATGTCAGATGGGAACAAAAATTGAGATCGGAGCCTAGATCATTTTGAGGTAGGGACAACAATGGAGACCGGATAGTGGAAAACAACAATGGAGATCAGGGTGCGAAGAATTTTGAGGTGGGAATTACAAGGGGATCGGGGCATAAAGAATTTTGAGGTAAGGACAATAATGGAGATCGGAAAAAGAGAGCAACAATTGAGATTGGAGTGTGCAGAATTTTAAAATAGAAATAAAAAGAAATTGGTGATCGTGGAGTTCTGGAATTTAATGTAGAAATAACAATGGAGATCGCAGAGTGGATAACATCAATGGAAATCGCAGATTGGAGATTTGTGAGCTAGTAGAAAAGCAATGGAGATTGGAAAGTGGATTGTTGTGAGTCTGAAACAATAATGGAGATCTGAGAGTGGAAAATTGCGAGGTAGGAGCAACAATGGAGATCGAGGTGTTTTCGAACAACAATGGTGTTAATAGAGAAGATAAAATTTGATGTTTTAGCAACAGTGGGAACCGAAGAATTGTCTGGTAGAGACTCTACAATGGTAGAGACATGTAATTGGAGAATAGGTAATTGTGAGTTAGCAACCACAAAGGATATCAGTGAGAGGAGAAATTTTAGGTAAGAGAAAAAATGTAGTTCGGAGACTCGAAAACTCTGAGGTCGCAACAATAATGGATAATGAAGAGTGGATAAAAGTGAGGTAAGAAAACACTGGGGTCCGGAGAATTAAGGAGAACAATGAAGATCGTAAAATGGAGAATTGTGAGATAGGGGCAACAATGCAGATCGGAAAGTGAATAATTTTTAAGCGGGGAAAATAATCTATATCGAAATGTGGAGAATTTTAAAGTAGGAATATCAATGGAGATCGGAAGGTGTGAAATTGGGAGGTGGAAATACCAATGTAGATCGGAGAATTTTGAGCTAGGATCATAAATGAATATCGGAGAGTATAGGTGGAAATAAAAAGGCGAATCTTATTGTAGATAATTGTGAGCTAGGAAAAATGGAGAAAAGAGTAAAGATAATTGTATTGTAGGAACAATAATAGAAAATTAAGAGAAAGGAACACCAGTATATGTCGTAGTGTTGAACACTTTGATGTAGAATCAACAATAGGGATAGATTTTTTTTGTAAGAACACCAATAGAGTTTGGAGAGTGAATAACATCATTAGTTATCTTATAGGGGAATTTTATTATAGGAACATCAATAAATATCAGAGATTAGAGGCTTGTGAAATAATAAAGGCTAGGAGAGTGGAGTGTTTTGAATTTAGGGTCAAAAATTATATAAGAAAATGGATAATTTTATTATAGAGAAACAATAATTGGAGTTTAGAGATTCGTGGTGAAGTGCATCAATGAAATTATTAAAATGGAGGATGGTGAAATCAGGGCTAAAATTGAGTGTTAGAAGCAATAATATGGAGAAAAGGGTAAGAAATGTGCGGAAAGAAAACAATGAAGAGGGATAAAGTGGACACGTTGAATACAAAAATATAATAGACAAGGAATAGTGTATAATCATTAGATGCAAATGCATTATGGCTAATTCTAATATAGAGAACAACAATGAGGATGGAGCCTCAAGAATTTGAAGTTGCCCTAACAATAAATTTCGAAGAGTAGATAATTGTTAGGTTAAAACAACGTCGTATAGCTTGGGTAGTAAATAATTTTGAGGTAAGAAAAAATGGATATCATATATTCAAGAATTATGAAGTTGGAACAAAAATCTAGATAGCAACGTCAGGAATATTTAGGTAAGAACAACAATAGAGGGAGCGTGGAAAAGAACAATGGGAATCGGAGTGTGAAATTATGAGATGGAAACAACATTGCATATATGATGGAGAAAATTTGGAGATGATAAAAATTTTAGAGATCAGGACGTGAAGAAATTTGAGCTAAGAACAACAATGGGGATCATAGAGTGTAAGAATTTAGTGTATGAACAACAATTGAGAGTGGAGAATTGTGGGATAGGAACATTAATGGAGATCGGATCCATAAGATAGGAACAAAATAGAGCTAGAAGTTCAACAAATTATTAGGAATATTAACCAATTGAAATTGGAAAGTGGATAAATGTGAGTCTAAAATACAAAAGGAGATCGGAAAATAAGCATTGTGAGCAACAATGGAGAACGCTAAATTGGAGGGATGAACAACATTAGAGATCGGAGAGTGTAGAAATGTTTGGTAGGAACAAATAAGATCGGAGGACTGAGAATTGTGAGGTATCAACTAAAATGGAAGCCAGTGTGTGGAGAATTATAAGGTGGAAAGAATATTGAAGAAGAAATGGGCTAACTGTGAAGTAGTGAAGAGAATTGAGATTCGAGCGTCGAAAATATTTAGGTAGCATCAACCATGGAGCACGGGGTATTGAGTATTGTGGGGAAGGAACAAAATGAGGGATCTTGTTAATAATCTTTTGAGGTAGGAACATTAATGGAAATCTTAGAATTAATAATTGTTAAGTAGGAACAACAGTGTATATCGGAGAGTGGGGGATCTTTGTTGATAGCAACAATGGCGACCTGAATGTGGAAAATGATGATGTGGAAGAAAAGTGAGATAAAAAAATCAAAAGAGAGCAAATGATAATAAATGTAAGGTTGTAATATACATAAAGGGTGATAAAGGATTTTTCAAATATAGAAACTATAAGGGAAAGCAAATGGTGGAGGATCGCGAGATACAAATGCATTGTCAATCCTGGTGCGATAGAAACAACAATTGGGATTAGAGAGTTAGGAATTATGAGTTTGGAACCACAATTTGAATGAGAAAGTATAAAATTGTAAGGTAGAATCATCATTGAAGATTGAAAGTTAAGAAATTCTAGGTGGAAAAACAATGGAGATCGAAGCATAGGGAGTTTTGTAATGGGAACAACAATAGAGATCCGAATGTGGATAATTATGTGGTGAAAACAATAATGGAGATCGTAGTGCAGATATTTGTGAGGTGAGAACAACTATTTTCAGAGTTTAGAGAAATTTTCAGGTAGAGCAATAATGTTGACCATAGAATTGTGAGGTAGGAACAACAATGGCGATCTGGAATATGTTAGGTAGAAAAAGCGATGAAGAGAAGAGAGTCTTTAATTTTAGGCGGCAACACAATGAAGATTGTAGAGTGGAGATATGTGAGTCAGAAACAACAAGGGAAATTGGAGCGTATAGAAATGTAAGGTAGAATCAAAAATGGAGACGAGAGTGCAGAGATTTATGAGATAGAAAAAAAAACACTATAATTTAGGTTGGATGAAATTTTATTTTGGAACAAAATAGAGATCGGAACTTATAAAACAACATTGAAGATCGGAGCGTTGGGCATTTTGAGGTTAAAATAATAATGGAGATCAGAGTGAGGAAAACAACAATGGGAATCCGAATGTGGAGAATTGTGTGGTAAGTACAACAATGGAGATCGGAAAGTAGAGAATTGTGAGGTGGGACCAACAATGGAGATTGGGGTGCGGAAAATAATGGAGCTCTTAGCGTAGTGAGAGATTTCAGACAGTAACAATAATTGAAGCCCTGGTGGGAATATTTTTGAGTTAGGAATAGCAATGAATATCGAAGAAAGGAGAACAACAATGGCGATCGGAGTGAGGAGATTTGTAAGATGGGATCAACTATGGATATTGTAGAATGTAAAACTGTATGGTAGAGGAACGACAATATAGATAGGAAAGTGGATAATTGTGAGGTAGAAATATAAATTGATATCGAAGAGTGTAGGATTTTAGGATTGAAACAAATAACGAAGATCAGAGAATTATGAAGGAAAAACAAAAATGAAGATTAGATATATATGAATAAGGAACAATAATGGAGATTGGAGAAAAGTAAGGAATCAACAACATTGAAGACCGGAATTTGTGAGGCAGGAGCAACAATGGAGATCTAAAATTGGGAAATTATGATGTAGGCCCAACAACAGAGATTAGAATGTGAATAATTCGTAGGTAGATACATCCATGAAGGGCGGAGAGAGCAAACATTTGACTTAAGAATAATACTAGAAAACGGATGTGTGCTGAATTTTTCTGAAGAAGGGGCAACAATGAGGTTAGTAGACTGGAGATTTGGGGGGTAGGAGAAGTAAAATAGATATGCAAGTGAAGTATTTTTGTTTATAAATATAAAAAATAGATTGAGTAGTATTGAATATGGGGCAGAAACAGCAATGACAATTGGAAAGTCAATTCTTGTCAAATATTAGCGACAAACTCTATAAAGATCAAAAAACGGTAAATGAAATTCATTTTAATCAATAAAGATATAAACCGAAAAGAGTTTAGATCGAGATATAGGTAAAAAAAATTGAGTTTACTGAAATCTACATAAAGGACCACTGTAAAAATTCAGCGAAATATTGTTGAAAAATGTTCGTATAAAGGTCTCTATTCTATATGAGCTCATTTAGAATGCACTCGGGCAAAACTCGGGCTTTTATAAAATAAAATGTTTGATGTAAAATAAGGTATATATTTTCTCGTTCATAAAGAAGCGATTCCAAAAAACCGATATGCTTCACCCAGGAATCCATAAACTCTAACACACTTCTTTAACACATTGAAATAAAAGACAATTGATACATTCTATATTTCATATTCTCCTAGTTAATTTAATGTAACTCAGACACCCTAAAGATCCAATCCATGTATTATTTTTATAAAGAACGTCTTTGTATGCTTTGATAGAAGGATTTTACAGTGATCGACACTGCGTTCCCATAAAATTTACACTTTTGGTCAATGTTCGGATCATCGCACACATTAAACTAATCAACCTTAAAAAAAATTGATGTAATGTATATCAGAATGTTTGCCTCTTTTTATTTAAATCCCACAGTAATTGGCACCCACCAAAAAATTAGGTAACACCGCAACTCTCTCTATCTCTCTTTATTAAAAAGAAATTATTTAAGCTATTGGGTATATCGGCCTTGAAGAGACTTTGAAGACGTTACCATATTTAGTTTAAGAAAGGCTTTCCTAAAGGTTCCTATGACTCCATTCAATAAAAAAGCAAAAGTCTGCGGAATAACTTACTCTTTTGCAAGTATCAAAACCCTCAAATTCTAACTAACGATAGTGAATAATTGGTGTCATAAAATCTTCATATTTTAAATAACGACTTTTGACTTACTTCTCTATAGAAATGTATATTTGGAAAGAGAACGAGTGAAATATTTGGAAAATATAAGGTTGTCCCAAAAGTTCGTGTTTTTCTTAAAACGTTGTTTTTCTTATTACTTGGCGAATAATATTATTACGGCGAATGCATAATAATGTTGTTGTTTCTTATCCCCTTGTGTAAAGATCACACGAATTCCATGAGTTCATGCTCCTCGAGCTGTTTTATGATAAGCAGCGGCCTTTCCCAAAGGTCCTGTTTAGTGCATCTAATGTAAGCCAAAATGTGTTCTGGAGCTGCAGGTGCCAAGCTACATTTCGGGCAAGTGGGGTAGATTTTGTTAATATTTTCTATCTTCAATGGATAATAATATACATAATAATGCATAATACAATTACTTTATACATAATAAAAAACATTATGCATTACGGTGAATATATTTTGGCAAATAATATTGGTATTTCAATTTTTTTTTTTCAAGTGTTTACGAACTTTTGGGACAACCATGTAAACGAATAAATTGTGCGTGTTGAATCTGAAGAAATTGATACCTTGAACCAAACAGCTCCAAAATGAACCATCTGTACGCACCCACACACGGGGTCAGACGACGGGGGCTGTGGTGGTGAGTCAGCATCGCCCTTCCCTGCCCCGGCAGCAAGTCTACCTACCCCCAATGTCTGACTTTGAATCCTACTGCGCTAAGTGTCTGATATCAAAATAAGTTATATAATAGAAAACCCATTTTAACCGGTTGGAATTATAGATATGATTAAATACTACAATTTTTAAAATTATTTATTTCCAACGTTTCGAAGATCTTTATAAATCAACAACTGTAGATTTTGTTTTCCTATTATATATAATGGATGTTATATAATGGTATTATTTAAAAATTTCACCTATGGTTAACGAAAAGTTTGTTTTATGATGTTATATATATGCCATAAAGAGATCATAATAAAACAAAAATAGATAATTTGAAAAAATACCAAAATGAAATTGCACTGGGATTAGGTAGTTAAATTAAGGCAACTGAGTTGTGTAAAATTCGGAATTTGTAACTTTCAGTTGCACAATCAAGAGATGTCTTTTCCTAATTTTAGAAAATCAATGATGTATTTTTATTTTCTTCTAGCTAATCAAATCATTATTCGTATAGCTATATTGAAAGGGTCGTATTTTGTTTGTTTTATATATAAACACGCTAGAGATATTTCAGTTATGGATGATTAAATAAAAATGATTTTTTTTTAACTTTACAGTAAAATTATTTGAAACGATTACAGTAAATTGTTCAGTATTTATATATATATATATATAATAATGTTAGTTCAACACGATTATTAGCGGTATGCATGTGTGTTGTCTCGCTGGAAATTTGATGAAAAGAAACCTAACGCAGTCCTTATCAATGCGTTGGTTAGAACTGGATTGCTTTATGGTAAGTAATTTGCTATATTGATACATTGATGTAAAGAAGTTTTAAAATATATTTTTACGTGGTTGTAACACGATTGTTCGGTGAATTTGTGTTGTATATATATTAATTAATTGTTACCACAGAGTGTGTGTATGCTCACAGGTAAATAGGCGCTAACCGAGAAGAAAAAGTTCCTTTGTTTAATATTGGTTTCCCTTTTATATTTTGTTCTCTTTCTTGTAAATCAATAAATATAATGTTAAATTAATAATATTCTTGGAATCAGTTTCATTAAAAATTCTAAGCAAAGTCAACAATTGGTAGCAGAGCGTGGTTGTTTGATATAAAGCTCAAAAGCGAAAATATTTAATCTGAAGTTAAGCAATAAGTTTATTCTGATCGGTAAACTGAAGCACTTCTGAGAAGATTAAAGGTATTCATATAGATTAAGTAAAATTATATCTATATATTGCATGTTTAAAAGCTATCCAATATTTAAATAAATTTAAAATATATATTTGTATTTAAAATATATTGGTTTGTTCATATTAGTTCAAAAGACGAAAATGGCTGAATATAATTTTTTATCCCAAACAAATATTGAACCATTAACAGGAACTAATTATCAAATTTGGGGGTTGAAAATCGGCGCGGTTCTGAGAGGAAGAAAATTATTTAAATGTGTAATTTCCGATCCAGAACCTGATATGGAAGACAAAAGTTCTTGGGAGATTTGGAGTGAGAAAAATGATGAAGCATTTGGGATAATCATCACTACGTTGACAAATGAACAAGCTGGAATGTTCATAGGAGAAACAAATGCTAAGAAAGTATGGGACTCACTGAGAAAAACATACACAGGCAATTTGGAAGATAAAATTATTGATATAGGCTTGGAATTAAAGAACATTAAAATGAAAGAAAGTGAAACTGTAGATGAATATATAACAAGGGCAAAAATTATTGCTGCTAGAAGTTCATCATTAGGGCATCAATTTCCTTCAAGAGAACTTTCATTTCATATTGTCAGAGGCATACATCCAAGGTATGAAAATATTGCTATTGTCTCACGATCTAAGAGAGATGCAACAATTGAAGAGATTCAACAAACTCTGAGAGAGGAAGAGTAAAGAAGAAATATGAGATTTAATCAATCGGTTGAGAATGGGCATGAACAAGCACAGAGAATTAAAGATATAAAAGTTAAACAATTTCAGCCAAAAAGATGTTTTGTTTGTAATAAAAAGGGACATCTAGCTAATGATTGCTGGTTTCGAGATAAACAGAAAAAAGGATATCAAAAGAAATGGACTCCTGATTTTAGAAATCACAAATACAGTAGGAAGCAAAATTTAGTAGGCTTGTCTACATGTGAAGTAGAACCTATTTCAATATGTGAAGGAATTTCAGAAGAATTATGGTTAAAGGATTACTAGAAGAACTTTTTGAAAAAATGTAATTTTCCCAATTACCTTGAAAAGTGACGGCCAGGCTGCAATAAACTGGATACAATCTGACAAAATTACTTCACGAACAAAGAGCATAAACCGAAAGTATTATTTTGTGAAAGAAGAAGTACAAAATGGAATCAAGCTGGCATACACTAAAAGTGAAGACATGGAGGCGGATATACTAACGAAGAGTCTACCTAAGGACAAACTACGAAAATGTGCAGATAGCCTTGGACTTGCTGATTAGGGCTTACACACAGGGAAGCGTGTTTTGTATATATATTAATTAATTGTTACCACAGAGCTCACAGGTAAATAGGCGCTAACCGAGAAGAAAAAAAGTTATTTTGTTTAATATTGGTTCCCTTTTATATTTTGTTTTCTCTCTTGTAAATCAATAAAAAAAAAATATAATGTTTAATTAATAATATTCTTTGAATCAGTTTCATTAAAAATGTTAAGCAAAGTCAACAATTTGTTAGATACTATATGTGCTAAACACATTGATGTACAGAATCCCTTTCTTCATGACGACCTGATTGGATCAGTTATTGTTTGTTGATCGATATATTTTAAAAAGTGTCGTTAACTAAAAATAAACTATTTAAAGATTGGTCTAGCAATGGACATTGACATGTGAATTCAAATGTCTCAAGATGTCTATCAAAATTACTCCCATTGTCCTCTGGGTCAGGGCTTTCTATAAAGGGGATTTGTTGAAGTTCTGTCATTATACAATCTCTAAGAACTGGTAGAAAACATATACTTAGAATAGCGGTTCTAACTTTTGTGTGTGTGTGTGTTGGACCACGAGCCGGCAAAATTTGTGAAAAATTTACTGACCGAATTTTTAAACAAAACACTTTATTAGACATTAACTAACAATCTTAATCCTAATGTAAAAATATTTTTAACGCAAACAAGTAAACCTCCCCGAGGATTTGTTTAAATTTCGCGATGACCGGTACTGGTTAAGGATCAATGTACTAGATGGCTTCGCCCGGCTTCTTCCCGAGTGAATATTTGACCGACTAATGGATTTTTAGAGAGGGTTATTATTTTGCATATTTTATTGTTACAATTGCACAACGAATCACAAGTTTTACGAAGGAGCTTCTTTATTTATACTTGAGCTAGCTTTCGAACCTTTCGGTTCTTCGACAGGCGTGGCTAGTATGACTATACTAACAGGGTATAAGCGCGCTTGAGCCATTATATACAACATATATTTACATGCGAAGTGATATTTCAAATATAATTAAAATAGAAATAAGAATTATGACTATGAAATATAAAACTATGCAAATGAATTTAAAATTTTAAAATTTAGATAAAATTTTGGAAAATATACGGTAGTCTTAGAATATATATGGTAGTCTTATTTCTTAATATATGATTACCATTAACCGCTTCTGGTGTCGAAACTTTGACTGCGATTCCTTCCCGACTTGGCATTAAGTTTGCCCGTCAAGTGTGAGACGGCTTCAACTCGGAGATCTCTCAAATTGAGGCTTGATATATAGATCATTTTGATGACCTTGAAAGTGACGGTAATCTAAAATGTCAGATTTTTATCTTATACCACCTTAATTTTAGTCCTCAATTTTAAATGTTCCAATTTGTCCCATTATAATTTAGTTTAATTTTTATTCGAATATATTTCTATGTGTGACAATATCCTAACAATTAATTATAGTTCGAAATCATACTAACGATCTATTTTTATTGAACGCCAACCGCTCATTACGCCACAAACGGCTTCGCCTATTTTTTTCCCTTTGCCATATATATATGTGATGATTTAAGACCATGGAATTGTTGTAAATAGTCCAGATATCTACTACCACATGTTCCACCACGTGACTGTATATAACTTCTTATTTACTGCAAATAGAAAGCCTCAACTAACATCAATCTGTACCGCGTAAGAATCTAATAAAGTACAGATAGAAAGAACGGACACTAAAAGGAGAAAATTTAGGTTAAAACTAATCAGGCTTAGGTGAGAATAGGAAAGCAGGCCTAGCAAACCCAGTCCAACTTTTACGAGGTTGTGGCCCTCCTGGATAATATAACTTCCCCCCCCCTGTTTACGTCAGAAAAGGGCAGTGACCTGTTCGGACCCAGCTAAGCTATAAAAGGAGGCCCCGAGCCTCAGTTAGTCAGTCCTTAGCCAGCCTTTGTTTCAGCCCCAGTCCGCCGGACGCTCCGATAGAGATAAACCCTTTCCTGACAGAAATCTCCTCGTCCCATTCCTTTTTGACGTTCAGACGTTTCTTAGTGGAATCTCTGTTTGCTTATTTCACCTTTGGCCCAGCTGTGTCGCCTTCTACCACGACTGCACGGTAGAGTTGACATCGATGTTCGTCTAGCATCAGGTAACAGTGGTCCCAGAGGTCCCAAGATATCACAGACTCTCCCGTCCGAAGAGAAGACAGGATTGTGGACGCCAAGGTACAAGTAAGCAAAGAGACCACTGTCTGTACAGAAAGATGGAACAGGGAAGAGGACAGGATTCAAAGGAGCCCATGGAGTCCGATCCCGAATACGAAAGTGGCGAAAACACCACTTTTCCCAAGATAAAAGAAAACACTCTCGGTAGGACGCAGGAAGTCGCCCCCCGCCAGGAGGACGCCACGCCCCCGCCGGCGGTATCAGATGTCCTAGGGAGGTTGACCAGGACGCTACATCAGCTGTTCGCGGCGACCGGACTATCGCGAGATGTGGAGCTACCGCGCTACGATGGTTCGTACGAGGCGCAGAGCTTCTTCACCAACTACGACGCCCAAGCAGATCGGGCCCAACTACAATACTCTACAAGACTGAGAAAGCCACCAAACCCCCTGCAAGCGCCCCTCCGAGTTACCAACACACGAGCGTATGTTATCTGCTCCTCCGACCATCTCTAAACCACGAGCCCAGCGCAAGCAGTGAACTCTTAACTGTCCCAAGGATCCTCCAACCACGGCAAAAGACCAAGCCTGTCCCGAAATACAAGACAGCACAACAGTAGGTTCCTCCTTCTATAATTTTCGTTGAACAATTGCTCGTTCGAGCTGAACTGTCCAATAATGTAAACCTACCTCTACTACTTGATACAGGAGCATCTATCGCTATAATTAGGCAGCATACTTTTAAAATAACAGAAACCAGTTTGAAAAATAGAATATCTACCCACTTAACTATTAAAGCCATAGCTGACAATATTTTAACCATAGATTATATCTTTTTAAAAAGTGAAAATAGGTAACATAACGCAGAATCTAAAATTCTATATCCTAGAAAAACCCTTGCCTTTTGGCATCTTATCCCTTAACTCTATAAAAATATTTCTACTAATTATAAACTGTCTCCTCAGCTACTCATGTATCAAAATAATGTACCCCTACCAACTACCTTGTACAAATTCACCTCGTGCAAGCAACACGTGTCCCATGGACAGGTTAATACAACTGTCCCATTTACTAAAGCTTCCCCTCCTGGAACGGGTTGCTCACACGTGGTGAACTCCAACGCTCTTATTTAGTCTCATTGTAATGTTACTAATCCCATTTTCAACGCCTTTATGTCTTTTTCTTGCATAGCTTTGGACAGAAGTAACCTAGGTCACAGTCCCTATAATTTATGCAAGGTGCTGCATCAATTTGCACCCGATTTCGCCGACAACAAAAGCAACTCTCTTTCCCAAAACAAGTTTAAAATAAAAATCCCATCAACTACCACGCCAGTAGCCAAATTCAGTCACAGCCTTCCAAAACTATTCCAATCGTTAAAGTTAACATAGCTACACTCCCTCGTGCCTTCCTTTTACATGCATGTTTAATCATCGACAAATCTCTCTCAATAAAATAAACAACACCCTCTCACATCACTTTTTCCAATTGGCAACAATTTTTAGTGCGCGACTTAACACCCAAATCCAATTTCGAGCCACACAAGCTCCATAACGTCGCCCCACTAAACACAAAAAAAAATTTCACATTAAACGTGCCATATCCACTAACAATATATATACAGTATATATATACAGTAAATTTGTTATTCATGGTGAAACAGGTTAGATTTTGTACAAAACAAAGACTTCACGTGACACATTTTCATTTACAATTTTTTAGCTTCGTGTCACAGTGCCACCCCACAAAACTCTTTCACTTTTCAGGCCAAAGACGCCTTCATGCCTGTGACACATCTCACCTCAAAGCGTGTCCACGTCGAAAGTCGCACTTTCACTCACTTCTAACATGATATCACTGAATAACATTTTTACTAAGTCCGCAACAACCTCGAAACACAACAACCATTCGATTTAATATCAATAGATACAATATCCGAATTTTCAACATACAGACACTCCAAGACGTATCTCCATGTTATAGTAGATCACTTGACCAGATACGCTTGGGCATTCCCATCGAAATCTACCAATACCTTAACGTAGATCCAAACCCTAAAAAAGGTACTACAACAAGGGTCTCCAAAACGCCTACTTTCGGATAGATCACCCGCATTCACCTCCGAAAATTTCCGCTAATTTCTGCTCTCTCGCGGTATATAACCACTACGTACCACCAGTAACAATCCGCAAGCTAATGGATTGATAGAACGATTGAACGCCACAATCACTGGAAAGCTAAGTTTACTATATCTCGAAAACCCGAAGACATCCTGGACCAAATCAATTAAGCAAGCTGCCCCCGCAAGAGGCCCCTGACCTAAATCCGGAACGCACCAAAAATAGGTTCGCTCCCCTCTTCCGCTGGACACGAGCAAACAAACAGCCGACATTTTCTTGTTACGACCCATCGCTATTGCCCGGTGTCACTCTAATGAATGTTCACCAGCTATTGAATCAAAAATTAGTGCGTGCCTTTTACTATATATCGTTCTAATCCCTAATCCGTTAATCTATGCCGATGTCCTGTTTAGCTACAAATAACTTGACTAACACGTTATTTTACATTTACTAACAAATCAGTCCACTAACAGAATAACTAATTAATTCAATAACTAATCCCGCCTACTGAACTCCAATGAATTAAAATATCTATTTTTTCATTTATTACACAAAACCAAGTCACCAGGTCTAGAGTATCTCGCCCTCAATTAACTTGTCCACTTAACATCGACACTTAGATCCAAGGATAACATTTTACCTACAAAAATCACACACACCCACATATGTTTTAAAAAAAAACAACCCTTGATCGGTTAGAACAGATTACCGTGTTTCCTGTACACACAATATAAATGCCGCTTTAGGAAGTATCACGTTTTCACTTAAACGTGGCGCAGGGAACAAAAAATCGACAACATTAGGACTCAGTGAGTTTCACAGTTGGAAACGATGTGATCCACAAGCCGCGTCAAACATAAAACAAATTCGATAAGTTGGAACAACTTAGGACAACAAGACCAAAGATATCGCAATCGAGGACAATTTAAAGCTCTCTCCACCCATCCTAAAAAACAGGAACATACATTTGGCCTACTACTTTCCATTATTTTCCGATATATAATTTATATGTATAATCTTACTTGCTCTTCTTTCTCGATGAACATTTTTTTTTTCATTTTAGTACCCTTTATATAATCATTATCTAGCTCTTATAATTTGTTTACGTCAACCAATCAGTTTAGATTATTGTCATTTTATTTTATTTTTCTTTACCAAAGCTTATTTACTCTTGCTTTATGACTCTATTTTATAATCAACTTTATATTTAATCTTTCATATCTAATAATCTCATGTTTATGTTTCATGTTTATATCACTAATTTGCATTTGTCATTAAATATTTTCTCTCACTTTATAAATTAGATGTTATTTGCATTGTTTCATCTTCCGCTACCATGTTCAATGCTATCGAGTATATTATTGCTCTTTTTTTTTCATTTAATATGTTCACTTTCTATTACCCCTTATATACTGCTATAATGTGTTAATCTTTGAATTATGTCATCACTAGTTTCATTTTTTTTAAATACTACTTTGCATTTAACTTCGCAATTCTTTTTTCGATTTTTCAAATCCTTTAACGCTATATGCAAAGCCTTAATTTCGCAACTTCATATCTCAATGATATATTCCTTCATAATCAAACTAAATATCATGATCTAAAAACAGGGCAATCTTCAATAACCTCTTAATCAACCACTTTAAAGGTTACTTCTTAATAAATACTAACATTCCTTCAACGCAGGAACTTTTAACTCCATCGCAGGCTAGACTTGACCTACTTTGATTTCGTAATTAACAATATTGACACACCATTCCCCCAGATTTACCTATCCCAACTTCTGACTTGGACACGTGCAAATTGTATTTTTTTATATATATTCCAGGGCACTCTCATGCCACACGCTGGCACATCTTTTTTTTACTCTTTTTCTCGCTAAGCCCCTGACGACTCCAATTAAAACTCTGATTTTGGTCACTGATCTTCGACCTCATTTATCCTGCATGCGTACGTCTTAACGACTAATTCATCAGACCCATAACAATCACCCTTATCTTACTATTCGATTGTGGTACTGTAACTTTATTAGGTCCTTAAATTTACATGTAAAACATGGCCTAGATTTTCTGCGCCGTGCACATTAAATGGTTTGGGACTTGAGTCAAGGTGACATTGCCTCAACCTAATCACAAATAACCCCTCGACCCTTTATAACGACCATCACGAAGAGATCATGATTTACCCATCCAATCGATCATATTTTTACCTATCATCATTATATGTTCTCTATTAAATCGTTTATTCCTATTTTTGTTTTTATTTGTATGTTTAGTATTAGTTGTTTATACTTTATTATCTCTTATGGATATACAGAAATCAACCCCATGTTATATACCAACTCATTTTAATTTTTTTTAATTACTTCCTTAATAACAGTCTTCCTATTCCGCTCTCTTAAATCCCTCCATATGAACCCTCTCACATCCGGGGCCATCTATGATGATTTAAGACCATGGAATTGTTGTAAATAGTCCAGATATCTACTACCACATGTTCCACCACGTGACTGTATATAACTTCTTATTTACTGCAAATAGAAAGCCTCAACTAACATCAATCTGTACCGCGTAAGAATCTAATAAAGTATAGCAACTGTACATATAGAAGGAATGGAGACTAACAGGAGAAAATCCAGGTTAAAACTAATCAGGCTTAGGTGAGAATAGGAAAGCAGGCCTAGCAAACCCAGTCCAACTTTTACGAGGTCGTGGCCCTCCTGGATAATATAACTTTCCCCCCCTGCTTACGTCAGAAGAAAAGGTCAGTGACCTGTTCGGACCCAGCTAAGCTATAAAAGGAGGCCCCGAGCCTCAGTTAGTCAGTCCTTAGCCAGTCTTTGTTTCAGCGCCAGTCCGCCGGACGCTCCGATAGTGGTAAACCCTTTCCTGCCAGAAATCTCCTCGTCCTATTCCTTCTTGACGTTTAGACGCTTCATAGTGGAATCTCTGTTTGTTTATTTCACCTTTGGCCCAGCTGTGTCGCCTTCCACCACGACTGCACGGTAGAGTTGACATCGAGGTTCGTCTAGCATCAGGTAACATTGGTTCCAGAGGTCCCAAGATATCACATATATGTTATATTAAAATATTATTTTATTTAAAATTATATTTCATAGATACAAGTACTCTGTTAAATCGACCGCCAGAGTTCACGCTTACCCTATAAAAACTCATTGTTGTTGTTCCCCGATGGCCGGCTCAAAACTTTTGTACATTATGTATATAATCTTTTGTTTTCCTTATTCTACTCGCTTTAAGCCAGGCATTACTTTTATCAAATTATGTTCTTTTATATAATCCTTTAGTTCAATTAAATTACTGATCAAAATTATTTTTATTTTCATACTTTCAAGATATAACCACGACTGCATTACATTACCATAATCCTCAACATGATCAAAAATCAAGCAGAAAATCAAATATCTCATTTGTTTTTATAACAATAAGTCGACAGGATATTTACCTGTTTGTTCAATATGCCAAAAGCAAAATTTTAAAATTAAAATATGCAAATACTCCAATCAAAAATAGCTTTCTCTAATCAACAATAGACATCAACAAACATAGCTTATTTTCAATCATGCAAATCAAACATAGCCCAATTCAACAAGACATAACCTACCTCAATCAAACATAGCCATTTCCAAGCAAACATAGTCTCTACAAGCAAACATAGCCTTCTTCGCAAGCAAACATTGCCTTCTCAACAAACAACCATAGCTTCAACAAACAATCATAGAGTCAACAAACAACCATAGAATCAACAAACAACCATAGCTTCAACAAGTCATCTCCATCTACAGCCAAATCCAGCCATCACACCACTCGCCCATCCACCCATCTTCGGAAATCAGCTCCAGCCAGCATCATCCATTTCAAGGTACTTTGTATCTAATATTTTTCGCAGTTTTCTTTAAAATTTTAATTCTCACTCATGTTTACAATAGTTTCAATCGCTTGTTATAGTTATTTCCCTTTTTGTTAAATCATTCAAATTATTTGCCATAGCTGTTTTTTCCTTCTAAGTTGCACAACGCCTCTTAATATTTTTAAACCTTATTTTTCTCTGCATAATTTGTACCTAAATATAATATTTCTCATTCCATATTTTTACCTTTAAACCTTTGCATTTTAAGCTGAACCATTCACAACTATCATTTTTCAACACCATATGTAAAACAGTCGGCCAGGAAAACAACAACAACAAATTAATATATATTTCTCGCATATCATAAATCTTTATTATAAAATAGCTAAACTTCAATGTTTCTCATATTTTCCAATTTTTCTTTTTCAATTTGTTCCAAATACCATATTGCTTATCATATGACCACTTTACACTATAGCTTCACATTTATATTTAAAATTGCCTAAATTTTGATATTTCCTTAATCATTTCTTATGTTATTATTTTCATAATTTGCATTTTAACCCCATTACTTGTTACATGTGCAATTAATATCTAAAAGCGTTTCTGCCAATATGTAAATTTAGCGATACCAACTATGTAAATTTTACCTCTTATAATTATCCACCTTGATTATTTTTCTTCAAATGACCATCCTTTATTCCTACCATTACCTTTTTCAAATCTTTACCTGTTCATACCTTGTTTTCACATTTGTCTTTTGTACATATAAACTTTAGTCTCAAATTACTGCTTTTTTCATAAATGTTTTTTTTTTTTTATCACCAATGTTTTTTCAATGCTATAATATTTATATTTTTCATTAATATACTTTTGTAATAATCATTCATTTCATTTACCTTCCTCATTTTTAATATTATACTAGCGGACGTACCCGGCTTCGCCCGGGTTTTACCCGAGTAAAGGTTTGTCTAACGAATCTCTCGATAAAGTGAACATTTTTTCCCGCTCCCTTGAAATATTTTCGATAAGTTGAATAAAATCAATATTAATTGGTTCCCTCGGTAATTGTAAGTTGAAGGAATAGTATCTTGCCTTGGAATTGTATCATTATTCTTGTATCGACGTACCCGGCTTCGCCTACCCGAGTAAAGGTTTGTCTAACGAATCTCTCGATAAAGTGAACATTTTTTCCCGGTCCCTTGAAAAATACTCGATAAGTTGAATAAAATCAATATTAATTGGTTCCCTCGGTAATTGGAAGTTAAAGGAATAGTATCTTGCCTTGGAATTGTATCATTATTCTTGTCTCAAATAAATTGCCGTGTCATCCTGAATTTTGTCTTTCCTAATTTTCTACATTACAAAATCATCGTATCATCATGATAATATTTAGAGCAGATTGTTGAATTATAACAGATAAATTAGAATATTTATCTTGATTATTTTAAAGCGAAAAGTTTTTTCAAAAATTTTATTCGCTAGAAACCTTCCCAGTACTATACTAAATAACTTCCCAAAGTTTCATGGCGTTCCAATGAGTGGTTTGGTCAGGCATAAAGGACAAACAGACACACACACACACACACACATACATTCATTTTTATATATATAGATGTGTTTTTTTTTTCTATTTCCAATCTTTTGGTTAACAATAAGCCAATACGATTATAGGAAACCACCTTTTAATTTCACTTTTGTAATTTTTTCATTCATTTTATTTTTCTTCCACATTTCTAATATTATATATGTGTATCATTTTTCCTTGCCTATTTCCAATCTATTGGTTCACAATAAGCCAATACGATTATGGAACACTTTTTTCTCTCTTTAACAATCATTTTGTACTTTCCTGTCTATTGGTTACCATATTTAAAACCAATATGATAAGTGAATATCACCTCTCACCTTTCTTTCTAATCATTTTATCTTTTTTTAAAGCTATATTTTTATCATTTTACTCTTAATTAACCCATATTATTCTCTTCACAGGGGGGAAATGTTATATTAAAATATTATTTTATTTAAAATTATATTTCATAGATACAAATACTCTGTTAAATCGACCGCCAGAAGTCACGCTTACCCTATAAAAACTCATTGTTGTTGTTCCCCGATGGCTGGCTCAAAACTTTTGTACATTATGTAAATAATCTTTTGTTTTCCTTATTCTACTCGCCTTAAGCCAGGCATTACTTTTATCAAATTTGTTATTTTATATATTCCTTTAGTTCAATTAAATTACTGATCAAAATTATTTTTATTATCATACTTTCAAGATTTAACCACGACTGTATTACATTACCATAATCCTCAACATGATCAAAAATCAAGCAGAAAATCAAATCTCATTTGTTTTTTATAACATATATATACACAAATTCAATTCTATAGTCTATTCCAGATCATTACAACCGCTAAGTCTGATATTTTGTACGCTTGCGTTTTCAGCTAGGTTGAGCGAGTGTACGAAATTTTAGACTTTTTTGTAGTCATTGTTACTAAATATTGAAAGTAAATACAGAAATTAGTTCAGTCCGGACCACCCCGACCCCATTTTTATGAAACTCCAGCCTCTCATTACGCCTGTGAAACGGCTGCGTCTACTTTTGTTCGTTTGAAAAGGAATTATCTTTCTTATGTTTTTTTAACAAACAAATTTTAAGAACATAATGAACAAATATTTCTCATCTTAATATTGTTGGTGTTATTAAATGATAACATTTTACTGATGATTTAATTTGAGGATTAGGATAAAAATATATTTTTCAAGTAGAGAGGGACATCACCTGTCTGATAGAAAGATTTAGAGAGTTGATTCCTTTATAAATATCTCATTAGTATATTTGTGTGTGTAATTCAACAAACTATGAACACAACAAGTCTTAAAATACAATATAACGCGGCTTATGATTGTAAAACGAAAATTGCAATTATACCGCGAATGTTTCTTTTAAACGAGAAATCGAAATTTATTTTAAAGAAAAATGGCGATTATTTCTAACTTTGAGGATGAAGTATGATAGGATGAATTGTGAAGAGTAATGATAAACGGAAAAATATTTATATTATATATTTATTTTTCCGTTTATCATTACTCTTCACAATGCTCCGCGAATTCCGGTAAATATTACTTCAATTTTGTATTTAGAGTTGTTTTTTGAAATTTAAAATCTTTTATACCTTACTTTTTATATTATTATACATATAATAACCAACTCTTAAGTATACTTAAACATTTTATATACAGCTGATTTGCATATCAGCAGACAGCGCGGCGCGACCGCTTGCCAGAACAATATGGTCGATAAAATTGAAAAACGTACTGAGGAATGTAGGATTCAGCATAAGATCATCTCGGAAAAAATTGCTGACACATTAAAATCAAAGTACTCATCTACAAATAAAAGCATAAATCAAAATGATCTTACAATTGTACAGGGTTTGCTAAAGCAATTGAATATATTGATGGATACAATGGGAGATATCGCTGTAATCAATGGCTCTATTTGTGATAGACTTGGAAATCTGGACGAATCAATAAAGAAAATATCTCCTTCAAGTCAATTTTATAATAGGTCATATATTCAAGCTACGAGAGCTACTAGTGAAGACGATAAAATAGTTATGCAAAATCAAAACGTAACGGATAAAACAATAATATTTAAATCCAAGTTGAATGTTTCCCCGGCTGAAGTATTAGGCGAGGTAAATAATGGTATTAAAAAGATGAGAAATGATAGATCTAAAGTCAAAATAAATAAAATAATAAAATCAAAATCTGGCGTAATACTTAAAGTTGATTCAGGTGAAGATTTGAATACATTGATTGAAGAGTTTAAAAAGATTGATGAGGTAAATCAAAAAGCATTAATTTATGCACCAAAACCACTAGATCCTACAATTGTTCTTAAGTCAATTACTAAATCTACAGATATTAAGGAATTGCCTTCGATTTTATGCAATATGAACCCAGAGTTAGAAGGTCGAGAGAAGAAGATAAAGGTTCTGTTCGCTATGAGATCAAATACTGATGTACAGGATGTTGTTCTCCGCATTTCCCCGGCTACATACCAAATTATGAAGAAATTACAACGTATATATACAGACATACAGGTTACATATATGAAGGATAAGGTGCTTGTACGTCAATGTCAAAACTGTTTTAGTTATGGTCATAGTAAAAATTCATGTAACATCATAAAATGTAAAAATTGCGGAGACAATGACCAACATGTTAACTGTCAATCCTTGCCCAAGTGCATAAATTGCTCTACACATCCTAAATATAGGAATAGCAATAATCATCGTTCTAATGACAAATTATGTCCTGTGTTCCTTCAACAAATGAAATATGAGATACAAAGAACATGTTATGCAGATTTAGATCATGATATTGTTACTTTGGATTAGAATAGATTTATTCTTGTTTTTTGGTCAATGTTCAAATTAAAAATTCTACAACAAAACACGCGGAAAAGCAATTTGGTTAATAATGAAATAAGGGAATTTATTTCTAAAGAAAAATATGATATGATTATAGTTCAAGAACCATATAGTATAAATAATGAAGTAATCTTTAATATGCGTTCAAAAATATATTATGCAAATATACCGGGAGTTCCAATATATACCGCAACAATCGTTACAAACCCTTTCTTATCATGTAAATTAATTAAAGAGTTTTCAAATTCATTTGCAACCACTATATCAGTACAAACTACTAAACGGCAAATTATTCTTTCAAATATTTATATACACCCTAATAAAATGGATACCTGTCATGTTCAATTCCTTGATAAATTAATTAAAAATTTTAACACATATCCATTGATTTTAGCTGGAGATTTTAACGCTCGAAGTCAGATGTGGTTTGATAATATTATTAATCAAAACGGTAGAAGACTTCAACCTATAATTGATTTTCACAATATGCTCATACATAACAATCGAAACAAAACATGTCGAGGATTAAGTATAATAGACCTTACTATTACTAATAGTCATGCTCATGTACTTGTTAATGGATGGAAAACGTTAAATCTTTCGAAAATCACAGACCATCACGCAATCTCATTCGACATTAGTCTGGAAACAGAAAGTTTATTACATGAAAATAATTCTACATGGTATTTTCAAGAAAAAAGAGCCAATTGGCAAAAATATGAGCAGGCAATCAATGTGTCTAGGATAAATGAGGCAATGATGAAATTAGGTAAAATAGTAAATAAAAACGATATAAACTGTGTAGTTTCTCTCATAACTGACATATTAATTGAAGCTGCATATGCATCTCTACGATTAAAACCAAAATATTTAAATAATAATCCATTTAATTGGTGGACGGATGAACTGGAACTTTTTAAAAATCATTTTAAATATGTTCGAAATCTATATTATCGGGGTAAACGGTCTAATAGACAGCTAGTTGATGAAAAAATGTATAAAGAAATACGAAATAAGTATATGAATATTATTGAAAAAACAAGAAATGTAAGCTGGAGGGTATTCCTGGAGGAAGTTGAAAATACATTTCCTTTTGGTAATACTTACAAAACTTTTAAACAAAAAATTTCTCCTAGGTCTTTTGATTTACCAATTCTAGATGTATCTCAAGATGTGCTCGAATCAGAAATGAAAAATCTTTTATCTTCTCTATTTCCGAATGACTGTCAATCTTCTGACACAAACTATCATAAATTAATCAGAGACAAGAGTTATACTTTTTCTAATGATAAAATCATTTATTTTGATAATATTCAAATCTGTTCAATAATTAAAAAACTTTAAAATGGCAAGGCTCCAGGAATAGATCATATAAGCAATCAGATGATCAAAACGGCAGTTCATCATATATCTCCTGTGTTAACAAAATTATTCAATGCTTGTATGGGACTTAATTATTATCCGGAGGCCTGGAGAAAGTCAGCAGTAATGATTATAAAAAAACCTAATAAAGAAAATTATAAAGATCCGAAAGCCTACCGCCCTATAAGCTTGTCTTCTAATTTAGGTAAAATTTTTGAAAGTCTAATTCATATTGAACTTTTAAATCATATTAATAGTAATAATGTTATGCATCCTGCTCAACATGGATTTACACAAGAAAAATCAACAATATCTGCTTTACAAGAAATAACTAAATTAAGTCTTCTGGAAAGAGAAACAGAAAATACGGCAATAGTAACAGTGGACATCAGCGGAGCTTTCGACAACGCATGGCATCCGGCAATTCTCCAACAATTGGACAAGGCAAATTTTCCAGCGATACTTATAAAAATAATTAATTCTTACTTTGAAGACCGGAGTGTAGAGTTTAAATATACTAATGTAAAGTGTATAAAAAAGATAAATAAGGGATGTCCCCAGGGTGGTATTATTTCTCCTATTCTTTGGAATATATTACTTAATGATTTCAACTTATCTTTTAACGAAAGTTTTGCTAGAGTAATTGCTTTCGCGGACGATGTGACATTTGTGGTATGGAGTTCAAACATCTATGATCTTCAGTATAATATTACCAAATGTTTAGTAAAAATCAAAGCATGGTGTTAAAAGGTAAAAATTTCACTAAGTCCAAACAAAACAGGTATACTCTATCTACATAACTATGAAAAATTGCCCATTAATTTTGATGGAAAAATAATTCAACCATCAGAAACTGTTAAAATTTTGGGAGTTATTTTTAAAAATCATAGACAAAGGAATAAGATTAATTTTGGAACACATGTTGACAATATAATTATGAAAGCTACGAAACTTAAGAATATATTATTCTCATTATGTGCACGTACTTGGGGCATTGATACTCGGCGTAGATTGATCCTATATAAAGCTATGATACGCTCTACAATAAGCTATGCATCAAATATTTGGTTTCCTTTTATCACTGCAGCAAAAAGATCCAAGTTGAATTCTATACAATATCAAATTCTTATTAGATGCATTCATGCTTATAGGACTTCATCTTCTTACATCACACATATACTAGCGAAAACCCCTTTACTGTCCGATTATCTTGAATTATTACAAACAAAGTATAATATGACAAATTCTCTCACAGATCGAACACTCAAAAAACCCCTTCAAAAAGAATTAAACAAACTATATCTGGATCTAAAATTTAAGTTTTATCTTTCTCAATCTAATGAACTGTTCAAGAAATTCTTTCCAATTGCTGTCCCAAATTTCATTTCTTCGGATAAATTCACTACTTTATTTTTAACTGGCAAAGGACCCTTCTTAAGTTTCCTGTTCAAACTGAATGCTATCAATGATCCAACATGTGAATGCCGCTTAGATGTTGAATCACCAGAGCATCTTCTTTTATCTTGCCCTCTGACTAATCAAATTGTATGTAGATACTTTGAAACATTACCAAATTTTCTTTGTGTATATACTCTATCTTATGAGAACTTTGTTAAGTTTAGAACTATTTGTACAATAATTTACAAAACAATACTAATCCATCGTGTAAATAATTAATCATATATATATAAATAATACTAGCACAGCACAATAGTCCTTTGGACTTCGTGCTCTTGTAACAATAAAAATAAATGCATCCTATCATACTTCATCCTTAAAGTTAGAAATAATCGTTATTTCTCTTTAAAATAAATTTCGATTTCTCGTTTAAAAGAAACATTCGCGGTATAATTGCAATTTTCGTTTTACAATCATAAGCCGCGTTATATTGTATTTTAAATTACTTTATATAATATTTACGAACGGAAAAATATGTCCAGGGTAGCCTAGTGGACATGGCATCTGCCCGGTAAGCGGAACACTGAGGGTTCGATTCCCATCCCTGGCAACTTTTATTTTTCCGTTTATCATTACTCTTCACAATTCATCCTATCATACTTCATCCTTAAAGTTAGAAATAATCGCTATTTCTCTTTAAAATAAATTTCGATTTCTCTTTCAAAAGAAACATTCGCGGTATAATTGTAATTTTCGTTTTACAACAAGTCTTACTTACCTGATCCTATCTGTTCAATTGCTGAGAACATCTCTGACAATTGAGAGGGTCTTAATATTTGATTAAATATAACAAAATTATATTTTCCATACAACTATTCCTCTTATTCAACCCATCTTATTTTAAATTCTTCGTTTTATTGTGGAATTCAATGTGGAATTATTATTCTTCAAACTATTGAGAATCTATAAAAGTTTTCTATTAGGTTTTAAAGTTACAAAAATTCACGCCTCTTTTGTACAGTTCTCAATCAATTAACATTTATTTTCAGGCCAATATCTTGTTTCACATTTAAGCATTTCCACTTAAAAACATATATATATTGCATTTAATATGAATTTTAAACTTTCTGCGCCATTTTTCCAAAGCATTCTCTGAAATCCAAGCCCCCACTCCCCTTTAGAATTTGGTGTCCCAGTTGTTTTAAAGCAACGGTGTGGAACATGTTTTGATTGAGGTCCATTTCTCCTCTATTGTTTTGTTCTCTTCGATTTTCTCATTTAAATATTTCACTTCCTTGCGCGACAACTCTTTTTGAATTGTTCCGCAATAACTTACTTTTTAGAACATATGTGTTTCATCGTTTTTGAGAAATTTTCTCTCAAACTGACACTGGAGTGGGTACTTCACCATATTTGATGCCATTTCTATTGCTTTTTTTTTTTCAATTAATACCAGTTCTAGGTAATTTTTCGACTTTTCCAGATGATTTTACTTGTATTTCATTCAGACCATCTGTTCATAATATACAATACATGTTTTTAAGAAATATCAACAAACATATATATCTCCTCTTTGATTTATTTCTCCAAAACCCAAAGGCTCAATAATTAAATTTCACAATTTCAGCAATTGTTGTGGTTCAAATATCCTAAATATCTTCAAAAGAAGGTTTTTCTTCTTACAATATCATCCATTTAATGTTTTTCCTCTACAGAGTTCTCAGCAGTAGGTGCATAAATTTGTTTTTTGAATGCGAATAAATAATAAATTCTTCTGATAAATTATCAATCTAAACATGTGTGGTTTTCCTTTCTGAAGCTCTCCGTGTATTAAATATATTGTTCAGCACACAAACATTCCCTTTTTTACAATAAATTAAACTTTTTTTTCTCTTTTTGATGTAATCCCTCATAAATTTCCCCCTCTCTATTGAGGTCATGAAATCTCTATTCCCTTCCTAAAATGTATGGCTACACCAAGTACAAGAGCGTTTCAATAAATACCCGTGTTTGGAATTAAAACATAACTTTTTCCAAAATAAAATTATTTAATTTCAACATAGTCTCCTCTCTTTTTTAGGGATATGCACTTCTTTTCAATGTTCCTGCCATTTTACATCTCCCCCCCACCTTAAAAAAAAAAGGATTTTCGAAGTCTTCAAATACGCCTCCGTCTCAGAACTGACTTTCTCATTTGAGCTGTTTTGTCCCGCTAGTCATTTATCCATGTTTGAAGAAATCATAGGAGACCCTTTCGGGGAATATGGAGGGATGAGGCGTATTACAAAAGTGACTTTTTGCGGGGTTAAACACGAAAAGTACTAAGGCCTAATACACCAAAACACACAGGAAAATAGAACAAAAACAAACAAAAGGATTAAATAAAAAGTCACGTTAAATTCTATAAAAACCAATACTTATCTTTTTTTTTTTCAGCGTTGATGGGAGCAGACCGGACATCACAGGTATGCGGGGAGCATGAAAAGTGACTCCACACAACTCTCGAGGAAGAGCTCCTCACATCAACTTTAAACCCTTCATGTACAAACATTACCACAATGAGAAGGCGGTGGGAGATTAGTTCTTTAACCAAAAATGAAACCTTTTTCCCATTAACTCAAATGTTTATAAATATTTATGTCTGCGAATAATTTGACACGGCAGACATTCATAACGCAATTCATGCAGTTTGGCTGCGACAACTCCGGGAGAATGGGTTGTTGTTTCTCATTCCCTTGTATAAAGATTACACGAATTACATGGGATGAATGTACTGGTTCGTTGTTAAAGTGAGAAATAACTTTTTTTCCCTCGCCAAAAGGGGGTGTGCTTATTTTAATTTCTTGTCGAAGCGGTCTAAAAACTAACCTTAGTATTGTCCAGTGATAGATTTAGCCCTTTTCTAAGAGGTGCATGCCTTGTTGATCATCCCAGTACAAAACGTAATGGTGGTGATAAAAAAATGGGCCACAACATCAGCTTTGGAAAATTCAGATAAAAGCCAACCTGTATACCATGGTTTCGGGTTACATATAAAAAGGTCGTTGCACTCTGGAATATATTCTAAGTAGTTCTAGAATCCCCTATCGCTTAACTGGGTCTAATGAGGCCGGTCTAATCCCATCCGTTCAATTGTATTGTACCAAATCTCCAGCAGAGCCTGGCGATTAAGTCGGAATAAATGACTTCCAAATGTGTATCTGCCCAAGGCAAATGATACGGCGTAATGGAACCAATTGTTAATATCCACGGCGAGGTTAATTAATTCTCTCATCAGCGGTGATAGGGAGATACGCCATACACTGGCCAGGACATATAATCTTGTCGCCTAATTGCTACAAGATTGCAATAGATCACAATAATAGTCAGCCGTAAATATTGAAAAATTTTGTTTCACATTGATAAAATAACTCTTAATGAATTAAAATTTGTCGTTATCTATCAATTTCATTTAAGCCAATGAAGTTTTCAACATTTCGAATAGAATGGTTGGTGGAGAATTGGTATAAGCTATCGAATTTTGATAACCACAACCCGGGATCGAATTTCGCATTGGACACTTTTTTTTCTGTAGTAAAATAATTGCTTCGAAACCCTGATACTTGCAGAATTCCAGCCCTAAAAGTTAGTGCAAGTAAGTAGAGCTGCTTTCTGCATGTATGAACATGTGATGCACTTAGAGTAAAAGACAATTGCTAACTACCCATCATGAATATCAATGGCCTTTAACATGTGTAAATATTCAGGACAAAGGCCAGATTGGAATGATATTGAGATATTTCATAGGAATATAAAATTTAAAAAAGAAAGATTATTTTTAGAGGGGTGGGTATCACGGGAAATGGGGAAAATAACTTTAAATGTATATGAAGATATTCCGCTACAATACAATTTGTTTTTAAATTTAAAAAAGTAATTATAAAGGGTAAGTATAAATTGTACATAATAGATATCGATTAATATATACTATTGTGAAATCTTTTAAATGTTATTATTATTTTTATATTTATTTTTGTTTATAATTTCTTAATATTTATATGTATATAATAATTTTATTTTAAAGATCATAGTCTTTTGTGAGTTAAATATTTATTTTTGACTCGTGCTTTAGATGTTGTACAAAATTTCGAATATCGCGTGAGAACGCCCTTAGAGCCTTAGAATAATTTTAACGCCTTGCTATATGTTTTAATTTTTGTTTGCTCCTGACGAGGACAAAAGCTTTTTGTCAAAACGTCGAGGTAATAAAAAGATTTATACTGGCCGAAATATCTTTTTTCAAGAAATATGTGTACTAGGGATAAGTAAAAATATAGAATGCAAAAAGCCACTTTGCCTGTTGAAATAATGCGAATGCGTGCACAAAATCACGTTATTTTCATCTATTGACGATTACATTTGTAGAAAACCTCTAATAAGGGCACTCTCTGATAAGCGACCACTTTTATAAAACAAAAATGACTTGTTCAATTTAAACTCTGGGGAGACTTTTAGTACTCATGTTTAGGGAGGTCTTTCATGGGAGGTTCTGCTGTAGCGATCAATTCATAAAAATGTACCTACACACCTCTTTTGGAAAACTTAGGTTGGAAACCTGCATATATATAACTTCAAGCCATAGGATGACCTCAACTTGGCTGGAAAATACAACTGATCATTCGAATAACTGCTATCTTCAAATTGTGAACCCTTCTAAACGGCAAAATGGCAAGAAACCACCTGTTATCATCAACCCAGATCCTGAATACCCAATACCTAAACCGCCAAAGAAACCCCCATATACAACATTACAAAGCAGTAAATCAGAGGATGAAGACAGCTCTTAAGACATTTGCACACCCGCTCAATCCTAATGACAATGCAAGTATGGAAAATTTCAGACGCCTAGATCGATGGGAAGTATGTTAATTTTATTTCATTTTTTAAATTCATTGTCGTCATTATTAAGCCTTTTCTTGTGTCCCTCTTACATTTTTCTAATAAATAGATGTCCTAGACTCAAAACCGAAGTTTAAATGTATAATTACTATTTTTCAATTGTCTATATCCTAATACACCAGAAAAAAACATAGTAAGAAATGAGGAACAAAATATTATGTTACACAATGTTATTTTAGGTTTTATATTAATACTATTTTCTAATTTTGTTGTCAAATTCTTAATTGTATTACGATATTATAGAATGCTTGACATTTGTATTATATACAATAAAGTGTTTGATTTCAAGCATTATTCGAAGGGCAAATCTTAACTTGAGGATATCCAGGGTGAAGCTGGTTCATAATTTATAATTGTAACGAATAGTATTTGAATAAAAAACATTTTTATACATACGCACTCGGGGGAAATGCCCTCGAGTAAAACCCGGGCGTTGCCCGGGTCATCCGGATAGTTCTTTATAAGTATAAAATGTTTCATTAATTTAATAATAATTTAATATTTAGCCTATCATTTATATGTATTCGAATTTTATATTTAAACGATAGACACATTATTCAATTTAATTTGTTATCTACATACGTTTTATATATCGTTTTACATAATTACTTAATGTTTTCAAAAAATTAAAAGTACAATATTAAAGAAAAAATATTCCTTATAAAATCTAAAATTAGTAAAGAAAATGGATTTTTTAAATGTTAAATCGGCAACCTCAAGGGTAGGGAGGGGGGAGATAGACCTATTATAAAGAACTAATATTTGAATTAATTACTTAATCTTTTAGTCCTGAAAGACGCGAGGTCATCAGGCATGTAGCAGACTTCCTGCCAAAACCGAAACCTATCTCAACCGCAGTGGGGTGCTGGTTCTGAGTGAAATAGGAAAATGTGTGAATAACTCCAAATATATTCGAGAGATAGATACCTGAAAATTTGACTATAAGTTTTTCCAGGTTCAACTCTATATACTGTTAAAATTTTAGCTAGATTAGTTACGTATTGAGGACGTGTATAGGCGACATAATAATATATACTGTGTATATATATATATATATATACGCTGACGTTTATATATAGAGAGATATTGATCATAATTTTAAATAAACGATGCCCTATGTACTACTAAAAAATAGGCACAATAAAAACACTTATTTAATCCTTGAAAAAAGGACACATTTTAAGAGTAAAAGAAGAAATGTAAGAGGACATATTGGTTGAACATGGCGTATTGAAGGCATGTCTTATACAACTGGATTTATTTGGAAAATAAATAAAATTGACAAAAACCCGAATTGACGAGAGTTTCACAAGAATTGTCGAGGGATTCCTTCTACTTTATCAATAAAAACATCAATAAAAAAATAGAAAATCTTCAAAATTTTTTAAGAACCGCCTTTTTTTTTAAATATAAATTCGTACGTCTTTTTTTTCTATTTTTAAATTCTTAGACCACCTTTTAATCCTAGCTTAAAAATATTTGTTGGGTTCTATGTACAAATTTTCTTCTATTTTGCTAATCATACTAAAGTAGATTTTTTTTGCGTTTAAAAAAAAACTATCTTGATTCTTATCACTAATTTAAAATAAATTAAGATTCAATTCCTATTTAATATTCTCCAATTGTTTTACTTTTAAATTCACTTTTTAGTAATATTTTATTTCGATGCTTTCTCTCTTTATATTTATTTTTATTATTATTAATGCTTATTTACAAGAGTGTTTCAAGTTTATTCCAATTACTGGCAATTAGGTTTAGAAGGAAACAAAAAAAATCTCGCGAGATATAACGAATTGACGCTTGAATGCATGTGCTGAAGTTGAGCGAGAACCGTAAAAATAACTTGTTTACCATTAAATAAGGAGGGACCACATGTTATCCCACGTGCATGAGGAGGGGGACGGATCAGTTCGAGGGGAGTAAGATTTATTTTTTAGTTGGGGGTGTGGGGCGATAAGACCATGGCCTTAAAGAGAGTAAACTCGGTATCTTATGTGCCTCTTTATATATTGTTGTTTGTACGAAATTAAACCATTAAAAACAAAAATTTCGTTTCAATAGAAAAAAATCCTACTATCCTACTGGAAGGTCTATCTCAGGGGTCGGCACACTTTTGAATCCAAAGAGTCAAAAATAACAATTTACAAAATTTAAAAGTTTTTAAAGAGCCACAAAATTTTCTTGCCAACAATAAATAGTACTCGCATAAATAATATTTGCGTATAGAACTATATATAGAGCCGCAGCTTCACATCCAAAGAGCCGCATGTGGCTCGCGAGCCGCAACTTACCGACCCCTTGTCTAGCTCATCAGTGGTGAACTCTCCCAGCAATTTTGCCAGTGTAATCCATCATAACGCTTTATTTAGCTCTAATACTGTATTGACGATTCTGGTTATATATACAAGACTTGTAAGACTATCTACTTATATAATTGCCTTATTCTGTCTGTGTGAAGTTCACTGTGTGAAGTTCACGGATAGATTTTGGTCAGAATGGATAAAATAAAAAAAGTGTCAAGGGATGGGAAAGTACAATACTTAAATGAAAATATGTTTCTTATACAATCAAATTATAATTGTAACGAATAATATTTTAATTAAAACATTTTAAAAACACAGTTTGGAACGGGACGTTTCACAAGAGTGACATCCATGGCGCCAATTTATAATTGTAACGAATAGTATTTGAATTAAAACGTTTTTAAAATATATACGCACTCGGGTAAAACCCGGGCGTTGCCCGGGCCATTCATCTAGTTATATATATTTGGCATCGAGCAATGTTCTTCGCAAACAATGCAGACAAGGCCATTAGGCGAAAATGAAACGATTAAACAAGCATTTTTAATTTCAATTAAAACAAACTTTCTACTTTCTTTACTGCGATGAAAAATGTTTGGAGGGTCCTGCTTATCATGCTTGTTTGTTGATATGTTTGTAAATACCTAGAGAAGGACAGCGAGGAAGGAAAGCTGCTATCTAATAGGTAATAAGATACAAAGACAAAATGTTGAAATTTTGAAAAGATCTTCATTTAAATAATCGAAATTGCCAGTAAACAGCTTTCGATAAAAACATGTAGATGATCGACCGAGTTATTTCTTGAAAAGAAACTTTTAGGAAAATATTTCCCCTAGTCGCTATAATTTCTAGATATGATATGTGTCTGTACCTGTAAGACTTAAGCGGTCGGCATGAATGGATGCGATGTTGAAGATATCAGGGAAACATACTATTTTGATTTTAGAAAATTATTTCCAAAATGTATTTCGAATATTGCAGATTCCTAATTTTCATACTAATATTATTCTTTAATTATTTGTATGACTTAAGTCATATATTTTCCACTTGGTCACCAAATATTTTGAATTTGTTGTCATTACTGCACAGAACGGATTTGCAAAACTTTTCGAAATTATCCAATTTGTTACCTGGGAATTATCGAATCAATCAGAGATGTACACATAGACTCAATCTATCTAGACGGCATTTAGAAATATCGCATTTTGTGTAACGTGAACATTTCAAATATCCACTGAAATATAACTCGTTTAACTAACGATTCTGTGCATGTATTTTCTGCGCATTCGAAAATTATAATTCCTTGCATCATATCATTTGGAAAAATCGTCCATAGAGTAGTTCTCAAGCTTTTGGGTCCTGACACTCTTCTTCGGGAGTATTGTTGACAATGTAGCTTATAATTTGTCAACAATACTCCTGTAGAAGGGCGCCAGGGCCCAAAAGCTAGAAATATTAAAATATTTCTATAAGAAATCTATCCCTGGATGATTTTTTCCAAATGATTTTCTGGGCATCTAGTTAATTTTATTATCCGACCTGGTTTCATTCATTTATCTCGACCAGAGCGCTATCAAAGCAATTTTAAAATAGATTAGCTTAATTCGGTGAGATTTTTGAAGAACATTATTTGAAAAATGGGCATGTATGTTGTGTGTGTGTTATGAGTTGTGTACCCGAGATGCCCTCGGGGCAGACTTCGTCGCAGGAAGATTCTTTTTCAACCCCTTGGAGTGGTGGTCTGCTGTAGGAGTCATTTTACAGCAATGGGGAGGATAACTGAGGATCCCGGGCATCCAGATTCGTATTAACAAAATTGAGAATCATTTAAATATAAAATTTCAAATTAAATCCAAAAATCAATATTTCGAATTAAAGCACTCTATTTATGAGCGATAAAATTACATAGCTGTAAGATAAGGCGAACTATCAAGCAAGATACTCTTCGACTGACCTTACGATAAATGCGAGACACTATGTACCCACGTTGACTTATAAAATATAATCTGACACAAATTGTGACATATCATAATCTGACACTATAATCTAATATCCGCAAACAATAATTAATATTACATATAATACATAGTGATATTCTATAATACAATCTTTGCCAAACCATAATCGCATCACCAGCATGCCAAAAGAATATAAAAACCTTCGATAGGTTGATGGCACGAATAATAAAAATGAAGCCTTTGTCTAGGTGTTCGTGAATTCTGGAAGGCAGATAGATACCTAGCAGCTACCACTAAAACTGTTGGAGCAGATAAGAGGAGCTTATTGTACCAGAATTGATGAGGATGTGTCGAGATTAGAGGTTAACAAAGGCGGCAAGTGGGTTACCGCGGTAGGCATGATATGACAGGTCGGCCAGACTGTAATTTACAGGTAGCTATCCGGGCGTCTGCTTCTTATTCTTTCTTTTTTTCGATCATCTTCTTCTTTCAGCGTTTTTGATGGGAGCGATTTAGTTCTCTCCTTTTAGGGACCCAACGTCTTTTTATATTAAGTATGTCACAAGGTCTCTTCTTACATGACCAGCCTCTTAAAATAGATATGTCAAAAAGAAATAACTGTAAAGGGCTTTATATACACACAAAAATACACCCAAATATTTTACTATGAAATATTTTCACTCCCTAATAACCTCTTAATAATTTGAGACGTAATGTATATTTCAATGTTTCTCAAGCATATATATATATTTTTATCGACATTTATATATATCAATTTAAGGATATATTTTAGTTTCTCTGATTTTGAGTAAAGGTTCTTTCCTTCCTTGTCTATCTATCTTTTTAGATTCTGTGTGTGTGTTTACTCTCGAAAACATTCTTCAATATTTTTTACAAAATAAAACCCCAATTTCTGTCGCCTTCTTAAAAAAATATTTTATTTAACTTGCCTCCATGTCTTGTCTTTTCACAAATCTTTAAATCAAATTTTAATATATTCCAGAGAACGTAGAAGTATGAAATTTGTACACTTGTTCAAACCTGATGTCAATGCAAGTTGACAAATTTTCAGACTACTGGGTTGTCAGGATAATCAAAAACGAAATTTGTTTTTAAAATTTTGTAAATCAAATTTAATATGCTTCCAGACGACATAGAAGTTTGAAATTTCGAATACTTAAGACTTCTGAGAGTTATCAAGTTGTCCGAGAGTGAAAAAAATATCGATATTTATTTTTAACTATTATGTATTGCACGATGTCGACTTGAAAACTATTGCGAGTTACAAAATGAATTTTTAGCGATTTTTTTTGAAGACTTCAAACGATTGGAATTTCAAGAAAAAACTATCAAAAGTCAATAAATATATTCATTTATCTGTTATAATTCAGTAACCTGTTTCCGATATCATCATATATTGTATCATCGAGAATCACTCTGGAGGCTAAGTCGGGATTCATCTGGGAGAACTTTGCTCTAGTCGTAGTTTGTACTGTCTTTATGCTGATGACTCCAATTCAAACTTGTCCTTTTTTGTAACGGTGATGATGGGATGCAGGCAACTGTGCATCTTGCATAAAAATCAACAATATTAAATTTTCTGAACACAGTTTGGACAAACATTTTTTCATCTAGTGACCTATTCAAACTCGGGAAACAAGCATCCTACGTAATGCCCTCTATTGCGTTTGGCAGCTATTGCCAAATAACTGTCATCTTATGGTATTGTGACTTTTGGACATCCTGCAACAGGTCTTCTAGAGATATTCTCTGTATCTTGAAATTGTTTCTTGAGGCGTGAGACCACCATTCTAGAAACATTTAGACAACTTGCTGCATCAGCCTAGCTTATTCCCATATCCATCTATACATTAGCGAGCCACTTTAAAGAATCAGCTGAACGATGCCTAGAAGCCATTTTTGAAGTACAAAAAAATAAAAATTTATTTGAAAAGAAACGATTCAAAAATGTTTGGGCAACAAAAAGCAGCAGCAGAGGAGGACAAGGACAAGTTTCTTATTTTATTAAACCTTCTCCCAAACTTTCGAGTACTGTGGACCCTTCTACGGGAGCATACAATGAAATCAATCTTAATTTTCAACTATTATTTATATCTTCAAATTATTTACATATTTCAGAAGTGCTAAGAAAACGATTTAGCATAGTATTCGTTTATGGTGTGATATAAAAGGAATTGAGTTTTTCTTCTTATATACATATACAGTATAACAAATTATTGTCTATCAATGTTGTTTTGGCTATATACAAATCTACTATAGACCTCTGGGATGTCAATATGTTTATTGATACTATTGTGTTTTCTATATGTTGAAAGATTAGGAATTTTTTGTCCTTGTTTCTAATACATCTATCGTGTTCGTCCATTCTGAATTTACCAGTCTGCATGTTTCACCAATGTATATACTGTACAATGGCTACATTTTATGGAGTATATAAGAGATGGGGGACAATCATGAATTGAGTGAAGAGGTAAACAGATGTAAATCTATATAAATAAAAATGAATGTTTGTATGTTTGTTTGTATGTCCGGTAAACAAATTCGCAGTAGTTCACTAATTCAAACCAAAATTTCCATACATAGGTAAAAAAAATACGGGGAAGACGATAGGCTATTTTAAAAAAATATATAAATCAATTATTAACACTATATATTTTTAGTCAGAAAATGATGATGACGATATTGCTGTATCATGTTTGATTATCAGATACAAAATTATATCGGGAAAAAATCCAAAAAGCAGAGACCACGGGTGAAACCAGTTCATTATTTTGTACGCAGGAACAAAATTCTAACAGAAAAACATTCATTCGAGCAGAAAACAAAAGCCAGATCATCTTTCTATAAAAATATCGCTTCTCAGACACAAAGTTTGGAGCGGGACGTTTCACAAGAGTGACATCCACGGCGCCAATTTATAATTGTAACGAATAGTATTTGAATGAAAAAAAACATTTAATCGGGTAAAACCCGGGCGTTGACCGGGTCATTCGGCTAGTATGTAAATAAATGATATATAATGCATTTTACAATATTCGACTTAAATCGATAATTATAAAAATAAACTTATTTCCATCTGTGTAGTTTCAAATAATAATAATTCTTAGCTTTTTATGATATACACCTGTCAATAGCTAAATTTAAAGCCTGACCTGGGCGTTCTATTCAAAATTTTCGTAAAATTATTTTTCAAGACAGGGTCATTAATTCCAGTTATTTCTGGTATTTTATAAATATAGATATGCCAGATTAAAATAATTAGTTTTCAATCTAATCGATGCCTTGAATAATTTTATTATTCTAAAATGTGAATACACTTTCTGGTCTCCATGACGCACAGAACATCCAATAAAATATTTAATCAACAAACCTACATCGAATTCGACGAAGCAATTAATTCTTTAAATTCCACTTGCAATTAAATGTTTATTATCTGTTATGTTCATTCACTTGGATTTGCTTAATTTGATTAGTATTTCACATAGTTTATCTGCTCAGTCTAATTTCAAACATAATCAAATTCCTTAGGACAGAGTTCAATTCCCATTTCCTTTTTTTTTTTTAGAGAGCCGAAGTTTATAGTTAAAAAGCTTCGTAAAGAGATACTTATAAATACCACATTGGACTTTACATATGATATAATCCGACTTCTTCAGCTGGCAACAAACGGATAAAGAATTATATTTCAAACAAATAGTTTACCATTCTGCCAATGATTATTCAAAACCACTATAAGAGATAGATTAAAAGGAAGCTAAGGGAAACGGACATAGAAAGACAAGTCTGTCTGGAACAGAGAACGGCAAAAAAAAAAATCCAGCAATCAGCAAACATTCAACCTAATGGTCTGGCGATGAAAAGTTTCTCATTCATTATTAACCCAGATGACTGTTATTACAGTCTCGTTATGTCCATTTTAGTGCGCGAGCCTTTCTGGGGAAAATGACGGGGTCACGAATTCCTGGGACCGACACCCGGGTCGTCAGGTTATTGATGGGTGATTCAGCCGCTTTCTTCACCTTAACCAGGCTAATCCTCTCAATTCCATAGAACGTTATTTTTATCAAGAGTTGGGTAATATTTTATATAAATACCTCTGGCGCGTACAATGATGTTTCCCAACATTCGGAGAAGAATCCCAGGTGTCAAATTGAATGCTGCAGAATTCAAAGTTGCTCAACTTATGTCATCACATTAAATCCGAGCGATGGTTAAAGATTTGCAATATCACCTTGTTACCAGATATTGTATTAAAAAATCTGATTTAAACCGAATATCCCACACATTAAAAATTATAAATGATAAAAATACAATATAATTACCATAGAGTTATATAAATGTTGATTTTTCCATATTTTTCGTCATTAATTTGTCTCTCTCATCTTTTGAAAAAAATCATAGAAAAATAATTCACAACTTAACTGTTTTGTTTTCTTTAAAAATCAGGATGCGAAGATGAACAATTAATTATATTTATTTTAAGAGAGGGAACTTCCTAACTTATGGCCTATTTATCAATTATATATTTACAGCCCAACTCGAGCTGTCTCTATCTAAAAAACATAAACAATCATGATGATAACCTTTCTTTTTTTAAATTATATGAATTATATATTTACAGTTACATCACATCTCCCTTTTTAGAGATTCGCCTTAGTCATCTCCAAAATGTCTGGGCGGACGAACTATTCTTCCTGAGCGAGTCCTATAAAGGGTTTCTTTAGGAGATGTTGATGAATCGGTCACAAATGTGTGTGTTGGCTTCTGGGTAATTTATATATGGTTCTTCGTCTGGCTCGAAGTGAGGAGACCCTGGAGACTTCTGACCAGTAGGAAGAAGATGGAAGCGATTTCTTCTAAATCTTCCTCTCGGTGTATCAACCATATATGATCTAGGAGTGTCTGCTTTGGAAATTATGACCCCGGGAGTTTTAAGGTCCGTCAGCCAAACTCGAACATTTACTTGCAATGGAGGCAGTTCTCGTAATCCTTTTGCTCGATCAAAGTAGTATTTTTGTTTTTCCCTTTGAATAGCCTCTTGATTTTTCAGATTCTTTAAATTGGGTGGTTGATGTTGTTTCGTTGGTGTTAAATGGTGGTGCGAATCCGCCGTCCCATGCTAAGTTCTGAAGGGCTGAAGCCATTTGCAAGTGGTGTAACTCGATATTCCAGCAAAGCCAGATAGGGATCTTTTGACTTGACAATTCTTTCTTTAACAATTTTTACAAAAGATTCTATGAAGCCGTTACTCTGCGGGTATCTTGGACTGGAGGTGACATCAGTAAATCCGTAATCTTGGGCAAATTCTTTAAAAAGTGATCCGAACTGGGGGCCATTGTCACTCTGCACCTCCAAAGGAATCCCGTGCCTTGCAAAGATGGACTTACAGTGGACTATTACAGAAGCTGATATCATGTCCTCTAATATTGCAATTTCCGGGTATCTTGAATAATAGTCAGTTATTAACAAATAGTTTTGGCCCTTTATTGTAAAGAGGCCAACCCCAACTTTCTCCCAAGGACAACTTGGAGGCTCTGAGGGTAATAGTGGTTGATGTCGATTTGTTCTTTCCTCAATACACATAGGACACGTTCGGACCATCTCCTCAATTTCGCTTGTGATCCGGGGCCACCAAACGGATCCTTTGGCCCTTTCACGACATTTGACTATCCCAAGGTATCCCTCATGGATTCTTTGGATCAACCCTTTCCTGATATTCTCCGGGATAACGTATCTTGACCCTTTCAGGAGAATACCATTCTCAACGGAGAAATCATTATTTACTGGCCAATATTGACTTTCGGTCATGGAGACATTTGTTCTCTCCGGCCACCCTTCCTGGGTGTATTTAATAATATTTTGGATAATCTGGTCTTTGTTTTGACTTTATTTAATTTCTTTTATTCGGACATCAGATATGGGCATAAATGAGACAACTTGTTGAACGTAGGCACATAATTCCTCCTCCAATTCCTGAGTCCCAACTTTCATCCTAGGTGACGTAGATGGCCACTATCAAGTTTTTTCCTGGCGTATGTACGATCTTATACGAATATCCCATTATACGTAGTCTCAATCTCTGAATCCTAGGTGTGAGATCATCGATGTTTTTAGAAGTAAAGATCGGTACTAGTGGTTTGTGGTTAGTTTCAAGAGTGATCACGAGGCCTTGGATGTATTGCTTGAATTTCTCACAAGCTCAGGTGATAGCCAGCGCCTCTTTTTCGATTTGAGCATAACGCTTTACTGTTTCAGAAAGCGTTCTAGAAGCATATGCGATGACTTGTCTCAGTCCATCTTTGGTTTGCCATATTACTGCGCCTAGCCCAAAAGATGAAGCATCGACTGATACTGTGATAGGCAAAGAAGTTGCGCAGAAGTAAGACTTTTCTTTATTTGGTCAAATTCCCGATCTTGAGCATCTTCCCAAATCCATTCTACTTTCTTTGACAGTAACTTGTTCAATAGATGCGATATCTCCGCTAAGTTAGGGACAAATCTAGCCGAAATTTTTATCATTCCTAAACACTGTTTTAGTTCCTTGACAGATCTCGGTTTGGGAAACTCCAGTATAGCTCGTTTTCTTTTGGGGTCTACTTGAATCCCGTTAGGATCAATTTGATGACCTAAAAACTTAATAGTTGTAACTGCAAATTTGCATTTATCCTTGTTCAAAGTAAGTCCCGATTTAGAAAGTCTTGTTCATACTGCTTCGAGTCTTTTATCATGTTCTTCTTGAAATGATCCGTAAACCAAGATATCATACATATGGCATAAAGTTCCTTCCAATATTTGACTCATTCTTTTCTAAATATTTCCGGAGCGGAAGAGATACCGAAAGGTAACCTCTTAAACCGAAATCTCCCAATTAGAGTGATAAATGTGGTAAGTGCTGACGACTCTGAAGACAGTGGTATTTGCCAGAATCCACTATTGGCATCCAACTTTGTGATTAATTTAGCTCCTTTCAACTGAGCTAGCGTATGTTTTACCACCGGAATCGGATGTATTTCCCTTAGAATGTTTTGATTGAGTATCGAGAGATCGACACACATTCTTAATTTTCCCGAAGGTTTTGCAACGAGAACCATGGGCAAACACCATTCAGAAGAACCCTCAACTTTTTCAATTACGCCATTTGATGCCATCCTCTCCAGTTCCATTGGAAGTTCTTTCATTAGAGGTATAGGTACTCTTCTTGGTGTATATATCGAATATGGTTTTGCCCCTTCTTTCAACTTTATTTCGTACGGGGTATCTATTTTTCCCAGTCCAGTAAATAACTTAGGAAATTTGAGCATTGGGTCTAGCTTGGTAGGAGCATGATTTTCGACAATATCATCGCTATCTCGGATCTCGCTAGCCCTACAGCTTAGTAAAGGTCGGGCAATCCCCTTAACGATTAGATGTTCTCTTTGCACCTCTGCTTTTTTGATTCCAAAAAAGCCTGGAACATTCCATTTACCTCTATCTTCTTGGAAACAGCAAAAAGATTCTTATCGGCCTTCTCCGTCTTAAGGTATCAAAAATACTGTAAGTAAATCTCTTCTGGCATAACCAAAACCTCTGTCCTTGTATCGATTTTAAACTTTATTGGCTGGCCATTCACCTTTTTCATCTCACACCACTTATCTTCCGTATTCTCCTGCTTTCCCACTATTCCAATGAATGCATTATCTTGGGAGCTTGATACTTCTTCTATGGATTTAGTGTGACAAACCTTGGCAAAATTACCTTTCTTTCTGCACTTGTTACAAATAGCATCCTTAGCAGGACATTGTTCCTTCGAATGTCCTTGGTAATATCCACATCGGTAACATTTACGTTTTTCATTAGAAGACCATCCTTGATGATTCTTTGGAAAATTAGAATTATACGTTTTTGTACCTTTCTCTCAGTCTTGTTTTCTGGAAAAAATGTGCCATTTCTCCCTCCTTTCTTGTCTAACGCATCCACGTTCCGATTTTCAGTGTCTTGTCTCATTTCTTTTTGTTGATTATTTACACTTTCTGATTGGCGCACTATCTGGATTTCCTTCTCCAAGGTTAGTTCCGATTCCAACTGTGATTTTTCAGAAAGCTGAAAGTTTTTCACTCCAACTACCAAACGATCCCTGATCATTTCTTCTTTTAAAATTCCATAGTTGCAGTTCTCTGCCAGGACGTAGATACTGGTTCTAAATTATTCTACGGGCTCACTATCCCCTTTACTTCTTCTGTTAAACTTAGCTCTCTCGAATATAATGTTTCTTTTGCCTATGAAGTAATTTTGAAATTTAGATACTACAAGTTGATAGTCTTTATTTTGGGCTTCACTTAAATTAAACAAAATTAAAATTTATTCTGCCTTATCACCCATAAAATATACTAGAGCATTTACTTGTTCATTCTCACTTTTCTCTGAAAGTCCTGAAGCGATTCTATATCTTTGATATCTTTTGAACCATATCGGCCATTCATCAGATTTACCAAAATTAAACCCTTTCTTAAAAAAAAAATAATTTACATATATATCAATTTTATAATTTTAATAATTGCTTTTACGCTTTCTTTTCCACGCTTAGCTTAGCACATTATAAAATTACTTACAGCTTTAGGCTTCTTTTCCTTTTACCGTTGCCACCATGTTTTGTTTTCTTTAAAAATCAGGATGCGAAGATGAAAATTAATTATATTTATTTTAAGAGAAGGAACTTCCTAACTTATGGCCTATTTATCAATTATATATTTACAGCCCAACTCGAGCTGTCTATCTAAAAACATAAACAATCACGATGATAACCTTTCTTTTTTTAAATTCTATGAATTATTTATAGTTACATCACTTTAACATTCTGTCATTCCAATGTTTTGTTACGGAAAATGTTTTTTGTGTGCTGTGTGTAGAGCATTTTGATTTTGAAAATTTCATGAATTAATACCTGTATATGTTGCTTTATGTGCAATATTTTATACCAGTCTTGAATTTACAATTGGGTTAAAAATTGAACAACCCATAATTAAATCTATGATAAAGATATATATTTTACCAAAAATGATTTTATTGATTTCGCTGCCAACGACAAGTCAGCAAGTGATTGTAAACCTCAAGATTCGAGAACACGCTAGCGTTGGATCCAAGATTTGGTTTCAACCTTTGGTTAAATTAAAATTGTATTTTAATAATTTACAGTGATATCAGGAGAAATAAAAGCTGTTACCTAGTTGTAAATGGCTGTGGTTTTGACATTGGTTTATACATACATTCTTATATTTATTGAAAGACCTGTATCAAAAAGAAATTCCAAAAGCAGGGACAAGTCTACTCTTATGGTAGCGGCACTGGAAAACCGTAAATGCTTAGATGTCTGGCAGCGAATGGGTTAACCAACATTTAGAAATTGGCAGCATACCAGCATTTATCACGGAATAATAACGTCTTTATATTTTGTTCATGCAAGCCCAATCGCTACATTGCGCGAAACAATTTCGATTGAAATTAATTTTCCCTCTATGTATAACAATAGATATTATTAAATGATAAGTTTGAAAGTTACGATATGAAATGAAAATATAATATACTTTCTCATTCAATAATTTTTCTCATTGCTGTATAGCGGGATATTAATGTCAACAAAAACTGTTAACGCGATATGAAGCTCAGCTGTCTTGTAGAAAATAAATCTGTTTTTGTACATTGATAAATATTGGCATGCTACCAAAATAAACATTGTGGTGAATAAATTTAAATTTTGTTCAATATTTGACTTTATATATATTATACACACAAATAATATTATGATTTTCATGTTTAAGTGTTCCTTAAACAGACCTTTCTTTTATGGCTTTCGAACTAAAAGATTATATCACATTACTATAAGATCGCGCTGGAACCTTATATTTATTCATAGAGATTCACTAAATATACAAATACCAAGAAACAGCCATAAAGTGCTGACTACATAAGCAGGGTAGATAAATAAGGCGCATTTAAATCTGAATTAGAAGAACTACGAGAGGAGGTGAAACCACCTACGAACTCTCCCAATATTATTCTTTTCCGTTAAGCAATTATAGAAATTCTCGTATTGATATCTGAAAATTAGGTCTAAAATATTTTGTGTGAGAAATATCCAGATGCGGCTATATAGGTTGTGTTTCAATAATTTATTTATATCTAATATAATATATAAATTATATTTTTTATTATATATAATATAAATTTTGATTATACGAGTAAAATGTATTTAATTATAATATTAATTTTATTATATATATATCAATATAAATATTTATGAAAATAGAGCAATCAATAAATAAATATTTGATTAAAAAGCATATATTGGATCAAAATATAAATATGGTATATCATATTGGTAAAATAAATGATATTTTGATCCAAAATATGCCTTTTTAATTAAAAATTAAATAACAAAAGATATATTTTATATTTATTTTATACAAAACGAGTAGCTCTTTCGAAATTATTTTATTTTTCTGCTCAATAAGAAAAACATATTGTGTTATAGATTAAACTCTTGTCATTAAAATTTCAATTTTTCATCGCAGTAAGGACAGTAGAAGTTCGTTTTATGTATAAAAGAAACATTCGCGCTTTTAAATCCTTTTATTTTATATGTATAGATGGCGCGTTATTGCTTTGTATTGTAACATAGTATTTATTAATTATATTATTTTTTATTAACAGAGTGGTCATTTTTATGTTTATATCTTGCGACTCTGTAAATTCCCCTCGTGGCTTATCTTTGGTTTACCTTTCATAGTTTGTCCTTGCCTGAAATAAATTTTGTTTCCTCCTGAAGTTTTTGTCTTCCCTAATTTTCCACGTGGCAATATATAGTGTAATCTGTAACAACGTGTTCTATGTATTGAACCGGAAAAGGAAATGTTTCCAAAAGTTCCTCGTTATTTAAATAAATCAAATAAATAACAAGTGTGTTCAAATATTTATTTTATAATTATTAAGGATCATAAATATATGAGGCAATTTCGTTTTCAATACGGTTGATTGAATGGTCTTTCACGGCTCGTTCTCTAAACCGTTAATCGAACCAGAAACTTGGCTTAATGTTTACACGCTCAAAAAAAAAATTATTTCGTTAGTGTCCATAGACACAAGATATAAACTTGCAAACGCTATATCAAACTTTTCTATGCTTCATCTTCATTGACTGTCCTGCAATCTCGTATACTTTTGTCAACACCAGATTTGAAAATTTCAAAACACCGACTTGGAGATACTGCTTTCGGGCGATGGCCCTGAGTTGTTAGGCAAAGACTCCAATCTATATCAACTATCTGGGATGGCTTACCATTGCTGAGCCCTGCAATTTCAGATCCGTTAAAGTGATCTCGGAAAAATTGATTTTGTAATCTTTTTGCAAAAGTGTATTTTAATTACTTTATATATAACTATAAGTGATTTCAATTCTTCCAAAAAATATTTTTGCATTTTCTTTTCTTATTTTCATATTTTTCATTTTTACAAAATGTAATTAACCTAGCGATTGTGAACAGGCTAGCAATATTGATAGTTTCTTATAGTGTCAGAGAATAAACTTGCCCTTGTACATCAGGGGTCGACTGTATTTCATTTTTAAAATATAAGATCAACACTGCTATTCGATTCACCAAAGAGTTCAGCAAACACAATATTCAAATTTTATTATATATATTTATATATACATTTCAACTACAGGTTGAGAAAGGGCAAGACCCGAAAGCTCCCAATAAATTTATTTTAAAAAAACTTAGGGTAAGTCATTTATATAATTATTCATCCATATATAGAAGAATAGACAGTGAATCAACAAACAACTCAAAGATTAGGTTCACTCTAAAATAGCGATCTGATAAATTTACTCACCAAAGTTAAAGAAATGAATAGAGTCATTCAATATTATTAACGATTTATTAAATTCTTTAATAAAAGATATTTAATATAGGAATGCTTTTCCTCCATGTGATGTTCGTTTGATTCTCTAGCTGATGGCTCTCTTCATTTTCTCTAAGCCATCTAAGTGATTATGCGCATTACAATTAATATATTTGACCGTTGCTCCGTATAAGCGAATGATCTTCAAGGCAAGTGCTGCTGATTGGACGATGAGACACGAACTCGCCGGCAAAGTGCTGCAAATCAGAATAGGTGGTATGTTTGGAAGGGTCAAATTCAACAAATATTTAAGCCAAACCGAAAGAAAATATCGTTAACCAGAATGAATATACTGTTTTCTCTTTTTCGAAGTTCAAATCGAATATATGACATATGAATATAGACATGTTAAATCTTTTTGTTTAAATATATTCGGATTTTTTCGTCGTAAGAACGACAGGCTATTTCCAATATAAACGTCTATATATCGACGAAGAGATTTCATCTATTTGGCAAAGAAGACTTTATTGTCTCTCCTAAATTCTAATCTCAAGAAGATCCTATAGATTCTTGATCTTGAAGAGCCCACGAGTCTGAGTTGTTCTTCATTCAGACTGAATATGCAAGCCTGCAGGCCGTTGGAAGATGGTGAAACAATTCCGTACAAGAGGAAGAATAAAGGGATAGACAAACCGCTTTTCATTCCTTTTGACAGAAATATTTGATATTTCTCGTTATTTGCACATTTAGTTTGAAAAATAAGCACATGAAAGATATAAATATAGATTTATACACGTGTCGGTCAATGTACGTTACTGATATGCTCTTTTTATTTATGTAAAATTATTGACAAAAAACACTAAAAGCTGAAATATATGTTTAGTTTTTTATTTAAATTTAGAGTATTCGCAAAATATTCTCCTTGTGACAAGATAGTGGATTGTGAGGTATGACTTTCACAGTATGCTGACCATTTTTGTGGACACTTTTATTGATGGATCTGAAAAGTTCATTTTTCCTCACAGCACTGAAATTTCGCGTAATAGGATTTTTTTTTCAAAATAGATAGTCGCTTTTTGTCTTGTTTAATTGCATTTAAATCTCGTATTTTCATCTTTTAATTTCAATAGGTATAACGTTGGTAATAAAATAGACAATTTTAGTAATCAACTAATAAATTGATTCAAGCACACACACAAAGCAAAATAAATAGCAAAATTTTGAAGTATTATTACTATCTGTGACGCATATTTGGAAATCGACCTATTTCATGTCAACGTATATGCTTCCTCCCCTCGAATTGGAACAAAATGTCCTCGAATGAAGAAACAATGCCATAGTGAAATATATTCGACCTATTTAAGTTTTGAAAATTCGTAACTATTATAGACGTGTATGATTCTTTAGAAAATTAAACAATTTTCTACTGCCCTTACTGCAATGAAAAATTAATGGGAAGGCCTGGCTCATCAGTGCTGAACCTTCCCAGCGGTTTAAACTACTGGGTAGCAAACTACTGGTAGATTAAACTGGCGAAACCACTGGAAGGGTTAACCACGGATGAACCAGGCCCTCCCATTAATTTTTCATTGCAGTAAGGGCAGTAGAAAATTGTTTAATTTTTAAAAGAATCATACGCGTCTATAATAGTTTCGAATTTTCCTAACAGATGGCGCGCTAATGCATCATAATATTTTAGTTATATTTTAAGTCGAAGAAAATGTATATAAAACCAATATAGCAATCGTTATTAACTATTAAACAATAGTTAAGCTTCCATTAGGACGGCCTCTAATGCCATTAAGGAAAGGAGCTTAGACCATCCCTCAGGCCTCTTCACTATTCTAATCTCTTTATTGCGGTTTGCCCCAGTCGATGCAGATAGTGGGCTGTATTGAAGGATATATTAACATGCCAGAGGTCTGAAATACTGTGCTGGAAGCGTTATGAACAATGGAGATACTAGAAAGTTAGCGACAATCCCAATATATAGAGCTGTGTTAATTATTTGAACCCATTTTTTGTTTTTGATTCTTCTAGAAAATCTTCGAAGGTTTACAAAAATAATATAAATTTTAATTTCGAAGTACGTATTCATGAATATCAAATTTGAAGTAGATAAATACAGCATGCATGTGAGTTACTTGTTATTTGACTTTATTAGCAATAACAATACATATTCAGTTATAAGAAAAAGGCATCTCTTGATCGTGCAACTAAAGTTACATATGGCTTGCATCATCTGTCGGAATAAATATGAATTATTCGTTGATTTTTAATTATTCAAAAATTTTCCAAATAACCCTTCTTTATTAATCAAGTAAAGCTAATCACACAAGTATGCGATTCGGGGCGTTGGCCCTCATCAGCGTGGCGCAAGCTATACCTCAGCAACTAAAAAATAAATAAATAAATAACTGGTCATTCAGGCATCCTTAAAAATCATGAAACTGGTAGAAAGCACCGAACAATTTGAAAAAATAATACAAAAGTTACATTTTACTGAGATCAGGTGGAGAAATTAAGAAAAATAATTTCATGATTTTTCAGGATGCATGAATGACCAGATTTTTTTTTTTTTTTTGGTTATTGAGGTACAGCTTGCACCACTGATGAGGGTCAACACCCTGAAACGCGTACGTGGTTGGCTTTTCTTGATTATTCATGAATGGATATTTGGCCTATTCTAGAATAATTAGAAATCACCGAATAGTTCATATGGCGCCGCAAGCCATCAGCAACCTTTAGCAACAATATCCTTTTATTTGATATACAAGTATACTTGTATAAGTAATATTTGAAATATCTTCCTATACAATTTAAAAAAAAGGTTTAAATAACAAGTTTATAGATATTATAATTTTGAGAGGGAGGAAGATATTGAGACCCAAATAGGACATCCCCCCCCCCCCCCCCCCCGTTGTTGAGATACCTTTTTATTAACAACAGTACGTCCTGTACCGGTTATGCATTCTTGGGAGAGGTGGCCTATGATATATATTTTTGCGCCTCTGCCGCTGTGTCAAGGATGGCCAAAAAAGCACGCAGGATCGGCAAGGATCTCTTTTCGACTCTTATTTATTTGGCCTTCGTGCATTCACATAGAGAACAAAGCAAGTTACATCATCCTACATCAGCAACACGAGGGAGGACGATTTCACTCCTGCTGGTCAGGTGGACTCTCCTCCTTGACTGGTCCGTCAGCCCCCCCTCAGCTATTCTTGGGGTGAACACATGTGGTCGAACTGACCCTACTTGCCATCTCGGCGATACCGAAGCTTTCTCGTCGTAACAATATACATTTATGGCGAATCGCTAGGACACCAACGCTCGGAGAGGTGTTAGAGGGAAAATCAAATGCACTTGCGTCTAACTAGATGACCCCGAAAAGATAAAACAGCGGGAAATTAACGCGACAATTTATATATCAAAACAAGAACGAATTAGCAATATGAATAAATTAAGATCTATATATATATATTTATACTTAGAACTCGACAAATTTAATTGACGCCTCTTAATTATCCACAAGTTGAATGGAGAAAAGAATACACTACTCGACATATAAAATGTCTACTCAACTCACACATAAGGCACACTTGGAATAACAATGGTAAAAATAAATAATGCATTTTAATCTATACCGAGTCGAGAAAAGCTCCTCAGCGAAGAAGAGTGCTCCTTCATACAAATGTTCCCATTATCCCCTTCAATCCCAGGTTTAGAGAGTACTTAAATATCCTCACTTTCGCCGATGCAGTTATGTTACATATTTTTCTCTATTCTGGTCTCGCCCAAATATCCAGGCCTGCGGATCTGGTGGCCGCTGAAAGACAGTAAAGCACATAGTAGAGAGAGTAGGGAAGTAACTACAGTTCTAGTATCCTTGTTTAAGCGACAGACGTTGCCACACGGTCGGGTTGAGGCAGGATGGACAAGGTGGAGCAGTGCATGAAGACGAACAGTCGCATCGACGTAATTTTCCGAGAAGCAATATATTCATAGATCTTTCCAACTGCGCCTGATGCGAGGGGTCTTGTGATATACAGCACAACGAGGCGCACCAGCTCCACTAGACGATGATCGGTGAATAAGCCATAGGAAAAGCGTTGCCGTCCCTCACACCACAATGGCCTCGGCCAGGATAGTTATAAGATAGCGTCCCCAGGCAATCTCATTCCAAAATGCTAGCATAAGGTCCTCAGAGGGTCAGCCTCGCATGGGTGCCACGCGTAGGAATAGGGATGCTTAAAGTAGACCTGGCCAGGTTAATTATGCGCCTGCCAAACCACTACTTGGGAAGTATACTCGGGGGGATACAGAAAATGTCAGCTGCTCTTAACCCAGAGATCTTGTGTTGGTAAGAGACCTGAAATAGCTATTGGATATCCGAGGCAGCCTCGAGGAGGTGTCGCTGCCATCGATGCCGTAGTGACACCAAAGCGCTAGGGGTGGCCCAAAAGCCAGCCGCATCCTATTTCTCAACGAGCCAAGAATAGGCGTTGAGCCTCACGCAGCGCAGTCCAGACGCCCTTGAGGTACTACCGCCCGAGCTGGGTTGTCGAGGAGCCATATGCCTCCCACAAAAATGGGCTGCTTCTGAACACCGCCAGGAATCCATGCGCTGTGTTTAAGTTGCCAAACAAATCCAACCAATATTTGCAGAAGTGGTGAGTTGGTGGCTTTTCTGGGCAGTCAGGCCTGAATACTAAAGAGAACATCATGAAACTGGCCCCTTTCGATTGCCCGACAAGTGAAATTCCGCGAACAATTGGATGATGACCACCCGGTGATGGTTAGCTTTATCTGTTTATGCAGGTGCTGGTCTTGTTTTGTATTTCCCTGTTGTGTCACGATATGCTCCAGGATGGTGATTCTCCGTTTGCCCAAGCTATGTCCAGCGGGGAGTCGATCCAGTTCTTACAGATCGATGTTTCCCCGGTCGAGCAGCTGCTACAAACAAAACAGAAGGACCCAATACAGATATTGAAGAACGCGATTCTAGAGGCTCAGCCTTGACTTACCTCGTTGAGCAGGAAGAGGATTTCTTCCCGCACCATTGCTTCCGCCCCAGCGTAGAGCATTATCACCTACTTCACGGAGTCCAGGGGAAGACCGGTTAAAATTAGATTTTGACAAACTTTATTGGTGACAGTTAATTTTATGCGGAATAACATGGATAAAATAAAACCATATTATATGCAAAGTACCTACTATATATAATATAATAATAAATGAATAAAAATGGAATATATATACAGTATAAAATATACAGATTCGAGGTAGGTTCCTAATGGGATATATTCCTACCTCAAACAATTAAAGGAGTCGTCATTGATTACCTTAAACTCCAGGACTAGGAAGAACTTTAAAATCCTTGCTTCGTCGAGACGGCAAGTTGCAGGTCTTTTCTATTCAGGTTTCGTCCAAATTTCTTAGTCTGCAGATAGCACTGAAGGATAAAAAAGCAATCTTGAAGGAATGTTTGGAGGCCCTTACATGGCCATTCTTGGACAATCGAGAGATGCCGCTATAATAGCTGTATAGTACTGCCGACATAAAGCCCAATGTCGAGGGTAGGGTTGTCAGGGTAAAGTCAGACGGTCCGCCACGTCGTGACTCGAAAGGCTCTAGCAGGAAGCTACTGATAAGCTGCAGGAATGGCAAATTGATCTGAAGATAGTAGTAGACTGAAGAGAGCACCAGGAAGCTCTCGCCTGCCTAGCAGGTTAGAGATCGAGACTACGGACAAAGGAGACCATTTGAGGATTACCCGCTATATAGATTCATGCATGTGTTGGCCTTTAATCTAGGTTCTGTGTCTCAAGGTCGCGATGGCAATTATCTTCTTTTTCTTCAGATTTCCAAAGGAGAGTCGGTGCGCTTCTTCCACAAGCCGAACAAGAAACCTTGGCTTTTTCCGAAGTATATCCTGCCGAAATATTCAGTTTGTCTCATACGTAGAGAAATCATTGGAAATGATTTCCAGATGATTTTTATCCCTTGCGTTCAGTGGCAACCTCGTCAAAGATGAGAGCTGTGTTTCAGGACCGTGCTTTCCACGGAAAATTGACAGCCCGGCACAAAGCCCCTGGAATGAAATCACTGGAGCCCGCTAAGTGCCCGATAGTCCATCGTTGGTGGGGGAAAAGGTGGCAATCCCGCGAGACCGTGCGAATTTGATACAAGTCACATTTAGCTGCGAGGTATCGGTAGAGTCATAGTCTTACAAAGCTGAAGGGCCTCGAAGGCTCGTCGGAGAGCAGTTGCGAAGAATTCATCAGGGCCAGTCATCCCATCCTTTCCCTATCGACAGACGGTGATTGGCAGCAGCAATCTCTTCCTCTCGTATCGCAGGAGTGGATCACCTTGTCTTATTGTGATTCTTAGATCGACAGGACGCGGGAAGTTATGGACGTCTTCTGGAAAGAACTAAGGCTTCAAGTTGGAGAAATATATATCTTTTACTGCCAAAATTCCTCGATGATTTACTCTCGCAGTTGTAAGCGCGGTGCCTCAGCTCATACGCAAGAGAGGATAGTACACTTTGACGAATCACCTGGCTTTCGAGATATAGTCGTTTGCGCTATTGCACGTGACGTCAAGGGACTTGATGCCAGAGGCCATATCTGCCTTTATTTAGTCCTGCTCCTTTGAATATTTTCAGGCATGTCTTCGATTTTTCCCATGAGGTCTCGCTAAGAAATATATCCGCTCTCTCGACAATAAGTTTCGATCAGGTCATGCAGGCGCTACATTGCCGACAAGGTTTGGGGTTTTGCCGGTTCAGGGGAGAGCCACACTGTGGTCCAAAATTTAAAATAATTTTAAAACTAAAACTATCTGACGAAGTCTCTTCGTAGTTGTTCAGGTTCTGAGGACCTACGTGTCTTCATTGACGGCCATTTCTGCGATGAACATCAGACGATGCAGACGAGTGCGGATCCATTGGCACTAGATAGAGGCGAGTGCTGCTGTGTAATCCAGTGTTTCAATTTTGTCCGAAGTCTTTACGTTCGTCTATTGAACAAAAGAGACGTTCACTGCTTGCCGCTCTAGGAAGCAATACAACTCGATGCTTTGACGACGAGCAAAATGCCACCAATATAAAAGCACGGAAGGCGAAATTGCTTGCCCGATCTTTGACTTTCTATCAGATACTCTTTTCTACTTTTTATCAAATAGATGTAGACTCATAACTCGTTCGCCTGACCAGGAAATAAAAATAGATTATAGTCTAGGTACAATCTCTTCTTTCTTCAGATCTAATAGCTCAACCTTCAAAAAAAGACGCCTGGGAAACACTCGAGGAAGGTGTCTAATTGTTGCTGAGCCTTAGTCCAGCGTTCGGTGTTATAGACTTGGCTCTTTCTCTGTTTTTGGGCTGGTTTGAATAAATGCCTTTGCTGGCGCAGCCGTCATATGGTTAAAGGCTTCCGACACCTTGATCGAAGTTTTAGGTTCGGGAGATATGGATTTTTGGACTTATGGTTTGAAAAAAGTTATCACTGAAGCAACTACAGGCGGAGAGTGGTTCGATGCTGCGAGTGGTGAGGGAGCTGTAGGAATTACGTAATGTACACAGTAACATTGTCAAAACTGCTTTAGACCACAAAGCTATGGAATTTACGGCCATTATAACAATCGACATCAGTGGAGCATTTGATAATGCATGGTGGCCAATGGTGCTAAAAAGAATCGATGAAGATAATGTAAATGCATCTATTGTTAAACTTTTCAAGTCATATATATATATTTCGATAATAGAAAAATAAGATACAGATACACATTAATTGAAGTTCAAAAAACACTAAGCAAAGGATGCCCGCTGGGAGGACCTATTTCCCCTACAATATGGAATATAATCATGAACGATTTACTATGCGAATATACTGAGCCGAATAGTGAAATCATCGGATACGCAGATGATATAACGGTGATATGCTGGAATAAAAACCTAATAGAACTTGTAAATACAATAGAAAGCATAATGAGAAAAATAACAAATTGGTGTGAAAGCAGCAAATTAAGAATATCCAGGGAGAAAACGAAGGTATTGCCTTTGTTCAATAATAAAAGGTTTACAATAACTTTGAATAACAATACCATCATTCCGGTAGATAGGGTAAAAATTTGGGAATAACCTTCAAAAACCACAGAAATAAGAACAAACTTGATTTTATGCCGCACATTAATAATATTATCACGAAAACAACCAGAGCAAGTGGATATCTATTAGGACTAACAAAGAAGGCCTGGGGTCTTGACAGCAAAAGGAGAATTGTATTGTACAAAATACTATTTAGAAATACAATAACATACGGATCTACGATATGGTACCAATTCATCCCAAAAAAAGCCAAAGAAAAATTAAACTCGCTACAGTATAACATTTTCAAACATGGTATACAAGCCTACAATACGACATCGTCAAATTGTACGCATATCATTGCTAGAACACCAAAGCTCACACACTTCATTGAATCAAATATATTGAAAATAAATATAGATTACAACCGAGTTGTCCCAGCAAAAAGAATCATAATATCTAACTTTATAAACCAGAAACAACAGGAATACTACGAAGCGACCAATGAAAATTTCAAAAGTTTCTTCAGTGGCCCAAAAATTCCTAAGTATATCAAACCTAACTTCTATAATGTTCAATTCTTCACTGGACATGGCGACTTCAACTCATACCTGTTTAAAATTGGCAAAGCTGAATCACCTGGATGCTCGTGTGGAGGCGAAGAACAGAACCCCAGACACTTATTAACTGACTGCCCGCTGACCTTAGGGAACTAAATCAACTTCCCATAACAAATATCTGGTCTACACTAAGGACATACACCAAAGATTCAACAAATTCTGCAGAATGTACTTAACTAAATAAGTGGCTACTAATGTAATCAATTTGCATACTGATATGTAAATATGTATATATCCCTTTAAACTACTTTTTCTTTCATTCAAATGTATATATTTCACACGCAAATATCCGATTTGTGGATATAGCGTGTATTCTGCAATTGTTAAATAAAAAATAAAAATAGGTATATATTTGTTCTATAATAAGTAATATTAATATACGAAATGCCTCCTTTGAAAAAATATATAGTAGTACAATTCACAGTTTTCAATCATTAACCCCTCGCATTTTTTCTAATATTGATCTATTACATATATCATAACATTTTTTAAGATTAAAAAAACATTTTATCAAATTGTTGAAATGGGTTTAAAACTATAAAAGATAGACAGAAGAAGACAAACTTATATTTTTTTAATTCCAGCGCTTTTCGGTCAACCAATTGTTAATGACATAATTAACCAATGGCATTACAACCAGTTTTATAAGCTGTTTTTGTTCGAAGCGTATTGTATTTTGTAAAGTTCCCACCGCACTATTCAACGAGATTTCATGCTGATATAACAGGATTTGGAGGAGTTATTGAGGCAATATAAATCCCACTCTGCCAAAAAGCAGATTTTTAGTTCGAGAAGTGTTCTGAGAGGAGGCTGACTAACTACAAACTATCTTCTTCAGACATCCCAGACATGTTCTAATGTGTTCGAGTCCAGAGATCTGGCTGGCCAATCTATTCTATGAATATCCTCACTCTCGAGGAATTCATTGGCTACCATTGCACTATGTGGAGGAACATTTTCAACCATCCTCCTCCCTCTTTATAAATATCACACCATTTGGTTCTCTTGTATTAATACTAAAACATGTCAGCAATTAGAAACATCATCATCTCAGCTTGATGGTTATACCTCACTGCATTGCATATTCCTAGATATACGAGAACCCTCCCTGAGTAATGTGTTACCGGCAAAACGGATTGGTTATTCGGGGAAGTAAGGCTAATAAAGCCACGGTATTCTGCCTGGGAGCAATAAATGGAATTATCCGAGCGTTGATTGGTCTTCCCCCCTCCCACAGCCATCGGTGGTACATCTGAATGGAGCCACATCCGGAAGGAGGGTCGATGGAGCGAATGATGATTTCATTCCCATTCGACAGCCTTTTCATCCCAATAATTGTCTTTATATAATGTATTGTATAAACACGCCCAATCAGACATGCGGGACTCGTCAATTTATTGTATACCAGCCCAAATATCCGCTTCACTGAGATTAGTGTCGGCTGTGTTACACTTTGGGATATAGCTTATGATAAATAGCATGATTTTATATTTTCAAACGAACACGTCTATTGTTTCGCAAGGCAAAAAATATACAACATATTAGGAAATTAAACATTAGTCCGGTTGCATTTTCTACGATATCAATTGAGGTTACTTATGCGAAAAAACATTGCAAAGCTAGATAATTTACTGTTTAGAATTGCTTTGGGCAAACCAGAATCCTGTAGTATAATTTTCTGTAGTATAATCCTGTAGTATAAATCTAGTATAATTTTTACTAGCCTTTTTTTGTTTATAATTGGCACAATAAATCTTTTTTAAATTAGAGAATTCCTATTAGTGAGTGTTTAGATATATAAAGGTCACGTGATTACTAAGCACATGTAGCATATGAAGATTCCTAATTTACATAATGCTTCGACATGAATTCAAACCAGTTCTGCGGGTTAAGCAAAAAAAAAAAGTTTTCATGAATAAAAAAATAAATTATAGAATTTCATTATAGTTATGTGTGCAACGAAAATTCAACGAAGTGCTAAATAAATTTTGCGCTGCGCGAAACTGCCGATGCTCCTCAAAGATTCACCTTCAAGTAGGCTGGAAACAGCAGCAACGATATGATATCCAATTCTAATGCAATCTCATCGTAGCTCAAATTATCAAATAGAGTTCGAATATCTACTTATATAATTGCCTTATTCTGTCTGAAGCTCACGGATAGAATGCGCGCCCATTGGCTGCCGGCGAACACGTGTCCTCCCTGCCCCCCTCTAGACAACCCTGTTATCAGCTGTGTGATACATACACCTGTCTATAGCGGCCATTCTAGACAACCCTGTTATCAGCAGTGTGTTACATCCACCTGTCTATGCAGACCACCCTGTCTATAGCGACCACTGACCACCCTGCCTATAGCGACCACTCTAGACAACCCTGTTATCAGCTGTGTGATACATCCACCTGTCTTTACAGACCACCCTGTATATAGCGGCCATTCTAGATAACCCTGTTATCAGCTGTGTGATACATACACCTGTCTATAGCGGCCACTCTAGACAACCCTGTTATCAGCTGTGTGATACATCCACCTGTCTATACAGTCCACCCTGTCTATAGCGGTCACCTTAGGCAACCCTGTTATCATCAGTGTTACATTCACCTGTCTATACAGACCACCCTGTCTATAGCGGTCACTTTAGGCAACCCTGTTATCAGCAGTGTGATACATACACCTGTCTATACAGACCACCCTGTCTACAGCGGCCACTCTAGACAACCCTGTTATCAGCTGTGTGATACATCCACCTGTCTTTACAGACCACCCTGTATATAGCGGCCATTCTAGATAACCCTGTTATCAGCTGTGTGATACATACACCTGTCTATAGCGGCCACTCTAGACAACCCTGTTATCAGCTGTGTGATACATCCACCTGTCTATACAGTCCACCCTGTCTATAGCGGTCACCTTAGGCAACCCTGTTATCATCAGTGTGTGACATTCACCTGTCTATACAGACCACCCTGTCTATAGCGGTCACTTCAGGCAACCCTGTTATCAGCAGTGTGATACATACACCTGTCTATACAGACCACCCTGACTATAGCGACCACCCAAGACAACGTTTTTAAAATATATTCGCACTCGGGTAAAACCCGGGCGTTGCCCGGGCCATTCGTCTAGTTTCATGATAAACATAGAGTAAAAGCTATCACAGCATGAATTACATAGGCTATATATTTAGGTGAGCTGTAGATTTGAAGTTTTTTTAAATGTATATTACAAATGTGGCTAACACTAATTTTTGTAGACAATACCTGTACAATAATCAGATGGCATAGAAATATTTTTCTATACTTATGTGAGTTGGGGAGGTCTAGAAGGGATCTGCCTGCTATTGTTTTTTTTTTTTTTTTGCCTATCCCTAGTACTCGTGGTACAGGTCATGATAATCATGGTGGGTAGATAGGCGACTGCTTTTACTGTAAGTACACCACATGTCTACACATGTGAAAAGCAGTTCGACTTTACACTTATAAATGTGCCAAAACCCCGTTTGGTTACTTGCACTCGCTGGTAGGGTTGGACTTTTTCAAGAATTGGGGGCCATTAAAACATTTTTTTTTTTCTGAAAAAGGTGCCCAATGCGGGATTCGATCCCGGGTCGTAGCGGTCGAAAACCAACGGTTTAGACCATCCTTCCACCGACCCCCTATGCTATTGCATAGAACCCTTGTGAAGCTCGAAGCGCCGTTTCTTATTATTCCTAATCTCTACATTTTATTTGAAATTAAACTTTTCTAAGCGTGCGTCATATTTTCTTTTTCGTTATGGGACTCATTTTCCTGACCAAAATTTTCATTGCCATCATAATTTTACCTTCCATTAATAACTTTTACACTTTCTTTTTAAATTACCAGCGCTTTATTTATTTTTATAATTAACAGAGTAATTTTATAATTAGCCGGAAGAGAAAGAGAGATAAATTTTAAGTGCTCGTTCAGCTCCTATTGTAAAAGGAACATCTTTTTATTTATTCTTTTGCTAAAAATTAAACCTAATATCAAATTCTTGTGTGTGCTACTAATTTCTGCCACAGAGTTGAATATTTTAATTCTTCTTACTCTTTTTAATATATTATTTTTTATTTTTTTACACTTTGAAAGAGGGAGATTGAGATTGAATATACTTTTATTTTTCGTACATATAAGATTATATGGTAAAACTAGCGAACGTACCCGGCTTCGCCCGAGGTTTTACACGAGTAAAGGTTTGTCTAACGAACATTTGGTAAAACAATTCTCTATGAACTTATAAAAAAAAAAGATATACAGGGTGATCCAAAAGTCCCGCACAACTTTAAAAATTAATAACTCCGCGAATATTTGCGCTAGAGCAATGCGGTAAACACCATTATGTTCAGGATGCAATGGGATTTTTTATGGCAAATAATGAAAAATTCGAAATTGATTTTAGTTAAAATTTCATTCGCTAGATGGCGCTCTACCAGAATCAGATATTCAGCGGCTAAATTGTTTGATAAATTGAAAAATATAACTGAACGACACGTATTTTTCCTTTTTGAATACCAGGAAAGAACCCTAATAATATCAAATGATAAATTAATAAAACACCATTTCGCCAAAAGTTAGAAGAAATGGTTAACGATTTTTAAATACAAACCGAGATATGTAAAATAGGTATATGCAAATTAAAACATGTAGCAAAAAATATTTATATTTTAGATGGGGTTTTGTGAAATAGATTGAATGTTTGAAAATAACCACTGATATCAATACACGATTTTTAAAATGTTAATATAGTACCAAAAATTATGATGGCACTACTAATAGGATTTCTTGCTATAAGGAATGTGTAGTTTCTTGACTAATTGGCGACACTTGATTATTTAACTGGATATTTGTCATGATCCAGCGAATGAAATATAGAGGGGAGTGCTAAATATATTTGTCGTACTTTATTCCAAATATCCTATGGGTTTGTCAAATGTTATCATTTTTTATTATACTGTACAAAATTTTGAAAATGTATCCCCTCAAAAAAATTATTTTCAAATCGACCTTTTGCGTTGAAAAACGTGGTAGTAAAATCATTTTGTATTATTTTTTGCGCAAAATTTCTAAGGTTGGGGGGGGGGGGGGGATACAGAGAATATTCCTTATGCTATTTCTTCTAATGAGCGAAAAGCGATAAACTAAACATAAGGGATAAAATTGTGTATACCAGTGTTTTTCGAGAAGTTATAACACTTTGGCCTGCACGACATAATATAAGATGTGGGCAAATGACAAACAAAAAATTACTGTTCACAGAAAAAAAAGAGTCAAGATGTGAGGACAGCATTTATTATTCCCATAACCCAAAACAAAGAGCTGCAAAATATAACACATGAGGTAACTGCCTTCTCTCTTGTATTAGGTCACAATCCTTGCTCAATGTGGCGCCCTTCATTCTCAAACACCGCCTGCAGACGATAGATGACAGAATGGTCACAATTAAATAGTTGAAATTTATAAAACGTGCCATCTGATAGAAGCCTTCAACATGGCCAATGCGGTAGGCCGGCATCGATAAAAACGCGACTTAATGCACCCCCATAACCGAAATTGTAAGGCGTCAAGTCTGGTGATATTGAAGGCCACTGGTATATAAAGTGGCGACTTATCAACGAATTTCACCGAACGTATCGTTCAGCAATTGTTTGGCACCGCGGGAGATATGAGGAGGTCCTCCATCTTGCATGAATGTTATTTCGCTTAGTGCTTGTCTGTCCTGCAATATGGGAATAACTTTTTCTCTCAAAAGTTGAACATAACGTTCACCAGTTACAAAAACGGTTTAAATGTTCTTCCATTTATTTTTTCAAAGAAAAATGGCCCAAAAATAAAAGAAGAAGTGAACCCACACAAAACTGTAACTCTGTGCTGATGAAGTGGTATTTCTGTAAAAATCCTAGGGTTTTCTGTTGCCAAAATGAGTCAGTTTTGAATTATAAATTCTCCCTTTAGATAAAAGTGAGCATCATCTGTTCTTAGAACATTTGACAGCCAGTTTTCATCAATATCAATTTGCCGGAAAACCCATGCAGCGAATTCTTGACGCTTCTCAAAATCGCTGACTTTCAACTCGTGAAAACTTTGAATTTTGTTAGGGTATTTTTATAGAAAAATTCTAAATGTGTGTTCTCTCCAAACTGTTCCATACGAAATCCCCGTTTGTCGAGAAACTTGTCTAGCACTTACTTCTCCATACGTGGATAACGCTTCAATAGCTTCAACATTCTGCAAAACCGTAACAGCCACTGACATGCATGTCGATGGTCTTCCACTCCGAGGTTTTGCTTCCAGAGATCCAGTTTCCTCAAAACTTTTAATCAATCGCTTTAGAGAGTATCAACTCATTGGTCCTTTACCGCTTCGAATATCTTTAAAGGAACGAAACGCTCGTAAAGCTTCAGTGGCAGATTCTGAATCACAATTTAAAAAATTCACCAAGAGTGCTTTATCCTGTAGTGACGGCATTCCAGGGGGAAGGGGAGAAGTCCGACCACACCTCCTTTCGGTCCCTCCTGGACCCTTGGAATATTTGACCAAATTCTGGTTCGTTTCCAAGATGACTAACGTTGCAACGGCACCCATTTTCAAATGAGGAGCAAAACTGATATCTCCAGTAATGCTACCGCGTCCGGGGTAACCGCCGCGACAGGAGCTGCAGCTCGAGCTCATGATGAGAAATCTACTACGAGGTCACAATTCAATCTACTACAACTCAATATAAATGGTATACAGAGGAAAATAAAGAGCTGACTTGTCTTCTCTGTGACAACAATGTACATATTACTTGTCCTCAGGAGACAAAATTGAATCAGAATCTGAGAATCAATATCAAAGATTATCCAACACTACGAAAGGACAGACCGGGAAAATTCGGAGGAGGACTTGCCGTTTTGATTAAAACTCTAGAAATTTAAATTTAAGGAATGCCTATAATCAGAGTAAGCCTAGAGAAAGCACGACAGAAGCTCAGGCAATAGAAATCTATCTTACAGATAAACAATTCCAATCATAAATGTTTATCACCACGATAATACTAGCATCAATACAGGCCTGATAGAGACATTAAGTGAAGTGTCTTCAAATATCGCAATCATACTTGGTGATTTTAACGCTGAAAGACCAACTTGAAGATCACCTGTCCCCCCAGGATAACAAAGGTCAGCAGGTTGAGGATATACTAACAGACCTCGACCTTATACCGTTAAATAACGAAAAGAACACCTATCTATCCGAGTCCACACGCACAGAATCCGCAATAGACATCACAGCGTTATATTACAACATCGCACCCACAACAAAATGGAATATTCTGAAAAGTGCAATCAGTGACCACAGACCAATTTTAACAAACCCTAAAATTCAAAATTGAGAATTTCCAACAGATTAAAAGAACACTGGAAAAATATTCACAGAAAATCTAGAAGAACTGTGTAACGAAGAATTAAATCACAGAACGATGACAAAAAATTGGAAAAATTCTCTTCGAACATATCGAAAGCTGCAAAAGTATCGATACCTAGAGGTAGACGTAAAGACCTGTGAATACTTTACTGGAAGGACCACAATATCGAGGCAATGATTGCAGAGAGAGACAATATCAATGAACCTTTTAAAACAAATAAAACACACACACAGAAGAAATCATAAAGGAACTCATTGAAATTAGTCACAAAATAGAACAAGAAATTTGGATATTCAAACAAGAGAGAGAGAGAGAAAAAAATGGGCAGAATTCTGCGAAAAAAAAAAGGATTCAAAAAAGGAAAGCCATCACTGGAATATAATTAGTGTTATAAAACAATCAAAACCAACACTGATCCTCCAATACTCTAACCGATATGAATAGCGAGAACAAACAAACAGATGGCTGAAATAATTGCTGAATATTTTTCAAGCACTTCCAGACTCAGCTATACAAATGAAGGCAGGACTCTAAAAAATAATATAAACAGGTTAGTTAGACAAGCAAGAAATTACCATCAACAAGATATTTACTCGAGAGACTTCACACTGAATGAGCTAAACTCATCAATAGAAAAGTTAAATCCAAGAGGTCACCAGGAGATAATCTAATTTTTGGTTAAATGATTAAGCACTTTGGAGACAAAGCTAAAAATCAACTCCTACAAATGCTGAACATTTCATGGCAAACTGGTAAACTACCAAAGAATTGGAAGATACCAATTATAGTGCCAATACTGAAACCAAACAAAGATGCCAAGGAATACAAGAACTATCGGCCAATTGATCTCACCAGCATACTTTGTAAAATAACAGAATGAATTATCCACTCTAGGCTCATAGTCTGGCTCACTAACAATAATAAAATAAACTACTACCAAACTGCCTAAAGATCCAGACACTGTACAACTGATAAACTGTTCTACTTCTGTCAATCAATAATAGATTTCTAGGAAAAACCGCCAAAGAAGACAACGGCCGTATTCCTGGATAAGACCTCAGCTTTTTATCGAGTGTAGAAATTATTTGAAAGGCTGCACAACATCGGAGTAAGAGGAAAAACCATAATCTGGATTACAGACTTCTTAAGGGGAAGAAGGATGAAGGTTCGGGTCAATGGAACATTTTCCAAGGACCGAAGAACATGGGCTGGTGTACCTCAGGGATCTGTGCTCAGTCCTCTACTCATCTCGCTATATATTAACTGTTGTTTATGTAAATAGAAGAATATTATTTGTATTATTTAAAGCCTCATTATGTAAAAATATATGTGTATATAAATCGGACATTTGTTGTTGGCCAAACGAAAAGAATAAGAGCTAAAAAAAGAGTCATGGTCAAGTTTGAGTTGTTGTACATCTAATTATGACACAACCTTAACAACATCCATCCTCACTGAAGACACAAAGGTTGCCTGTTATGTAGATTATATAGCCATATGGCACACAAGTAGCAGTACAGAAATATCAGAAAAATACTGAACACATCAATGAGAGGACTGGAGAAGTGGGCAATGAAACTCAAAATGACAATAAACCCAATAAACACAAGCCTATAGGTCTCCTTCACTGACAGGAAAAAAGGCATGAATTCAACTCCAAAATAAGCATAAACAACCATATAATTGATAAAATTTGATCTGCAAATTACCTAGGTGTGATACTTGATGAGGAATTGCGATTTACAGAACTTATAATTAGCACCTCAAATAGAGCTACCAGAAACCTAAACATTCTGAGAAGGCTATGTGGAACAAATTGGGGGGCAAAACCCAAAATTCTCAGAACAACATATATCACCTAAATAAGGCCAATAATGGAATATGCAACACCTGTTTGAGCTCCCTCAAGTTCATCACTAAAAAGAAGACTAGACAGTGTTCAAGCAAAAGCGGCCAAATTAATCACTGGTTCTATTTCAAATACCAACAATTAGAAAATTCAGAGAGAATGTGGTCTAGACCTACTTGAAAGCAGAAGACAATTAAAAACAATAAAAATTCACCAATAGCTTAAAAACTAAAGAAACCGAACACATATCCCATAGAACCTATTCAAACTGGACACAAAAAGAAAGGCTCAAAAGATCTTCAACACTTCAGTACAACAACAATATTAGAAGGAGCATAAAAATGAAACATAATGAATTTCAAATTCGAGAATAACCAATATTTCCTACCCCATTGCCATCAAATGTAATCATCAATCTTAACTTGAATGAACCCTGCAATAAAAAAAAAGAGAACAAAATATACCTAAAAAGAAAGGACTTGACACAATTGGTTTATGCGATCAGATAAATTATTTAACAGCATATACAGATGGATCATCAGACCTTACCTTAAGTAATGGAGGGGCTGGAATTAACATAATACTGCAAGATGGAACATACATCAAAATCAAAGAAGGAGCAAGAAAGATTTCGTCAAACTTCACTTGTGAACTGACAGCTATCTGGAAAGCTCTTGATGTATGCCTGAACCAACGACTTCATATCCGATCTAGAAGCAATTCAGAAGGGCAATACTATAATCACACAGAAAATACACTCGTTACTTACTCAACTGATATCATTGGAGAATAACTGCATTCTACAATGGATTCCTGCCAGTGTTTGGATCGGGGGTAATGAAATGGCAGATGAATTGGCAAATGGACCCAGAAAGTTGAGCCAAAGGAAAGAACAAATGTCATTATTTGACGCTAAGGCTTTTGCAAAATACAAGATAATTAAACAAAAAAATAAGAAAAGATCAAAATGTGAAATAAACTCCGAGAGAAAAATGACAAAACTATAACAAGATTTAGAACAAAACATTATAAAGGATGACAATACATCCAGATGGCACAAGAACCTATAGAACATGCAACAACTGTCCTGGTGTGGAACTAACACCTACCCACATATTCTCATGCCCGCAGCCTTGCAGAAAATTGACATAGACCCAGAGCAGCTGCTTTACACACCCAAGATAGTGGACAATGCTGCTTCTGCAGTGATAGAGAGATGCATGGAGACATCTGAGGCTCTTTATTGGACACGACAAAAACAACAACGGCATTCCAGAGTAAAATAAATCATCAGAGATAGATAAATATTTTTCAAATGAATTAAAATAAATATAATCGATACTGAGAGAAAGTTGAATTAAAAAAAATAGAAAATTATTATTTTCGAAATTTAAAAAGCTGAGAGGATTCCAGCAAACCGCATGTAAAATATCTTTTTTTTTGCTACATGTTTAAATTTGCATATACCTATTTTACATATCTCAGATTGTATTTAAAAATCGTTAACCATTTCTTCTAACTTTTGGCGAGATGGTGTTTTATTAATTTATCATTTGATATTATTAGGGTTCTTTCCTGGTATTCAAAAAGAAAAAATACGTGCCGATCAGTTATATTTTTCAATTTATCAAACAATTTAGCCGCTGAATATCTGATTCTGGTAGAGCGCCATCTAGCGAATGAAATTTTAACTAAAATCAATTTCGAATTTTTCATTATTTGCCATAAAAAATCCCATTGCATCCTGAACACAATGGTGTTTACCGCATTGCTCTAGCGCAAATATTTGCGGAGTTATTAATTTTTAAAGTTGTGCGGGACTTTTGGATCACCCTGTATTTTGATAATTTGAAACTCGTAAATTTGAATCTCTCGAAAAAGTGAACATTTTTTCCCGGTCCCTGTGTGCCGTGTCATCCTGAATTTTGTCTTTCATAATTTTCTACATTACAAAATCAGCGTTTTATCTAGTGAACATATTTTCCCGGTCCCTTGAAAAATACTCGATAAGTTGAATAAAGGCATGGTCGTGAATATCTAGATAAAGTGATTATTTTTTCCCGGTCCCTGTGTGCCGTGTCATCCTGAATTTTGTCTTTCCTAATTTTCTACATTACAAAATCATCGTTTTATCTAGTGAACATTTTTTCCCGGTCCCTTGAAAAATACTCGATAAGGTTGAATAAATTCATGGTCGTTTATGGAAGATGGACGAAGTTCCCGGAGGTCATCTTGGGCAAGCTCCCGCGAGGCTTTTTTTCTTGTCTACTTGGCATAGCTGTGTCACCAACTCTGCCCTGATTGGTCGGTGGGTACTTTGACTGTCGGCCGGCGGCCGGGCGAATCCTTTCTCGCACGGGGTCTGCCCCACTCCAAACTTTTGGCAAAGCACTTTCTAATTAAAGATTATTGTCTTAAATAATCGTTAAGAACAAAAAGTATAATAATTGAACGATAGGAAATTATAGTAAATAATTATACTAAACTAAATGATGTAAAAATATTTATTCATGAAATTTGAAATAAGTTTTAGAAAAGTTATCGTTAAGTCCACGGGAAAAGATGTAGCCAAAACAAATAGGTTTTTAACAGTGACACGTGAGCACCCGCCTCGAGACGCGCTCTTCTCTCCTAACATTACTCCCCCTCTTGAAAAAGCCTATCTCCGTCTCAATGGTGGCGCTGCTTGCGAGTTAAAGCTACAAATCTGCAAATAACTCTAAGGATATTAAAGATATTCAAGATATTATTTTTCGTAAACCTTTCCGGAGATACACCTAATAATATCCCAAAATTTCACGGCGATTGGATGTATGGTTTTTGAATCCATAGAGGACACACACACAGACACACACACAGACATTCAATTTTATATATATAGATTAAATATTAATTTCATCAGAGGAATCCCACTGATGGTCGTCTGGTATGATGTCACATTCCGCCCTGAAGTCGCCAGACCTAGATCGGACATCTCCCCGACATGTGCTATTGCCATGTCGAGGAATAGCTTCAGAGCAGACCTCTGCTCAGGCGTCAGGTACTCGAGAACGTCCACCCTGTTAGAAGGGGAGACAACAGCGTCTTCTATCTCCTCCCTATAATAGTTCATTTTATTTCGTCCTAAATGATTTTTTTTTATTAGAGCGGTGTTTATAGTGACTATATAGTGAGATTAATTTGATGATTTTAATTTATCTTTCAGAATATATATTTTTTAAATCATATTTAGGCAAATTTTATGATGGAAATTTCTCTTTGTAGACCAGAATAATTCTCTCTTAATTATTTAGAAAGAAAAACCTTCTGAAATCTAAATTTTCAGCAAGACAATGAGTAATCCTATTCCTTTTCTGTTCTTAATACTAGTTCTTCAAAGGTGTGACAAAAAATATATCCGGAAATTTTTAATTGTTCATTTCTTTGGTTAATGTAACCACAGTAACTTCAAAAACACACTTGTCTCATTTCTGTATTTAGGAAAAAGTTTGGTGTAAACTTAAATAGCTTTAAGGACGAGGGAGGTAAATATCCCGAGTTTGTTTGACTGACTTCAGTTGGTTATTGCCCAGATTGTCTGTAGCAATATCGAGTTCTATATTTTAGGGTGACTTTAACTGCCTTCATTTTTTATCTAGTCAGTATTTTCTAAGCCGAATTTATAGCACAACTAGCGATTTATTATTATTATTATTATTTATTTGAGGAGATGACTAATTGAGAAAAAAAGGCATCTCATTATCGAGCAACTGAAAGTTTCTGATGCGCTATATATCGGAATAAACATCAACTATTCGTTGATTTTTAATTATTCCAGAATTGTCTAAATACCTATTATCTTCTTTTATATAAAAGTCAATGTCTGTTGTCTGTTTCGCGATAAAACTCAAAAACTACTGAACCAATTAGTACCAAATTTTGAATATCGCTTTTTGTAAACCCGAGGAAAGTTTTCGGCTACATTTTGATTAATATTTTTGGCTATTTATTTATTTTTTTTTTCATTTGAAGAACTTTTTACGCGGAGTAAATACGAGGCGAAGTAACAACACCAGGCCAATTAAGCGACCAATGAGCGTTCTGCATTTTTTTTTTCAAGTTGCTTGCGTACTTTTGTTGAAATATCTTTTTATACGAGTGCTACTTTTTTTTACAAAGGTATTGAGTATTGACAGAGAAATTTATATTACTAACTAAGCTACTGGTAAGTGCACACAATGCATTTTTAAAAAAAACTTTACAAAATTAGCGTTACTCTATGTAAATAATGGCTTTCATATTTTTTATTAATTTTTGTTCTGGCCTTTGTTTTTTTTTATCTCTTTAAAAAAATCGTTTAAAATGCAGTCGCAGTCATTAGCAAACACATATGTTTGCCTGATTTCCATGTGCTCTTTTATTTTTTACAGAAAAATATTTAAATGCCAGTATTTTGGATTAATTTTTTTTATAAACCTATTTTTTTTTTATTCTTACTGAGAAGATGGAAATCGCAATCACTCACTCAACTCAGGCCATTTCAAGGATTAATGCGCTGGGGCGGGTACCTCGGGGGTTGGGTGGAAAAGCTGCCATCTATTTAAACTATATTGATTTTGAAACAACTAAATTGATTGCAAAAAAAAAAAATTAAATCAAATACCTAAACACTAATATAATACAATTTTTGCCATCACACACACTTTTTGTCTGTGGTTTATGTGTTACTTCTGTATTTCTATTCTATGGCACTTCTACTATTTATTATTGATGTACTTTCAGTATGAATAAAATTGCATTTGGGGGAATTCTCGGACGAAGCCGGGTCATTCATCTAATTGATTAATAAAAAAAGCTCGCACCGTTTTTTTTTACCTTATATATCCAAGTACAATATCACATTTTTACTATTTTTCACATGACTAATTGAGTTAGATGAAATTAGTGTGTAACTTAAATATGTGTGCCACATTTATATTCTATTATGGTTCTATCAAATGGTAGCAAGAGTCAGGAGGGAAATAATTTATATTAATCAATATAATAATAAATGATAGATGAAGTGCTCACCTATCCTTTTTTATTCTATTGATATACTGAGTCATTATCTCCAACAACGTTATTCAATAGCAAAGGAAATGGACTTCGCTTCCAAAGGATTCTTTCATCATGCCCTGTCTGCTACTGACATGAATCCAGGTCGCTGGCTCCTTGCTTCCTTCCTCTCCCAGGTCTCAGCAAGACTTTCCTCCCATTGTCTGGCCGGCCACTTAATTGCGGATTTAATAAGATCCTGCCCTCGGTAAGCTGTGGGACCTGAGGTCAACTCATTCTCGACCTGACACTTTTTCACCACGTGCGCGACAAATATATTAGGCAGGCCCTTCTTTCATAGAAATATATAATGCTTGCCTAAAGAGGACTGATAAAGACTAACACATTATTTGGCAAAAATCATTCAGGGATAAGTTTGGTGAAATTAATTTTATTATTTCTAGCTTTCGGACTTTTAAGTTAAGAATACCCGCTGTAGAGAAGAGTGTAAAAGCTAGAAGTAATAAAATAATCTTTAAGAAACGTATCCTAAATTATTTTAATTAATATTATAGCGCAAGGGGGATTCTAATTTACGAAAGGACTGGTATTCAATATCAACTCAAAATGTATTTGATTGTCTGGTTATAGATTACCTTCGGTGAACTAGAATATCAAGGAAATATTACATCTATTTTTTGTACAATTATTAACGAATATGTATCTTAAAATTGAATAATTTTAATGTGCTTCAATGTGACTCTATATTTTACGAGAGGTAAAATATTAAAATTACACAAATATAAAATATCCACAATAATAATGAATACGGATATCTTAATTTGGAAAGGTGAAGAGAAAATAACATCAAGAGCTTTGAATAGGGCAGCCAAATTACAAAGAAGCATTAAAAACGTACTCCGTGAAAAAAAAATATATTCATGATATAAAATGCCGTATTATCTATGTTCTATAGTAGCATGGGTTAAGTTCTGTAGATTGAAGAACCCACCACTGATAAATTTACTGAAAATATAGCACATTTATTGCTTTACCCAGCAAGGAACGCTTGCGACCAGTAGAGACTATGTTACATACCTCTCTATGAAACTTACTTACAACTTGTACAAAAAGTGATGAGAGAGTCGGAACTTTTTTTTTTTTTCAATATAGATTAAGAATTAAGATTGTAACATATATTATATATATATTAATAAGAGGAGGCTTATATTTTGTATCATAACTGTTTAATATTTTGATTTTTTAAAAATTTATATGAGGGAGTTCGCCGAGCAAAACCCAAAACCCTCAGAACAACATATACCACCTTAATAAGGCCAATAATGGAATATGCAACACCTGTCTGGGCTCCCTCAACCTCATCACTAAAAGGAAGACTAGACAGTGTTCAAGCAAAAGCGGCCAAAATAATCACTGGTGCTGTTTCTTCCACCAACAATGAGAAAATTCAAAGAGAATGTGGCCTAGACCTACTCGAAAGCAGAAGACAATTAAAAACAATAAAATTCACAAATAGCTTAAAAAGTAAAAAAAAAAACGAACACATATTCCATAGAACCTATTTAAACTGGACACAAAAAGAAAGATTTAAAAGATCTTCAACACTTCAGTACGACAACAATATTAGAAAAGGCATAAACATGAAACACAGTGACTTTCAAATTCATGAAGAACCAACATTCCCTACCCCATTACCATCAAATATAATCATCAATCTCAACCTGAACGAACCCTGCAATAAAAAAGAGAACAAAATCATACTTAAAAAGAAAGGACTTGACACAATTGATTTATATGATCAGAGAAATTATTTATTAGCATACACAGATGGATCATCAGATCTTACCCTGAGTACTGGAGGGGCCGGGATTAACATAATTCTCCAAGATGGAACACACATCAAAATCAAAGAAGGAGCAGGAAAGATTTCGTCAAACTTCACTTGTGAACTGACAGCTATCTGGAAAGCCCTTGATGTATGCCTGAACCAACCATCCCTGCATCAAGCAGAAAGAATCATAATATACAGCGACTCCAGATCCGCTCTAGAAGCAATTCAGAAGGGCAATACTAGAAACACGCAGAAAATACACTCATTACTTATCCAACTGGAAACATTGGAGAAGAACTGCATTCTACAATGGATTCCTGCCCATGTTGGGATCGAGGGTAATGAAATGGCAAATGAATTGGCAAAGTAAGCCAGAAAGCTGAGCCAAAGGAAAGAACAAATGTCAGTATTTGACGCTGATGCTTTGACAAAATACAAGATAATCAAACAAAAAATAAGAAAAGATCAAATATGTGGAATAAACTCTGAGAGAAAACTGACGAAAACTATAACAAGACTTAGAACAAAACATTATAAAGGAATGACAATACATCCAGATGGCACAAGAACTTATAAAGCATGCAACAACTGTTCTGGTGTGGAACTAACACCTACTCAAATATTCTCATGCCCAGCAATGGCCGCAGCCTTGAAGAAAATTGACTTAGACCCAGAGCAGCAGCTTTACACACCCAAGATAGTGGATATTGCTGCTGCTGTGATGGAGATGCATGGAGACATCTGAGACTCTTCTTTGGACACGACAACAACAACAGGGAGTTCGCCTATCTTCTTTCGGGATTCAAATTTTGTAAACAAATTATTCAAGTGATGCACGAATGGTTTTTTTCGATAGAGTAAATTGGTGACCCATGTTTCAACAATATAAATATATATTAAACCTTCATAATAAATCTAATATAAGAAGATTAACTTAGTTTTAAAGAATTTTTGAATATATTCTCAAAAACAGTCAAACTTAATATAAGAGTTTTCGATAGAGATTTGTCTATGGGGTCATATCCTATAATTCCATTGTGAACTTTGAGTTTAGTCTTAGAATACTGGATACTCGGACAATACCAGATAATCTTTCTTCTTCTCCTAAATTCCTCTCTGGAAGAAAATAAAATATTCACCATCACCTTTCATACAATTTTAAACCAAATTTAGATCCAAGTAAATTGGATTATTATCCTCACATTTCAATAATATCACAAATTTATTTGGCATAGTTTTAAATGCTTTCATATTCTTCAATAAATACATTTAAATTGTAGACTGGGAGGTGTGAAAGGCTTTATAAATATTTTTAAAAGGAGAGCAAGAAAAAACCATAACCTATATATATACATAGCCTATGTATATATTAATATATAAAAATATTTATACCTCTATATGTACATACGAATATTTTCCATATAACTTGGTATATTAAAATTATTTCTCCCATTTTTTCCTTCCTTTTTGTATCTCTCATGTGAATATATATATAAGACTAAAAGTCTCATTAAGATATTGAATTTTATGTAATAGTCACAAGTGTATAAATTGTATAAATTTAAAACCAAAGAAACTCAACATATTCAATCTTTAGACGTAGGAGTTAAGGCGTAGAGAAAATGCAAGCTAAAGTAAATATTTGTGACCCTAAAATTAAAAATATATATATTTATTTAAAACTTGGATTTATTACGTGGAGAAAATTTTGATAATTCTTCCTTAATACATCTTATATAAAATACATGGAATTCAAAAGTGACTCTATCAAAATATTATTCCGAATATTTTCCCCAGATTAGGATGGCAAACAAGTGTAAAACATCCGCAATTGAAATCTAAATATTTATATCTTTTCCAACGTTTACAAAATTGCCGGGCTGTCGTCAAAGACGTCATCCAAATGGGAAAATCTCAAAAAAATCTTCGAAAAAAAAAGAAAAAAAAATTCAATATCCTGTTACCGATCGCAATCCCATCTCCATCCGCCAATATCCCGGTGGGTGGTAGACCTTCTTGGTTTGTATAGGGTATATACTTTACACGGAATTTTGATATGCTGTATTACTTTTATCTAACACTTTTAATTTCCATTTTTTAGAAAAGTCGAATTGCTGATGTTTTGATTATACTATTTTCGATATGTTGAAAAATATTTTATCGTGATATTTTCGAAGGGAAATACTCGATTTAAAAATATTTTTGTTAACTCCTCGATAGTTTGACAAGCAGGCTGGTTATTTTTCTCTCAAGGTCGTTTGTAATTTAACTATTTAAATTTTAATTATATATTCATATATTATATCGCTACTTCTGATGATATTTTAAAATAAATATTCATAATTTACATAAGATAAATATTTTTTATCAAAAATATATAATTAAGATCATTTTTAGTATAATCCCTATATATATATATAAAAGTCAATGTATCTATGTATGTATGTATGTGTGTATGTTTGTCGGCTATACACGTCCACAATACGTAACTAATATGACTGAAATTTTAAATATGTATATATAGTAGAATTTGGAAAAACTTATAGTGAAAATTTCAAGTCTCTATGCCGAATATTCTTCGAGTTATTTGCAAATTGCGTTTCAAATTTGCCCTTTCGCTCGCAAGCAGCGCCTCTAGCGGTGAAGATGGGAGGTAATATCAGCTGACCTAATGTACATGCAAAACGTGTTTTAACAGGACATACAGAAAATTCTGGAAGAGACATTTGTCGCATTTTTAGCCATGAAAAATTGAAATTGACAGGTTCTGGACAAAAATAGTTTTTTTTTTTTTAGTCAGAAAATGATGATGACATTATTACTGTATCATGTTTGATTATCAGATAAAAAATTGAATCGGGAAAAATTCCAAAAAGCAAAAACCAAGAGTGAAGCCAGTTCATTTTTAGTATGCAAGAACACATTTCTAACAGAAAAACATTCATTCGAATAGAAGACACAAAGCCAGATAATCTCTCTATAAAAATATCGCTTCTCAGACACAAAGTTTGGAGCGGGACGTTTCGGCTTAAAATCACTTTATTAGGTACCGCTCAACAAGAGCAACCTAGTTTATGATAATTGAAACAGTGAATAATATGTGAAGTTCACATATTAAACAAAATTTTAACGCGAGATTCAATCCCGGTTCATGACTGTCGGGAATCGAGGGTGTTACCCTCTCATCCACCGACTTTTTATATTGTAGCGGGACGTTTCACAAGAGTGACATCCACGGCGCCAATTTATAATTGTAGTTATGTAATTTGAATAAAAACATTTAATTGGGTAAAACCCAGGCGTTGCCCGGGTCATTCGGGTAGTATAAAATAAAATAAACACACTCATATCATACAGAAAGCAGTCTAGGTAAAATTTAAGGTGCTAAGATCTAAAGTAGGTGTATATTATAACTTGTGTGTGTGTATAAATAAATTTTCTAAAATAGACATTATTCACAATTCTATTAAGATTATATTTTTTATGAATATCCTTACATTTATATTTTCGTCGTTTCGATTTTCTTTTAGATCTTTTTTTTTTTTTGTCCGTTACCAAACTCCAGATCTCTAAGATAATCTTGCGGCTGTTTCTTCGAAGCTAGGAAAGAAGCTGTGATCAAAAACAAGCTCTACTAGAAGTAAGGTTATACTATTATTATTCTCAAAATTTTCCCTATTTATAGTTTGCAAATAATTTTAGTATAAGTGGTGAGGGTGACCTCTTAAATTGGATTCGCTTAATATCTGGTTGTGATAGTGTGATATTTTTCAAAATTCTGGAAATTCTTTTGAATTCATAACTAGGAGAAGCAAAGTTATTTTTATTTAGTTTTATATCTTTATATAAAAGAGAGTACCTGGATCTGTAAAAAAAAACAATTTTTTCTCAAAATATTTCGAGAGAGTACTCCCTCTTTATCAATTTATTGTACAGTAAACTTAATTTACAAATTCTTGTAGATCACATGAAAGCATTTTTGTCATTGGTCAAAAATAATTAATGATAATAATACATTATAAATTAAAAATTAAATATTATATTTTGAGGGAAATTTTTTTTTTCTTTCTTTACAGATCCAGGTACGCCCTTTTATATAAACTTATTTGATGTATCGCCTTTTGACTCAAATTATTTTTATATGTTGTTTGTTTGTGAAGAGGAAAGTTTTCTACATTGGGAAACTGCTTTTAAATGAACTCTTTCGGAGAAGAGCTATTATTTCTCATAATTAAGGAAATACTTTATCATTTAAATGTTCTTAATCACAGTTTTTTGAGAAACCTAATCACCTTAATAACTAATACAAGTTCATGCCGTGTATTGAACCGAATTAAAAATTAAGTTAAAATCGCTTTTGTGTGGGTTGGATTTTCGAAGTTTTGTGATTGTATATGCCAAGTTGCATATTCTAAATTATTCTAAATGTGTTATTGGCTTTTCTATTTTGTTTAAAATTGTGTCAATTTTTCATTTATATGCAGAGTTTATTTATATTATTATATTAATAAAATTATTCGCTTCTTTGCCTATTTTGTCCATGAAGAACATTGTGACTAATGCAGATGAAATAAGATTTTCTAAGAGTACATGAATCTAAGTAATTTTTAATATATCTGTAGTTTTATTATAATTTTAATCAGATAAATTAGATATTTTAGGGAAGGTAAGAACTCAAGCAAATGCTACAGGTTTCTGGAAATGAGTTTCTTCATCTTTATGATGTTTCTATGTACTCCTTCTACAGGAGATGCCCGAAAGCTCGAGATTACATTTAATAAAGATAAAGAAATTTATCTACAGAAACCTGTAGCGTTTCCTGATTAATATCCAGGAGATTTAAATCAATTGAAGGTAAGAACTATTTCTGAATGGATAGCCAAAATTTCATAAAAGTCCAGAATAACTTCCTCGTGCGGTATAGATGTGTGGAGGAATTTTATATCGGAAAATATCATTCAGATGTTAACAGCTTATATGATTTGGAACTGCATATAGAAATATTTTTTGAAAAAGTGAAATAATTTATGCAAGGTCATCCGAACTTTCTCCCTTCGAGAACATACCGTTGCTGATTTGTCTGATCAAGTACAACAGGTATGGAACACCATTCAATAAAATAACCTACGGCATAGTAACAACATAATATATGCAGGTTTACATCTTGCATTGCTAATCGTGGTGACACACACTATATGGTTATTAATATCTCAAATTTCACATTTGAAATAGTTTTTAGCACATTATTTAACTTGCATCTTCTAAATTTTAATTATCTAAATAATATAGTTAGAAAATGTTTTGCCTGAATTTCATTTCTCTAAATTAATATTTTCTTGATGTTTCGGGATTTTTTAGCGCCCAGCGTATGTTTAAAATTTTCAAATACTTTATTCAGTTTAAGATGATACTATTTAAAATTAATTGTAAAATCTTTTACAAATAATTATATTACATCATTGTTTGACAATATACTCTTCTAATAATGAGATAGTACTCTGTTGGAACATACCAATCATCATTAGACAGAGAGTATAATGACCACTAGCACAGAGCTAGAGTATAATAACCAATGTAGACGAAAAAAAAAGAGACTTAGCTGCCGTATTTAAAGTTTTCTGATGTTTATACACCGCTGTGAAATATGTTCCGTACCACCACATCGATACATATATTTAGTGAATTAAAGACGCCTATATGTATATATTAGCTTCAATTTTTTTTTTAACATTACTCCAGCCTATTGTTTGAAAAGGGATTCCCATTGGCAACAAAATTAACACAAACTATGAATCGTTAAATTTGTAAAATATTATGTTTATAATATCTGCGGTGTTCAATAATTTACTTCATATACCTCAAGTTATAGAAATTATTTAGTTCATTGAGCTAAAAATTGTAGAGAAAGGATCTAAATCTGTACTCATGCCCAACGAGATCAAAACGCTAGAAGAAAGAAGAAATGATGTGGAACAACATGGATGCACGCTTACAAAAGAGTATTGCCAAGGCCCCGTGAAAGAGAAGTTGCCTACGTCATTAATAGTAGCGGAAAAGACTTTATGGTTCTGAACCTCCAGAAAGGCTGAAGACTTCAGGACTGACATGCCACCAATAGAATGAACAGTAAGTATTCTAGCGCAGTGGTTGAAACGAGAATTCACTTCTTCAGAGAACATCCGAGAACTCCTTCAATATAGTGAATCTTATTATTCTTTTTTGAATCAATCAGAAATTATAAATTCCTTAGAAATCTCTCTCTATCTTCCACCTACCATTCCCAACTTATTATTTTAAACCATTGAGGCATTAAATCTAATTGGCTATATATATAAACGAACACAGAATTTTAAATACAAAACCATGTTTATATAAATAAAAGCATTCGTTCATAAAATAAAAAAACTATTTTCAACGCTATGTGTACGCTCTTGGTATAAACAATGTAGTATACTATTTTCCTTTTATACAACAGTTCTTAAAAGTCCTTTATTTATATTCTCTTAATCCCTAAATCCTATTTTCTTACAGGTAGTTGCATTTAGAGTTTAAGTACATTTTATGGCTAAAAATGAATAACGTTTTTGGCAATCATATCCTGTTGAACCGGAAGAAATATTCTTGAGAATTCTCAATATCTTATAGTCCATATCTAAATCTTAAAAGTTTCCCTAAGGCTAGGACAATTTAAGATTAAACTTAATCAATACTTTTTTTGAGAGAGAGAAAATATATATACATGTGTGTGACATATACTTAAAAATATTAATATTTGTGTGCTAAGCAATTAATTTTCTGTTTCCCTTACTGATTTGATAAAAAATAAAGGGAGAGACTGGCTCATCAGTAATGAACCTTCACAGCGCTTTCACCATTTTAATCTACCATACCGCTCCAATTTGATTGAGCTGTTTTGCTTATATATATGTTACTCTAGAGGAATTCTTGGAGAAGTTATATTTAAAATTGATTCTTATTTTATCATTGCAGTAAGGGCAGTAGAAAATCAATCTATTAAAAAGAAACATAAACGCTATCAAAAGTCCAAAATTCTAATAAATTGCTTATGCAAATTGGTTAACTTGGGTTCTCAATTTCTCAAATTTGTTCAAATAAATTTTTGTGTGTGTGAGATGAAAATTAGTTCTTACTAAAACATATAATCTTTCTCAAATTCGACCCCTCGTGCTCTAGTAAGTTGCAACGAAATTCATTCCTTTAAATATAGGAAGGAAAATGTCAGGTCAAGCCATGAGAAGTCTTACAACAGTCTCTGATGAGAGACTGCCTCAGAAGAACCAGATTCAGCAATGTTTTTTAGGATAGGGTCTCTCACGGCTGGGACTATACTGTATATATAATACCCTTAGAATTTTAAAATTTATATAAATTAGTGTTTAATTTAAACATATGGGGTTTGTTAATATATAATAAATAAGTAGATAGCATATAATAGTAAAAATAAAAAAGTAACACCAGCAAAGCTTTGGCTGTTAAACGTCATAGGCTGGGTAAAAAAAGAATAAGGGAAGATATTAAAATATATACGTATCAGAGTTATCAACAATCAATTCTGTCATCGTTTGCTTTTGTGAATGGAATAAATACCCAAATATGGCCATTTCTTATAAGCATCGGTGATTCAATGGTAGAATGCTCGCCTGCCACGCGGGCGGCCCGGGCTCGATTCCCTGCCGATGTATTTTTTACAATTTTTGAAACTCATTTATATTATTATTAAAATATACAAGTATCAGAGTCATCAATTTTGTCATCATTTGCTTTTGTGAATGTATGTAAATAATGGATTTCATATTTTTATTAATTTTTGTTCTGGCCTTTATTTGTTTAAATCTCTTTTTAAAAATCGTTTAAAATGCAGTCGCAATCATTAGCGAACACATATGTTTGCCTAATATTTCCATATGCTCTTTTATTTTTTTACAGAAAAATATTTACATGCCAGTATTTTGGATTATTATTTTTTTTTTTATGAACCCTTTTTTTTTATTCTTACTGAGAAGATGGGCATCGCAGTCAGGATTCTTTACAGTCAGTCACTCAACTCAGGCGATTTCAAAGGTTAATGGGGGTTTGGTGGAAAAGCTGCCGTCTATTTAAACTATATTAATTTTGAAACAACTAAATGGATTGCAAAAAATAATTAAATCAAATACCTAAACACTAATATAATACAATTTTTGCCATTACACACTATTTTTCCTGTAGTTTATGTGTTTCTTCTGTATTGCTATTCTATGGCACGTCTACTATTTATTATTGATGTACTCTCAGTATGAAGGATACTTCACTCGGGGGATTTCTCGGGCGAAGCCGGGTCATTCTTCTAGTATATATATATAAACCTTCCAAAAACCACAATATTAAAACACGTATATAGCACACGAGATAGGCCATCGTCTAGTCTACATACCTCCCGAGTCTAAAGTATTGTGGATAGCATCAGTTAATTTTCGATATATTTGTCAGCCTATCCCAGTCGTCTTGTGTCTTCAATGAAGAAATTGGGGAGAAAGTTACTCCGAGTTAAAAGAGAAGGCGCTCTGGATTTTTCAATAAAATTATTATTTAAAAGGGCAGACGGCCTTTCGTGCTGGGATTGATTAGACAGAGATAGATGGGGCGAAGAATCGGTTTACCCCTACGTTACCTCAGCCTGCCATTATTTGAATGGTTCAAGTATCTTATGTAAGTAAAGCATTATTTGGTACACTTTAATTTTTTTTCTTCTCTTGGTCTATTTAATTCTAGAGGAGGTGTGTGGGTGAAGGAATGGTACAAACCTTCGAGTTTCGACAATCATGACCCAGGATGATCAAATTCCGCATTGGGCACTTTTTCTGAAGAAAATAAATCACTACAACGGCCTCTGATTCTTGCAAAGGTCCAACCCCACCAATGGGTGTGATGAACCAAACGGAGCTCTGGTATCTTGTAAGTAAGAAAGTCGAATTTAACCTACAAGTACAGTGAAAGCAATTGCTAAATACCCACCATGATTATCATGGCTTGTCTACTTAAGATAGTTAAAAATAACGTTACACCTTAATTGAAAAAAAGTATTGAAGTTCAAAGAGAAGGAGGTCTCTATTAAGTTATGCATCTTTATAATTATTTGGGATGAGTGATAAAATCTAATAGTGTAATCTTTAATTTTCAAAACGATATAATAGTGTGTGTCATTTAAGACTTATTCCTAGACATTTAATTTACTTCAGACGCACGTTTTCGTTTATTTAAGAACCACTATATAATCTATATGGAGGTGTGTCTGAATATATTTTTCAAACTTGGTGAAGATCTATTAACCATTTTAACTCGTTTTGATATTTTGTGAAAATCGTATAAAATTTTCTTCATTTCAATTATAAGATGAATCATTATATGAAATGATCAATACACATCAACTGTATAGTTCGTGGAAGGTGTGGCTACAAACGACAAGGATTAGGTATGCGATTGTCATATGAGATGGTTGCAAAGTTCCAGTCTATTTTGGACGACACTTTCGTGTCGAGATGTCTCAATTTGGCGATATCATTTAGCCATTGTGTCGTGCACGCGACACCTCATCTTTATTGCAATATTAGAACGTATCTACCTTGGTCCCTTGTCGGCCATCTAGACGGTACATTCCTTTTGTTCTTTCTCACAAGTTAGATTTTGCACTCCTAGAATATATCTTTCATAGGGTTATGTGAGCGTGTATTTATAAGGTATTTCACACTAAAAATATTTTAATAAATATCATATAAAATAAGATGAGTGAAATATAACACGAAACTGCAAATATTCATAATAGTCTGAAGTTACGTCGATACACACATAAACATATTATGGTCATTTTTCTAGTTTAAGAGAGTCGATAATAAATTATAGAGGAAAATCAATTCTTCTTTCGAAGATCTCTTTGGTGCATTCTCTCGCTTCAAAATTTGCAAAATTCTCAAATAATTTATCAATTAGGAATATATACCTGTATGATAAATGGTTGCAGCCAACGATATCTTGAAGCAAAATATGACGAAACTATCTCATACCTTCTCCAAACCAAAAGAGTTGAGCCTTTTGGAGAATCTGACGGATTAATTAAATCTTTGGATATTCTTACTCTCTCTTAATATCTAGGTTCCACATATCCTTCTAGCAACTATATAACATTTAGAATAATGTGATAATTCTCAACTGCCTTTTCTCTTATGGTCAAATTGGAATTGGAGCTCTGCGATCAGCGATTTCTATAAATATTTTATAATGAAAATGTGGTTCTCATTATGATAATACAATTACCCTCTAAATAAATGTAGTAAAAGGCAGTCCTGATTGAAAGGATTCTATAAGTAATATCTGTAAGGTTGAGAATAGACAAAGCGCAGGAATGAAGAGACAAGATGGCCGAAAAGCTAGTGACGAAAAACATGGATATCATGGCGAAACACGGGGCTAGATCAGGATGAGAACATCCTCAGAACGATCTGATCATACTGCTAGTGTAAAAGAAAATGTTAATTTCAAAAGGAGCTACAATTAAACATATGAAAATTATAAATTAAAAATAAAATATTTTAAAAGAAAATCCACTTCTCGCGTCTAGACGCTACTAGACTCACTAGACGCTAAAACTAAGCGCCATATATTGAATGTCTCTACAAACTACCAAACCGTGTCGGTGAAAAAGCTACAACACCAACTTTGATAAATTCAAAACGTAAACCCGGATACCACGGTTTCAGGCTATCGGTTCAGGGCGAACTTATATTACATAAAATCCATAGAAAATTCATAGAATCTTCAAATTTTGCCAACGAAATATTTAGCTAGTGAAGCGGATAAGACAATTCTATGGCCAAAGAGAGTCGGGAGATGTGTACTTTATTTTTGAAGTTCCCATCAAAATTTCCGTCTCAAAAGAAAGTGTTTTGCACATGTCATCATTATATGACATGAGTTGCCTGTCATCGACTATAGACTGATGTTACTATCTAAGACCATCAACGGTTTTTATCTCCGATTTTTTTTTATTATTATTGTACGGCACAATAGGTACTTGATTCTTTAATAATAATTTCATAAGAAATTCAATGCCATAGTACATTGGTATTCTCATTTAATAATGCTCATGTCAAAAATTTGCTCTCTGCTATAGAGACGCTTTAGAAATTTAGAAAAATAATTAATGATGTCCAACTTCACACGATTATTATGCATTTATTAAATAGTTTACATGCTGATATTGCTATCATACAACCACTTTAAAATATTTTAGAAAGTAAAATGTAATTAAAGGATATCATGATGGACCAAGTTTGGGCGGCAAAACCCATGCCACGTTGCCGCTGTGGTTGATTAAATCCAGTTTCTTTGTTGACTTTAACTCTATGAGGATGTCCTTTTCAATCCCGCATAATAAATTCTTTACAATTTTAAAGTAGGTTTAAATTTTAAAAATACTGCTTTAAATAATATCACAGAGTAATTTACAAGTTTACATCCATCATATACAACAGTTTTTAGATGGTTTATGAAATTTAAATGTGAAAATTTGGATTTCGAAGATGACAAGAGTAGCGGAAGGCCGGCAATCAACATCGTCATCTAATGGAAATGCAGCAAAACTGAAAGTGTGTGTGTGTTTGTGTAAGATAATCCACATGCAACATCTATTCAGCATAGCCTAAATATTGGATCGGCAGCAGTTTTTAAGTTATTGCATGTAGATTTAAAAGTGAGGAAGCCTTGCAGTAGGTGGGTACCTCATGAGTTAACTGAGAATTTAAAAAAAAAGCAGAAAGTGTCGTGGTGCTAAAAAATGATGATAAAATTTGATTCAGGTATCACAAAGCATATTTTTGAGATAATAACAGGTGATATAACACATTGATCTATCAATTAGATCTGAAAACAAAAATACAATCTTCAGTTTAAGCGTTTGAAAATGAAGAACCTCCGATAAAAATTAAGCGGCCGAGGAGTGCTGGAAAAAGAATGGTAGAATTTTTTTATTCTAAAAATGGTCATGTTGCTATACAGTAACTTTGGAGGGTGGAAAAACAATAATTGCCAATTGGTATACACAAATTTGTCTACCAGAAGGCATCAAAATCTTGAAAGAAAGGAGACCGAAGACTGGAACCAGAGGAATCCTTATCCATCACGACAATGCCGCAGCCCACAAAGCTTCAAAAACAATGGATTTTTAAAAAGAAAATCGGATAAAGTTGCTTGTAAACCCATTATACAGCCCTGATCTTTCTCCCTGGGTCTTTTATTTGTTTCCAAAAGTTTCCAAGTTCTGGTGCTGCCATGGGGAGCTACCTAGAGATACTTGAAGCCCAGATGAATGTAAACACATTTTTTATCCTGGGTTCAAAACGTGGAAAAATGTATTTGAATGTAATGGTGATTATTTTGAGAAAAAATATATAAAAAATTAACAGTTGCATTTTTTTTTTTTTGTATTGCAAATATTTCTGATATTTTACACAAATAAATTTACTGGCAATGCGTTTCTTTTAAAAGAAACGCATTGCCGGTAAATTTATTTGTGTAAAATATTAACGATAGATGGCAATTAAATTTATAAATTAAATTTACTAATAAATATTTCTGAGTAACCCTTGTATATAAATGTTGATAAAATTAATGGAAGAATTTAGACGGTATATTGGGTTAAAAGTTAGCTAGAAACTAATCATAGAGACATAAACTCGACAAATTATAATGTATACTCTCTGCGGTGAATAATAAGAAAATTTTCACCACATTTCCTACACTCTTAGGTTATACCCCCCGAGCTGTATATATATAAAACAGTGCTTTACCTGCCCCCGCTGAGGAGGCAATAAGAGCCGTCATCCATCATCCCGCGTCGTAATGGCCGAGTTACTCGCCAAGCTCCCACTGTGAGCCGACAATTACACCGACCTAAGCAACTCTTCCAAAACATTACATCGAGATTTCTAGTAATATACTTCAAGTCTATCTACCAGACTTCGATACCATACATCATTCTTTGATATACAGGTGATATAGTACTGGTGGTAAAATCCAAAATCAACTTACGAAAGAAAATTAATCAACTTTTAAAATTTATTCTATCATCTAACCCTAAATAAAGACAAAGGTGTGTAAAATAGTGGTGTTCCGTAACGGTGGCAGATTAGCTGTTGGTCCTGAGGGAAATATCCTTTGTTTTTATAAACTAAATATGCATATTTAGGCTACCCTCAAATAGCCATGTTGTGCTTTCACTTAATAAACAAATCGCTAACTGCAATAAACGCAATGTCAAAAATCTTTATTAGATGAAAGATGAATTCAATCAACTCGACTTTCAAACTTCTTGGCTCTCTAGTACTGTCTATACACTCCTATATGCGGCACCACAATTTGGGAAACCAACCAGATGAAGACAGTCGATCAGGTTCAAGTTACCTTTCTCTGCTGTTTCTTGGATTTACCGAAATTTACTTCTGGGTTTTAAGTGAGGCCGTAATGTGGACGGTCGTCCCTGGAGAAATTATTGTCAATAAATCCAAACTTCGTCGTTTTTTTCCCCGGCTTATGGACCGAAAGTTCTGGGTAGCCATATTTGCTCCTAGGATGTCAATAAATTGAACCTGAACATGGACGTTAAATGTATTTCCCCATATCGAGAGAGTACAGAAAATGCCAATTATTATTTTAAAAGTACGTTTTTTGAACACTTTGTGTAGGTAAATAGAATGGCGTTAATGATATGCAAACATCCAAACGACTCATTTTGCTAAGTCGGTGGAAAATGTATGAAGATAAGAGAAAAATTTACTCTCTCTGTGCAAGCATCATCAATTCATTGTCACTATTATATTATTTATAATTATCTCTGTGTGATTATAATTAATTTTATAATTTGATTTCAATCTTTGTTTTTGTGTGTGTGTGATATCAAACAATAAACAATACTTTTGATCTAATTTTGCTATTTGTAAAAATAAAATTTCTTACCTATTTACCTATATAAGATATGCAATATATATATATTTTTAAATTTTCTATTTTTGCTTGATAAATAAACTTTTGGAAACTCTTTTAAAGGTATATTGGGTGTACAATTTTGGAACTGTCCTTAGAAACTTTGAAAGCTAACATAGTCATATTCCAAGCTTTTTAAATATAATAGGAAAATAACACTGAGGTGCCAAAGGCAAAAAAGTACTACATACCATATCTTGTTATCAGGGAAGAATTGTAATTTGATTTTATGTTGAAAGGATATGGACACGCGGATCAATTAACGGATTTCGGATATTGTCCAAACTTAGTCATATTGATACAAATGATAAATAGCTAGAATACAACTTAAATTTTACAAACGACAAGTAATTAGTATTTATACCACATAGCGGCGAACTTTCAAGTGAATGGCTCTTCAACGGGCCACATCATAATTATGAGACATAAAGTATGTATGTATAACTACCTATGTACAACTTATATAAATCTATGTATTTGCATATTTACAGAGTTGAAAATTATTATATACTATTTCAATATAATGCGAGAATAGTATCAAAATAAAAATCGAACATATTCATATCATTAAGAAAAAGGCATCTCCTTATCGTGTGACTGAAAGTTTAACGATAAGGAGATGTTTTTTTCTTAATTTATGAACCTTATCCCAGTACAATGTCATATTTGTACTATTTTTCATATTATTATCAGTTATCTTAGCGTATTGACTATTGTCAAATTATTTGACAAACATACCAATTTAAAGCCTTTGAGATAGCTGGAAAAAATGCTTTTTTATTTTATCAACGAACCGATCTCCAACGCCTTCTCATTGGACGAATGTGGTCATGTTTGTACATAAAGGTGGTTCAAAGGTAATGCGTGGACTCTTCCAGGAGTTATTGTGTGGAGACGATTAAAGTTTTCTCTGTGTCCATGTCTGGTGATCTCCTCGCATACCTGTGTAGCCCGGTCCGCTCCTATCAACGCTGGAATAAAGATAAGTAAGTTATAACTTATCGTGTATTTTTATTTATGTTCTTTCTTTTGTTGTTGTTGTTGTACCTTTTGAGTGTACGCGTTTCTGTGTGTTAAGCTACCTTTTACTATAGGACTTTATACTTTTACTTGACCATATTAACAAACTGAAACTACAACTGATAAGGAACCATAGAGATAGTTTCCATCATTCTTGGTACCAGGTAGAAAACCCCAAAAAAACAGACCTTCCAACTAAACAGAAGGGAATCGACACAGTTGGCCAGATGGAAATCTGGTCACCTGCGCCCTCTAGTCTATAAAGAGGGAGCCAAAAGCTTCCCCATGTGCACTAGGTGCAAAACCGAAGAGGCCACTCCCCAACATTTACTAAATTGCATTGGAAAGGACAAAAGATCCCTGTACAGAGAACCAAGAAGAGTTTTCGAGCTTCTTTACGAGCACGACCTCCAAGATCTTGTCTAATTTAGACTAAAAGGATAAGTAAAAAAAAAAACTTTTACTTTTGTGTGTAAACCCGTAAAAAATAACTTTTATTCCTATAAGGGAAGTTCCTGAAAATAAATTGAAGGTGCCTATCAGTTTTGAAGTTGGATATATTCATATGGGCCGGCATCTCTATGCTTAAATATATTTTATTGTTTTCATTTTGGATACCAATGATAACAGTAGTAATGTCTAATAGTTGTTGATTATAGCTTTGTAATGACATATAGTTTCTCTAATGTTGCTATTCGCGCGTTAACTCAGTATAAGCAGAGTTATTCCTCTAATTGCTAGAACTTTGGTTCATACAAAATATCCATTGCGTAACGTTAGCTCTACAATATTCTCCAGCAGCACCTATTTCCGAAACCACTCCAAGGGGCTTCCGTCTTCTGTGAGAAATGATGGAGGATTTCCTGCGGGAAAAAATCCTGATTGGAAATCGAAAGTTGCGGCTCCCGAGAGGATGGTGTGAAATGATGGCTCAGCCCAAGTTGGGTTGGTTCCATCATGACGCTGGTTATTGCCGCCAACAAAATTGCTTGAAATGCCTTTAAACTAGGAATAGAGAGGTGCCTGCACTTTTTCAAGAAAGCCTTCCAAAAGATAGAACCACTTATTCTTCATTAAAAAATTCATATTTTTCATAGATATATATATATAAATAATTTATTTATTTAGATAACCTTTTTGATTTATTTTTTCTAAGAAAATGTGGCACTCGTTAATTGTCTTTTTTTTTATAGTCTAGAGAAATATTTCATCAAAGAGTGAACATTAACCATATTTAATTCATTCTCCAAGATAAATATCTTTCCCATATGAAATATCATCTACAAAAATCAACCATTCAAATGATAAGCAACTTTTTTTAAACGTTGTGGCGTGGAGCTATACCGTCTAATGAATAAAATTACATATTTTGGCTCTTAAATCCGCATTTTATAAGCCACTGCGCCATATTTTCATCTCTTCTTTTTAATGTCATTCTTTTCTCTTTCCGCGTGTTTTTGCGAACTCACGCAAATTTGGCCTTAATTTTATTTTTATTTTTTTAGGAAGCCTCTAAGAGCACCTTTCATGGTCGTTGAGCTTGCACCACGTTAACGAGGGCCAGCAACCGAAATACATACGTGGTAGAGGTTTATTAATTAATCAAGAAAATCGGCTAACTAATATCTTGGAATTAACCTAAATCAATATTTAGTTGATATATATTTTGATAGATAACACTCTAGCATCTCTAAAATGTTTATTTGAAAGGTCATTATATGGTTATTTATTCATTTTATTTCCTGATCTTTTTTCTTCTCTTTTCCACACATTCTTTTTAAATTTAGCAACTAAATACCAAAAGGTAACCACATATTGTTCATATTTATGGTTCTATATAGGAAGAGAGAGAGAGAGAGAGAGAGAAGGATTCTATTTCCAATATAGCTACGGCTGAAATGGGATCCGAATCATCATTAGAATTCATCATCGGTTCCTAAGTCGGATTATCCCCTGGTGTGTTTTCCTTCCCTCGCCGCCTCTAATCTCACAGCCCACAGATCACCTTGCTGCGGTGAATTTGATTCCTGAGTTCGACGTCTTCCGTAAACTCCAACATGCCAGAATGTCCTCCTTTTCAATACAACAGTCGTCGTCTAAGTACTTTTATAAAAATTTCCACAAGAATAATTAATTATAAGGTTTATTCAAATTAGTATAGTCTTACTTCATTAGTTACTTAAAATACACTGTACGATGACTCGGAGCAACGCTCAGGTTTTTCCCGAATGCATTTTAACCCCAATGTATAATGAGTTTTATTAGTATTACTAGCCGAATGACCCGGGCAACGCCCGGGTTTCACCTGATTAAATGTTTTTATTCAAATACTATCCGTTACAATTATAAATTGGCGCTTTTTGGATTTTTTTCCGATATAATTTCGTATCTGATAATTAAAAATGATACAGCAATATGGTCATCATCATTTTCTGACTAAAAAACAACTATTTTTGCCCAGATCCTGTCAATTTCAATTTAATTGACTAAAAATGCGACAAATATCTCTTCCAGATTTTTCTCTATGTCCTGTTACATACATACATACATACATACACTGACTTTTATATATATAGGGATGTAAAACTATATATGTACACTAAATGCAACACAAACTATATTGATCGAATTTCGTTCAAAACATAAGTGTATATCGAATAAAGTACTTTTTTTTTCAACATAAAATTATGAAAGAACAATTTTGAACACAAATCTTTTCTGGGTCTACTTCAATATATTTATATAAAATTTTTGATATATTTTGGTAAAATTTATATATAAAAATTCATCGAAAGGATTCGGCAAGTAAAACTTTATAACTATTATTTTTGGTAGTTTAAGTAACAAAAATATTTCTCATGTTTAATGTCTACAGAAATTATTGTTTTTAAAAGTAAAAAGAAAAAAAAAAAGACCGGGAAACGAACGCATGTTACATTTCACCCTCTTAAGATTGTTTTTTTTTTTCGGTTAAAATATTTTTGTTATACAATGTAGTTGCAAAAATTTTAAAGTATAAAATTATATTTTAGTATTAATAATATATCGTCCTTTTGTACCAATCAGAATCAGTGGGATATTCGCTTCACTTAAAAAAAAAAACTGAGGCGAGTTAACACAATTATATATAGAGAGATAACTGGAAGAAACAAATCATTTTTCCAAACGTGGCAGCTTTATCTCTATATTGGTATAATTTATCTACGCTATTTAGAATCACAAGAATAACAGAATTACAAATGAGTAAACGCCAATGTTTAAAATCTTCCAAGTTGGGCAATTAAGATCGGCTTGATAAGAGAGGGGGAACAGGTAATCCTCATAATCTGCAAATGCATTTATTATTTGATTCATTTATTTATTTATTGATGACATTTTTGATAAATATTTTGAAATTGTAGTATTCGAGAAGGTGAGACTTGTTTTTCTTCTCCAATTTAAAAATGGTTGGATGATTTTTATAAGAACTGCAGAGAAGTGGTCTTCGTTCATTCTTTTTATTATAACAGGCCACCACGCATTATCAAACGCACCACTTATATCATTAGTAATCAAGGCCACCATTTCGTTTCGCTTGTGTTTCAGTATGGTCTCGGTTATTTTTCCATTGCCGTTATTGTAGAATTTCTTTTCTTAAATCCATGTTGTCTATGGCTCAGTAAGTTTTTCTGATTATATTAATCGAGAATTTTACTTTTAATGATCGTTTCAAATATTTTGACGTGACAACGTCTTAAATTAGGTTGCGGCTGGGAGTCACTTATGAAAAAGTGTAACGCCCGGTAACGTTACGATGAGTCACCGAACGAGAGTGCTGCGCGCGCAGCGCTAGAGAATTAGGCGCATTGAATCGGCGCATGCTTGTCTCTGTCTTTGTCTTTCTCGAACGTTCTTGGCGTTGGAAAAACAAGAAAGCGTCATAATACAAGTTCACACGTGTGGTTAAAGTATCGTTAGCTGTGTCTGTAGTGAAAATGTGGAGTGCTTAGATTCGTCATTTACAACAACTACAACAATAAAGGTAAATAATTGTACACTGATATTTCATTATCGTAAACTATGATTGATTGATTAATTGTTAGATTGACACAAAAGTTGAAAAACTGAGTTTATAGGTTATTTCATACTATTGATAAATGTTGATAGTGTTAAGTAAATTATTAGTTTAAAATTAATTAATTAATTAATTATTATTTTACAAATTTTAAATAGTTTCAAATTTATTTAGCAAAAATTTGAACCTTCGATCTGAATAAATGTTTTGATTTTCGAATTGATTCTTTAAAATTACAAATATTAAGAAAAATTGGCAGATATAAGAAAACTTTATTTAAACTGTGTTGAGCAAGAATTTTAACATCTAATTTAAGTAAATGTTTTAATTTTCAACTTCATCATTTACAATTACAAATTTTATTTAATTTCAAATTTATTTAGCAAAAATTTGAACCTTCGATCTGAATAAGTGTTTTGATTTTCAAATACCAACGCGGCTGGTGGAGTGGCGATCTATCGTAAATTATCATCGACATCTACGGCGGAAGTGTTCCAAGTTGCGATTACAGACGTAACTCGTGTCATTAAAACCAAGGGTGACATGTGCATGACTGAAGTTACTAATACTAGCCGCTAATACTAGCTTCAAGTTTATACTCGGTGCTGTATATATTCATCCAGGAGCTAGTATGCAGGATATTGGAATGTTACTATGGCAAGGACTCGGTCCGTACATTCACAACAGCCAGTACGTGCCACCGTTCGTGCAAGTTGATTCTAGTATACCGATTCTTCTGTGTGGTGATTTTAACAAAAACGTAAAGCCTGACAACTCGTTTCTTAATATCATGAAAAATACGTATAATCTTGATTGCGTATCAAACGTTTCTAAGTCAACTACGTTAAAAGGAACAACTATCGACTTGACTTTCGCAAGACACATTACAGCAGAAACACTTCCTTTCATTTCATATTTCTCCTATCATCGTCCTATCCTCAACAAAATCACTCAAATAGGAATTAGTTAAGTTTAAGTTTACATGTACAATGTTTTAGTAAACAAAATATATTTCTATAGTTAAAATTTGTGCAATTCTTATTTTCATTCAATTCCTTGTTCCTATTGTGCAATTTAATTATATTCATATCAATAAATATTCTACCGTTGTCACGTAAAATCTTCGCCCGTAAAACCGACTTTACAGGCAACCTTTGTTTTTAGAAATTTGATGTTAGTGGAATTGGGCGGATGCTATTAAGGTTCTCCAGTTATGTATTAGACTTTTGGAGTGCTTATTATAAATTGTCAGGTCGATTATAGAATTTCTTCATGTTGGGATTTTAAGATTATGAACAAATTGATTCTGCTCCTCAATAATAGACTTAGAATATATCCGTTTTATTTGTCGTTGAATCGAACCAGAATGGATTTCTTTAATTGAAATCTCCACAAAGGATAATTGGAAGTTTACCAAAGGTCTCAAGTAGTTCTGAGATGAATTGAATATGAAATGCAGTCATAGAGTTTGGGTGTATATAAATATTGGCAATAACCAATATTTTTCCATTGAAATAGAGAGTAATCGTTGCACAGAAGGAATTTATAAACCTACTATTTTTGTCATATTGTTACGACGCTTCTCAGCCGTCAATGTTTGCGTTCAAGGTTTCTAAGAGAACAATGTGGATTCTTTAGGATACAGCTTAGTGCGGTATATTTATTACAAGAGCTTAGAAGAGTAGATAAGTAACTATACAGTAGAAGATTAACTTGCCTTCAATGTCCGCCACTACGTTCGGTGCCCACCTGCTGCGTCTGTTGTCACCACCGCCGTTCTCCTTGCTGCAGGTCCCGTTGTCAGCAGACAGACTTCTTCCCCCAGACTGCTATCTCTGCCAGACAGTCTTCTCAGCACACACCAATCCCCGGCAGCCGGCCGGCTTCCTTCACGGCGACACCAGCTGGGCTCGGCTGATCCCTTCCCCACGGCGACGCCAGCTGGACTGCCCCGAGTGTCTGCCACCCCCTCCCCTGGAATTTCGTCAATCAACACTTCCGAGAAGGGGCCCTTCTTCTCTTGGCGTTCCAACTTCTTCCCTGCTACTTCTCTGCTGCATCGTTTCACTGCCCCCTTCTCAATCCTTTTCGTCCCGAAAAGGCTGATTTCACCAGAGGCGCTGATCGGCGGCCCTTTGATCTCCCTGACGTCTCTGGCCACATGAGGGTTGTCCGCCTCCCGGAAGCGTAGCGGCAGGGTTAACACCAACCCTTGTTTGCAGAACCACATCTCAACTCGGGCTTTCCTTCCACTCTCAACCAGTGCCGACGCCATTGATTGGTCTCGCTGTCTAGCACAGGGCGGTGGTTCTCCACAAGATGGCGGCCATATTTCACTGCCTACGATGCTTCCATCTGATATTTTGAATTCTCCCTGAGAACACTCTGTAGCCGCAATGTACAAAGGGCTGTGGTCGTTTGTGTTGCGCTTTCGCCGCTTCCTTCCACGTCGGGGCTGTAGATCGCCGATCTTTACAGTGGATTCGTCCACCTGATCCACGCTGTCCATTTCGTGGCCTCCCTTTTCTTCTTTAGGTTTCCCATTCTCTTGCTCCAGAGGCTCTCTTTTTCCTAACCCTTCAAACCTGGGCTCCTTAGTGCCGACCACGCACAGGGCTGTGAATTTCTTAAACCTTCTGGAGGTGTCGGATCCCGTGACAGTCTCAAGGTCGGTAGAACTTTTCCTAGGCGGTGGCTGCTTGATCTGCACCTTGTCGGGCGAAGGAACGAAGATGAATGGTACACATTCTTGGCACATCTTTTCAGCTTGCATTGCAGACGACGGCGCTGACACATTGCGCGCGACTTCCGCGTCACAGACATTGTCGTCGGACTTCCACAGAGCGTCCAATGCTCTATCCCGCTCAGTCGGGTTGCCGGCTCCAACTTCAGGGTGCTTCGACCATCTAGCCTTGTCGCACTTCCACGGAGCATCCAGCTCCGTCCCGTCCAGTTGTATCGCCGCTGTAGTCCCTGACAGTCTGACACTGTCGCTGAAGTCAGCCACGCTGTCGCACTGCAGCTCGCCAAGATCGTTGCTGTTCTCATGGAGTATTTCAGAAATAATCCCAGGGGTTGAATTTTCGCTCTGTATATCACCTTGAGGGCATTCTCCTTCCGTCCGCTTGATTTTATACAAAACACTCGTGCCACAGCCGTTGTCGGAGGCAATCAGCTCACCCTCCTCCGCTACACAACCAGTCTGGATCATTTCCTGATGTCGACACTCTTCGGACTTCTGGATTACGGGAGGATCTTCTAGCGTAGATTCTGGCAGTTCACTTACAACGTCTCCTGACGTGATGATCTTTGTTGTGATGGTCTTGTCGGGATCTTCATCACCTGGGATCGTCTTTTGTCCCCTCAGACATTGAATACGTGGGCTATTGGTTGCTGTGATTGTTTTTGAAAAGCCATCAGGATTTTCTGGCGGTAGTACATTGAACTTAACTTCGCAAGACATGGGTGTGGCAGAACGTTTGACATTCCGAATATGCTCCAGTCGGCTCAATCGAGTATCCAAGTTTTCTCCGAGCTCATCTACTTTCTGGCTTAATAGTCTGAGCAATTTTGTGAATTTTTCAATTTCGAGGTCGGTTAGTTTTTCCATTTTCCTTTTTAAATTAGCGCAAAATAAAATCTTGAATTAAAATTAACTAAGCTGTATCCCACTTCTGACACCAAATGTTACGACGCTTCTCAGCCGTCAATGTTTGCGTTCAAGGTTTCTAAGAGAACAATGTGGATTCTTTAGGATACAGCTTAGTGCGGTATATTTATTACAAGAGCTTAGAAGAGTAGATAAGTAACTATACAGTAGAAGATTAACTTGCCTTCAATGTCCGCCACTACGTTCGGTGCCCACCTGCTGCGTCTGTTGTCACCACCGCCGTTCTCCTTGCTGCAGGTCCCGTTGTCAGCAGACAGACTTCTTCCCCCAGACTGCTATCTCTGCCAGACAGTCTTCTCGGCACACACCAATCCCCGGCAGCCGGCCGGCTTCCTTCACGGCGACACCAGCTGGGCTCGGCTGATCCCTTCCCCACGGCGACGCCAGCTGGACTGCCCCGAGTGTCTGCCACCCCCCTCCCCTGGAATTTCGTCAATCAACACTTCCGAGAAGGGGCCCTTCTTCTCTTGGCGTTCCAACTTCTTCCCTGCTACTTCTCTGCTGCATCGTTTCAATATTTTAGGTTGCGGTTCAAAATAATAGTAGCAGTATAAATTTGCCTATCTGTAAGAGAATATACTAATCGTGGATTTTCGTCAAATTTCACTGTATCATTGCAAAAGTATGGTTCTTGTAGAAATATGATATCAGGAGGATCGTCAGCAATTGTCATACTCAATTAACAAGTTGCCATCATACTTTCCCTTGCATTAAATCGTATACACCTGATATTGTTATCATTCATCTGGTTCATGGAAAGAGAGATTTTCACTAATTTTGGAATTAAATGCATGGTAAGAATACTTAATGACAAGGTGGCAATTTTTCTAGTTTGCACCGTTCCAACAAGATCTAAGATTGGTCTTTTGTTATATAACGTATTGTCTAATTCTTCTAAACCTTTTGTATACCTCTTAACAATGCGCGTTTCTTGTTTACAATTTGCACACATTTTGACAAACACATTTTTTGCGCCTTTTATTGAAGTCGTTTTTGGGAGTAGTCGATCACAAGAACCAGTACAATGATCATAATGTAGATAACTTTATTTGGATTAAAAGAGTAATAGTGTGTGAGAGTGTGCGACTGCACGCGTGCGTCTGTATGTAAGAGTACGTGCTTGCGACGCTCATGTACCTACATGTATGAGTGTGTCTTGGGCGCGTGCATGTGTTTGAATACGTGCTTGCGCGCATGTATGTGTGTGTGAATGAGTACTTACGTGCGTGAATGTGTGCGTCAATGAGTGCTTGAGCGCGTACATTTGTGTGTGAATAAGTACTTGCGTGCGTGCATGTGTGCGTCAATGAGTGCTTGAGCGCGTACATTTGTGTGTGAATAAGTACTTGCGTGCGTCAATGAGTGCTCACGTGCGTGCATGTGTTTGTGTTTATGAAAGCAATTGACTTCCAAAATTAGATATTATTTTTTTTCCCTTTATAATTCTTAAATATGATTAATAAATTGTGTCGACACTAAACAGATTTTTGTACTTTATTTTGTCCTTCAAGCGGAATGTTCAAGGCGGAATATTTGTGAAATTGCTACAATTACAGGAATTTATTCACATAACTTTATTAAATGCCATCACCAATAATAAAACTTCAAGTGTATATTATATAATCAGATTTAATACACAATATTTGTAGCGATCGTATGGATTAAATTGGCGAAATCGATGGGAGGGTTCACCAATGATTAGCAAAGCCTTCTCAAATTTGTTCATCTTCAGTTTACTACTTGTTAAAATGAGTTTTTTTATTGAAAAAAAAAACACATCGTTGAAATCTTCCATTCTCAAAATTCATTACATTGATTAAAACCTATGTTTATAATTATTACTCTGTGTATTTTGGTGTTAGTTTTACCGTCAACTACCCATTTACCGGGATGCGGATATACCGGGGTAGTCAAGTCTAAAAGGAGCAAAAATGAATACGTAAGACTGAAACAAAAAGTAAAGGTTAATCTTCGATCCATTATTGCTTAGTTAGTTCATACATTCGCCTTAGTTTCAATTGTAGTCTGGTTGTATTCTGCTGGTTGTGTAAATTGCTGTTTGTAACAGATAAATTTACTGGCAATGTGTTTATTTTCAATAATATCAAATCAAATATTATCTCTACAGACCTCACTGCAATGATATAAGTTATTGAAAGAGAGGGCTGTAGAGATAATTTGATCGATTGATGGCAACTTAATTTATAAATTAAAATTAATCTTTGTTTCAATAAATGGCTTGTGATGTTTAAAGAGTAATCTGAGAAAATAAAGAGACGCTTCCTATTGAAGATAAGCTACAAATATTTAGCAACTCAATGAAGGTCCGAATGTGCATTTTTACTACGTTATGCGGAAGTCAACGTTGTTCCGACGCCTTTGTATTCTGTGGAAAAAAGGAAGGCGCCGTGTGGGAACGTCAGAAGAACTGCCCTCGCCTCAGGCAGTTCGTGGAGGGATTATTGCAGAGATTGGGGGCTGAGAAATGGTTTGTACGGCCAATCTCTCCGATGATTAGAATACGGATGGTCCCGCCTCTGCAGTTACCGGTGAGATATAGACTGCTACTGGAGGTTGCCAGGGAACACTGGACATGCCCTGAAACTCTGGATGGATATATTTGCTTGAAGGATATTGATCGAAAAAAATTAAAGTTCATCTATCCGATCAAATAGACGCACAAAATATGTGCCCTCTATTGACCGTTCGGCAAACTAGTAGTTTCAGGTCGGTGACAATGCCATAACACCAGCTTAATAATATTCATATTGCCCACCATGATGTACGGCTAATGACATTCGTCGGTTCAGGGCGGGCTTTGATTCAATATTATATTCAATATCAATTTCTATATGAGATTCATGAAATCTTCAGAATTATTTTAAAGAGGTATTTAAATAGCTATATGGCTGGGAAAATACTATGGCTAAAATATAAATGGAATTTTGCCATGAATACGATTAGTATTTTTCTGGGTTCTTTCAGCCAATTTTTATAGAACTCTATGTTATTGTTTTTAAAGGGAAAATTATCTATTTATAAACCTATCTATATGCTAAGAGAACATTTATTATTATTGCTATTGTGTGAATAACATCTTATGCAGTCTGGAGACAAACCTCTAAATAATGACAAACTAAAAATGCTGCTCACTTTTGAGTATATAAATATATTGGCGGAAAAGAAGTTTCCAAGCTTGATGTTCTTCTACAGGCTGTATGCTAACTAGACGGAAATTTATAAGTCCATTCTGTTTCATATTTTAAATATTCTATATCTTTCTTTCATATTTTTTAAAAGAAACATTCGTGCTTTAATGCTTCAATTTATCAGGGTTGTGTTACTCCCGTCGAAGGGCTGAAGTCCGAAAGCTTAAGTTATTAAAACTGATCAAGAAACTTATTCCCGGATGAATCCTCAATTTATTTAGTTTATACTACTCTACTTAGTTCATAAACCTATAAAACGTCAGAATCAACAACAAGTCTCCAAGGATAAGTGTCTTCTTTTATTAACAACAATTCTTTAAGCTTTCGGGTATAACGGCTCATCTACAGGAATATCGAATAAGAAATGAATATTTTTTAGCTGTTCAATATATTTATACATAAGTGATATTTTCATACCTTTAATTGAGAACTATATTTAACATATATGACTTAATTTTATAATTGAATACAAGTAGAATTAGAAGAAAAATAAAAGTTCTATTGTGGGCAAATTCGGTACACATAGATAGATATCTATAGTTTTACCAATGATTCTGCATATCAAATTACCTGTAGATCCTGTAGATTATAAAAGCTAACAAATATCAACTCGGCTAGCCAATGCTAATTCACTAAGTTCGAGTCACTCTTTAAAGACATTCTGATAGAACTCGGGCTTTCCCCAATCCTAAAATATGCTCCCTTTGTCTAGTTAATTGAGTTTTGTATCTTTCTTATATCTATTCCAGTACCCCTGTAATTCTCTCCAATACCTCTAAAACAATGCTGTGCTATAGCTCTTCCTCTAGCACATGTCCATTCAACCTAGAAACTTCAATAGGTTAGCCTGAAATTGTGTGATCCCATATTCCAGAAAATGTCTCTGGATAACCCACTCACTTTAGAAATATTTAAATACTAAATATTATATTTATGAAGATGAATCTGGCGTCAAACTAAGGTTTTTTTTTTTTGCTTTATTCTTAATTAAATATAAATCAACATTTAGCTGATATTCTGATGAATGGCGAAATTAATGAACAAAGTACAGTTGCACGATCAGAAAATTATTTTTCATTAAACCGCCAACTGATTCAAATCTATACTGGTACGTTATATGCATAATCCCGAACTATAAAATATCCCGTCGTCACTTGTTTGCCAACTTAAATGAAGGAGCGCTTTGTATTTTCAAAATGAATTAGAAAAAACAATTGCGCATAAAGGTTTCTTCGTTATTGAAGAAACGTAAAAGATTTTCTCATGCTGAAACGAAAGGTAGGGCTAGTTAGAAGAGGTCATTGATGATAAACTAAACCCCCAAATTGAAAATCAGAATGTATTTTAAAATATGTTATCATGAAATTATCTTATATATTTTCGTTTGATAACTTTTAAATTGATAAAGGCTTCATAATTAAAAACGGTCATTTAACCAACATCTCTGACAGCAATAACGATCACACAAAAAGTGTGTGTGAATAATCTTCTTCTCCGAAAAGTTCATTCAGAAATTCTCATTCCCAAAAAAAAAAAACTGTATAAAAGTATTGACCGATAGCAGCAAATATAAATATGGGTCATGGTCTAGTTGGTCCTGAGGTTCCACCGACCTGTCTACCTTTACTGGCAATGCCGCTGACATCAAGGAGGTCTTCCAACATCAACTGGCAGCCATCCGACCTGGACAGTTGGCTCTTCTGACAGCCTTATTGAAGAACGAATCACTATTAAATCTTCGACAAATGCCAAAATCTATAAGTATCTTTGCCAATGAAATTGAGGAGAGGATCAAAAAAGAAGTATGGAATTATATGGACTATCAATCATCATCATGGGAGGATTTCTAAAAATACAGCAGTTGCACATTCGATGTGGGGGTTGTTAACTTCATTTCTATGGTATCGTTTATCTCAACTTTGTAATTATTTGTATACCCTTTTCCCGTCCCATTTATTGTAGTCATTAAAATTGACTGTTTGTTTAATAAATATTATCTTAATTCTAAAGATAAAACATATTTAAAATATCCACCACAGACAAAGAACAGACGTCAAATTTCAAAGCTGAGTTATAGGCTATAGAAATATGACTAAAGAAAGAGTTATATGGCCAAAACAACATATAGATAGACCTTGCCATCCAGCGAATATAAAAATATACATATTTTATTAAACAAAAAAACAACTTTAAGAATATAATCAATTATTCGAATATTTAAAATAACAAAAAAAGGATTACTTGTTAAGGATTCTCTTCTACATAAGTATTTATGAAAATGAGACAGAAAATAAATTAGAGCAAAAGATGCCAGCCACCTGAGCCCTTAATCTAATACTTTGCAAACTTCATGGAAAACGATCGCTTTAATTGCCAAAGTTTTATCTATATATTTGAATTTTTTTGTTTGAAAAAATTATATAGACGTTTTTTATTATTAATAGTGAAAATGGGTTTGAATTAATATATATTTTTAAATTTAATATTGTTATATCTCTCATAATTATTTGCACTTAAACTCAATTTCAACAATCATATATATAATACATATGGGGTGTAGTCCAATAGTCACTTTTCTCTTTTTTAAACGAAGATAACCTTTCTATAAATAAAAAATATTACATTTATTTTATTAAATAATAAACTATGTGAGTTAGTAATTTTTATTAATGGAAAATTATGTCACTAAGATGTCTCCTATTTTAACCCTCACTAAAATGTAAGAAATATCATTATTCATTATCTCTTGTAATGCTTCAGAGCCCAAAGCTTGAATTTCACAGTCAAATGCTTTGCAGAATGTTTTGCTCTATTCTTTAACAATAAGAAGAAAAAAATTCTAGAGTTATCAGAACGTCCGAAGGTGATTTCAAAGAAAATTTGAGAGTTTCTTGTGTTTATCCTTTCTCCGACAATTTTCCTGAGCAGTTCCATTGTCGAATGAGCCGTGTGAGCTTCTATTCCATCCTATTGCCATTATGCACCGTAAATATCTTGTGCTGTCGGACGAATGAAGTCATTGATAATTCGCCAATACCTTTCTACTGTTACAGCTTTATTCTCATTTTTTCAACAAATATGGTTTAATAAATCTTTCTCCCAAGATGCTCGGCTACAAACGTTCCCTTTGACTGGTTGGAGCTCTCTCAGTTGAACTTTCCAAGAATTTTCTGCGACTCAAAATTTTGAATTCTATTTGCTATAAAATCAATTAATGTTAATTTTTCATTACTTGGATGCCGATTGTATGGGGATATAATTGAATCGTTTCCCATTATCTGAGGGTTTTAATTATCGGAGGAATTGATATTATACTCGTATTAATATTTGAGATTGTTAAAGAGCAGCTTGATTCTTTAAATTGATAATAGATTTAACTCCATGTAAAGAATGTATATTCATCAATTATATTATGTTGCATTAGTATCGAATTTTCAAATTCATATATATATGTGTGTAGGCGTCAACCAAGTGGGGAGACCAAACTAATTCCATTGGAGGGACGTCTCGTATTTATTTGCTGTCACAAACCGACTTGAGGTCGAGCAGCCTACCTCGTAGATAAGAGTTTTCTTCCCTGACATGCATTATTAGAACGCCAAGAAATTCGCTCAGAACAGGCCTTTCTCCAGGCGTGAGTAGAAAAATTAAATTCTTCATTTTAGATCAGGATAAAAGGGTGCTTAATAGCTATTCTATATTTATAATCACTTATGGGGTTTCTGGGAATGAGTCAGAGTCCAGGCTATCAAATAGTTCTTTTACCAGTTTCTTTGTGGACTGAGAAAGCTGTTCATTTTGAAGTTTGAAGACCGTCGCAGCTCTGGCCTGGTTTTTGACAGGGGACGCTGTTGATACAGTGATGTTCGAGGAGGGCGTTGGCAGTGACGGCAACGGGCTGGCGCTGGACACGGGAGCAGAAGACTCTGTGGCTGGTATACCCTGGGAAAGGACGAAACATTTCGCCGTGGGCGAAGACGCGACAGGGCTAAATAGTGCCAAAGGGGTCTGCTCAGTGGTGCCAGAACCCGTGGCAGCCGATGTAGGTGTTGATAATATTTGGAAAGGCGTGGGCTGGGAGGATGGAAGCGTCGATACCGTTCCCCTCTGGTTGTCCTGAAGATGGGCAAGACGACTCCCGTGGATTCTCAAGGGGCAGGAGGCTCGCCAATGTGTCCCTTTCGGTGGCATCTGCTACACTCTATGCCGCAGGTGATATAGGCGGGTGTATATTCTCCTTTGGAGACGATCACCAGCTTGGCAGGGAGCTCGTGGGGTTTGAGGCCTTCATTTAGAAGGACAAAGGCTTCCCTGCTGCCGGTACTCCATGTTTATCCGTCGCTAGACACGACCTCATGGTTCAAGGAAACTACCTTGCAGTAGGACCGCAGAGCTGCGACGACGTCCTCGTCTATGACTCTGTAGGTAGATTAGAGCGCCACTCAATAGGCAGCATTGGTCAAAGGTGGCTGCAGCTGACCTGGACTTGCTCAGGACTCGCTGCTGTTTGCTGTATTTCAGCTGCGCTACAGCATACCTCCTTGGTGGTTGATGTGGCCTGGGTGTACTAGGTGGTGTTGGTTTGGCGAAATGTGACAGGCTGAAGCCTACAAGTCTGTTCAGATGAAGATGAGAGCTTCCTCTTCTTGCGTTCCATCTGATCATCTTTTTCATATTCATCTACGTACTTCCATTATTTGAGCCCAATCATGGCTTGTTAGGCAAGAATTTACGTTCGTTTCTATCAATGAAGGCGATTGCGATATTTTTCATCATTCCTTGATTCGACTTTTTACAATATATTATTTATTTATAAGCAATACTATATATAATTTTCTGGGCTTGGAATTAAACCGTCTTTCCGCCAATACCCAATAGGGGTTGTAAATCTCCATCTCGACTAACTCCTTAGGCTAAAATCGCTGAGCTCGTGCGCCGCGTGGCCGCATGACCAAGAGAGAGAGAGAGAGACGATATCTTCAACAATAGAAATGTCAGTATCTTTGTAATTACGAGGTGTGATAAAACAAACAAAAATTAATTAAAAGTTCAAATCCACAGAACTTACGGAGTAGGTATTTAAAGAAAAGAAAGTTTCAATTCGATTTTTCAATAAAGCTACTTCTAGCTGCCCTTGTTTACTGCGATAGGAAATATTGGAAGGGCCTGGCTCATCTGTAATGAATTTTTCCAGCTCTCTAATCAATATATTTTATTTTATTGAAGTAGTCCCTTGAAGTAGTCACCGCACATGATATCCAGAATTTTCTTCAATAGTTGGAAGAAATTCAGAAAATTTTCAGAGAAAGCGAGCAATATCTGCGTCGCATACTGTCGGATTACATAAGACATCCTGAAATATTTTCAAGTATATAGGACTCAAATAATCTTTTAAAAATTAACTTTATTTATTTTAAATTTTATTTTATAAAACGAGTAGCCTTCGGAAGCTTGTTTTTTTATGCTCAATTACAAAAACAAATTTGTTAAAGACTAAAATATTGGCCAGTTAGGTTATATATTGCAGGTGACATTTATTTAAATTAATTTATATTATTTATGGGGTAGCCGCACATACATACGACACGCGCGCGCGCAATAAAATTTTAAAAATAGTTCAAAATATTCTTAATATACTTCAACAGATTTTTTTTTAAATGACACCTCAACTGAATTATAACTATTAGGAAAAGTTCAACACTTTTGATCGATTGACGTATAGACCTGCCTTGACAGAACATCAGTAACTAACACCTGGTGTCAGCATGACCAGTTAAATTCAATTCTTCCTGTGGCTCATTATAGGATTTCGCTTAGAGAGAAAAACATGACTTCTCGGGATCTCTAATTAAATTTATTTGGGGGAAAAAACGGTTTTGTATTTTCGCCGACATTCATTTCACTGAATTAACGCCGGGAATTAGATTCGCTCAATCCCGAACACAATTTCCGAAACTTTTTTTTTTTTCAGATAGACCATTTAAAAAATGGAGTTGACAGCACGATGGTCTCCATATGGTTGTTGGTTGGTCCTAATTTGGTTGGATAGATAAATTGTTTCTCTCGGGAGCATATGCTGTGCACAATCTTTCTTTGTGTTGATTTATTTGATTTAAATGTTTCCTCGCCAAGTTTATTATAAATACACTTACGGCATTAGCACGCCATCTGTATATTAAAAAAGAAACTATCGCAGTAAATACAGCAGAAAGTTAGTTTATTTTGAAAATATAAACACACATATTCATGAAAAAAGGCATCTCCTTATCGTGCAAATGAAAGTTGCTGATGGCGCAAGATTAATCAAGAATGGGTATTTGGCCAATTCTGGAATAATTGAAAAGCAACGAGAATATTTAATATTTATTCCGATAGATGGCGCAAGCCATCAGCAACTTTCATTTGCACGATAAGGAGATGCATTTTTTCATAATTATGCACCTCATTCCAGTACAATATCACATTTGTACTATTTTTTCACACATATTCATGTTAAATAATTTTATAAAGATTTAAAGATTAGTGCACAGGTTTTTACTAATTATATTAACCTGAATATAAAAACATTCACCTAACCTTACCTCGTCATGGCTGGTTACCTAAAACTATGGTTAGTAAACCCATGTGTGTGCACTGGTACCGAACCTTCTTCATTTTATCGTATAAACAGAGTATTCACGTATATGTATATATAGAGAGACTAGCCGAATGACCCGGGCAACGCCCGGGTTTTACCCGATTAAATGTTTTTATTTAAATACTATTCGTTACAATTATAAATTGGCGGCGTGGATGTCACTCTTGTGAAACGTCCCGCTCCAAACTTTGTGTCTGAGAAGCGATTTTTTTTATAGAAAGATGATCTGGCTTTTGTTTTCTGCTCGAATGAATGTTTTTCTGTTAGAATTTTGTTCCTGCGTACAAAATAATGAGCTGGTTTCACCCGTGGTCTCTGCTTTTTGGAATTTTTCCCGATATAATTTTGTATCTGATAATCTTACATGATACAGCAATATCGTCATCATCATTTTCTGACTAATAATATATAGTTTTAATAATTGATTTATATATTTTTTAAAATAGCCTATCGTCTTCCCCGTATTTTTTTACCTATGTATGGAAATTTTGGTTTGAATTAGTGAACTACTGCGAATTTGTATACCGGACATACAAACCAACAAACAAACAAACATACAAACATTCATTTATATATATATTGAGACGTTACAAAAACAATTTTTAATTGTACATAATTTCCTTTAAAATATTATTTTAATTTTTCATGTGTTTATTTTCATTTTTATTTTCCATTCATTAAAAGTCAATGATGTACATACTAAATTAGTAAAAACTCAATAAAAACGATATGTAAAAATATATATAAACAAATGGCTTGTAAAAGAAAGCAGCAATAAATGAGTTTAGGCAAAATGTCTATTTCATTAACAAACATTTCACTTTTAAAATAATAAACTTTAAAAATAAAGTTTTACTAAACTAAAATTAGCGTTTTAAAAATAAAAACGTGGCATTTGGCGCAGTCGAAAAGGATACGGAAAAAGAAAATGGCGGAAAATCCAAACAACCGGTTGCAAAAATTCAACGGCTCAAAGTCGGCAATTAGGCCTGAGTCATGGATCAAATTATATGATTTTGAAAATAATTCTTTAAAAGAAGATGAAAAAATCAAAAATCTTATGTACTACTTGACGGATTCAGCACTTGAATGGTATGCAGACGAGATTATTTCAAATCCTGCAATAAAAAGATGGGAAGTTGTAAAGGAAAGGTTGATTCAAAGATTTGGTTCATACAACGCAAATCCAATTGTCTCAGCATCACATCGAAGATTAAAACGAGAAGAATCAATAGAAAATTATTTTCAAGATAAAATTCGCCTGTTAAATCAAACCCATCTAACGAAGGAGGAAAAAATTCATTTATTAACAGACGGACTTCCAAATGATTGGAAAGATTTAATTGTGGCTGCACAGCCAACTGACACCACGAAATGGTTCCATATCGCAGCTTCAATTGAACAAAATAGGGCTTCAATTCAGTTTAAGCCTAAAAACAAAATACATCTCGCGACAAAAAATAATGATAATAGAAAAAATGTTTGCCCATTCTGGTGTCCAATATGTTCGAAAAAGGGAATAAAAATTAAACATTGGGTCACAGATTGTGAGGATTATGATCCTAATTATAAAAAGGATAGGCCTAATCAAAACACTTCAGTGAAACAAGTATGCGGAGCCCCGGAATTGTTGAATGTAAGTACTTTGACAAATACCCCTACACAAGGAGCTTTCAAGCTTATCAACATAAGTGTTGAAGTAAATGGAATTCCTGCGCAAGCATTTGTGGATACTGGAGCAACAGTATCAATAATCAATTGGCGATTGTTCAAGCGAACCCGTCTTCAACTTCAACCAAATTCAGACATTCACATCAGCCAAGCGGATGGTGTTACCAGGACATGTGGAAGCCTTCAGACCAAGGTAAGAATAGATAAACTAATTAAACCTGTAACTCTCCATGTAATGAAGAACTTTAAATATCCACTCTTGATCGGATTAGATGTTGCATCTCTTTTTAATCTTTTAATAGACGTCAAAGACAAAACAATTTACACCAAATTTGATGGATTACAAAATCCAATTCTTGTAAATCATCTAGAAGAGATAAGAGAACATGAATTAAAAGAATTACTTGAACACAATAGGAATGTATTTTCTCAGCATGCTATTGATTTGGGAAAAGTAGCTATACAACATAAGATCATCACGAAAAGTGAACAACCAATTTCTCTTAGACCCTATCGTCGTCCTCTAAAAGAGTATGAAGAGATAGCTGAACAAGTTAAAGAACTTCTCGAACACAAGTTAATAAGAACTTCAGATTCTCCTTGGGCATTTCCTGTTGTTATGGTTCCCAAGAAGGATGGAAATAAAAGGATGTGCATTGATTACAGACGTCTAAATGAGATCACACTGGATGACAGGCAACCCCTACCTCACATACAGGACATGTTTGATCGATTGCATGGATCCAGATTCTTCTCTACCCTTGATGTTGCATGGGGTTATTGGCAGATCGAAATGGACCCGCAATCTATTCAAAAAACTGCATTCGTCACAAACGATGGTCATTATGAGTTTTTAGTGATGCCCTTTGGTTTAAAAAATGCTGCTTCAACGTTTCAAAGGATAATCCAACATATTCTAGGTGAATTATTATGGAAAGGAACTTGCTCTTTCCAAGATGACATATTGGTGTACACGAAAACATGGCAAGAGCACATAGAGCTTCTTAGTAAAGTTTTTGACAAATTAAGACAGTACAACATGAAATTAAAATTGTCGAAATGTATTTTTGGAAGAACTGAAGTAAAATACCTCGGACATATCATCAGTCACAATCAATTAAAACCTGATCCAGGAAAAGTAAAATCTATTCAAGACTTTCCAAGACCTGATACTGTAAAGAAAGTTCGTCAGTTCATGGGATTGGCAAATTATTACAGAAAATTTGTGAAGGACTTTTCTAAAATTTCATTCCCCTTGGTTCGACTCACTCGGAAGAATCAGCCCTTCTTCTGGAATGAGGAAGTAGAGGAGTCATTCGCTAAACTTAAAATGGCACTATCTACAAAACCTGTCCTTGCTATTTACAACCCGGACTACCCCTCTAAAGTTTATACAGATGCCTCCAAATATGGAATTGGAGCAATCCTAACACAAATTGGTCCAGACAATGAGGAACATGTAATTGCTTATTACTCCAAAACACTGCAACCACACCAAGAGAATTATTCTGCTTATGAGATGGAATGCCTAGCCGTAATACAAGCAACTGATCACTTTCATGTGTACATAGAAAACCAACCATTTGAAATCATCACTGATCATGCGGCGCTCCAATGGCTTTTCACCATGAAGAAACCGAAACCTAAGTATTTTAGATGGATTCTTAGTTTATCCTCGAAATCATGTAACATCGTTCATCGTTCTGGAAAGCAACAAACTCATGTTGACGCCCTATCAAGACTCCCAGTTGTTAACATTGCAACTCAAGAACTTCAAGAACACCAACAAAATTCAGATTTGAGTTTCTTGAAAAATTCCCACACTCACGACGGTGTGGTAATGATCAAACAAAAAAGAGTTTTTAAAGCAGTTGTCCCAAACTCGCTTACAAAAAAAATATTGGAAGAATATCACGATTCATTGAGTCACCCATCAATAACCAAAACATGCAAACTTATAACTCAATGTTATTGGTGGAAAGGAATAACAACTGATATCAAGAATTATGTTCGATCTTGTAAATCTTGTCAACTAGTGAAGGTCAGACATGAACCAACTTTAGGAGAAATGATCACTCCAATGTCAAATATCCAACCATTACAAATGATCGGTTGTGACACTATTGTACTGGGAACAGCAGCAGCTAACACAAAGCATAAATTCATTCAAGTTTTTGTTGATCACGCAACTCGTTATCTATGGGCATATCCCACAATAACAAACACTGCTCAAGCTGTCACTCAATGTCTTGATAAGATAATCAAATCTGTTAATTCGATCAATACTATCTTAACAGATAATGGCAAAAATTTTATATCAAAAGAGTTCAACAAATTTCTTTCTTTACAAGGAATTAAACACACATACACTTCGCCTTATCATCCTCAGTGCAATGGCATTTGTGAGAAATTAAATGATACGATAATGACAAAACTGAGAATAGCTGTTCTAGAGAAACCTAGATGTAAATGGAGCTCATTGTTGCCGCAAGTTGTCAAAAATTATAATTCCACACCACATGACGTGACTGGTTTTTCACCGCTTTTCTTAATGTATGGAATCGGTAATGTACCCGAATTTGCCGACCAAACTCCAATTACAATTGAAGAAGCCAGGAAGAAAGCTAGCCTGCGGACAGAACAAAGTAGAAGTAAGTGGAAGATTAAACACGATAGCCATCACCCCAAGTATGTCTTTAAAGAAGGAGACTTAGTCATAAGAAAAATTGCCTTCAACGACCCTCGTCTCATCAAGACATCACCAAAATATGAAGGACCATTTGTCATTCAAAAAAAGATATCTGATGTAACCTACGATATCTCTCTGAAAGACCAAAAGCAAGCAAGACGCGTTCACATATCTCAACTTCGACCATTTATTACCCGAGAATAAATGCTTCAAGAAGGGGAATATGAGACGTTACAAAAACAATTTTTAATTGTACATAATTTCCTTTAAAATGTTATTTTAATTTTTCATGTGTTTATTTTCATTTTTATTTTCCATTCATTAAAAGTCAATGATGTACATACTAAATTAGTAAAAACTCAATAAAAACGATATGTAAAAATATATATAAACAAATGGCTTGTAAAAGAAAGCAGCAATAAATGAGTTTAGGCAAAATGTCTATTTCATTAACAAACATTTCACTTTTAAAATAATAAACTTTAAAAATAAAGTTTTACTAAACTAAAATTAGCGTTTTAAAAATAAAAACGTGGCAATATAGAAGATATAATGAAGAAAAAGGCATCTCCTTATCGTGCAACTAAAAGTTGCTGATGGCTGGCGCCATCTATCGGAATAAATATCAACTATTCTCGTTGATTTTCAATTATTCCAGAATTGGCCAAATACCCATTCTTGATTAATCAAGAAAAGCTAACCACGGACGCGTTTCGGGCTGTTGGCCCTCATCAGCGTGGTGCAAGCTGTACCTCAACGAAGAGAAAATATGGTTTCACGGGCTACTAACCAAAAGTTATGATTTTTGAGCCCAAGCGCGATGTCAGGTGGCAAGGGACCCTAGGATCTGGCTGCAGGAGATGTGTCGCAGGGGTAGTGGAAACGTTGGGCAAGCAGGGGAACAGCGCCAAGGTGAAGTGAGGCAGGAGCATTGAATTGGCCAGGAATCCAGTAGAAGTGGCAGATGGAATTGGAGGCAGAAGGTCCTTGAAGCCTAGAACTTGAGGGCCCTAGACTTCAGGATGGGGCAGCTTGAGGCTCTCGCCTCGTGCTTGTCAGGAAGGCCCTTGGAGCAGCAGTTGGCACATTTGGAGGTGCGCTGGTCAGCAATGGATGGGCAGGCGCGGCCTTCATGGCCGTCTTGACCGCAGTGGAAGCACTTAGGATCTCTGGAGCATTGGGCAGAGTTGTGGCCGAAGCCACAACAGCGGAAGCAGACGCGGGCGCGGATGGACTCCTCGAAGTTGAGGATTACTCCATCAACCACGATTCTCCCGCGCACGCCCAGGGCTCTAAAGGTCTTGAGGTCCACCTCGATGAAGGCGGTGCAGGTCCCGCTTCTGGGTGCAGAACGGTGCGCCACGCGCACCACCTTGTCCCCAGGAAGCTTTCTAACAGCAGCGGTTTCCAGGAAGGTCTCCTCAATTGTGGAGTTGGATGTCTCCTCATCCACTTTGAAGAGGCAGATCCGTGGCAGGATCTCCTTCTGCTGGCGGACCTTCATTCCATTTAACTTGCTGGCCAGGGAGGTTGTCACCTCAGGGATGGTGTCAGGATTACTGGAGTGGAGGACCAGCTTCCCCTTGGTGTGTAGGGAGGCCCAAACGCCTTGGGGGAGAGTGTGGGCAGCGCGGACAGCTTTTAGCATCTCCCTTGGGTCAGCCTGTGGGTCATCAGAGATGACCACTGTGTGGGCCGCCGATTTTTCTCCGTGGAGGATCACTTGGGCGGCCGCAGGCTTGGATACGCGGGAAGGCGCAGGTTTTGAAGGACCATTCAGGTTTGTCCTCTTTGCAGGCGGGTTGGGAGCCTCAGACTGCTTCCTTTTGGTTGGAGCAGGAGCAGGCAAGGTGGAGGCAGGCTTCTTGGCAGGGAGAGCAGCAGGAGCAGGAGTGGCGGGCTTGATTGGGTCAGTCTGGGAGCTGGTTTCCTTGCAGGAAGGAGCAGGGCAGGTTTGAGTACCGCGGCAAGCAGTCTTGGGCTTGTTGGCCTCCTCAATTTCGTCCAACTCTGCGAAGGACTCGAGGGTGTCAGTGAGGTTCTCTACATTGGTAGCGAGGGCTTTGATCATTTCAGTCCGCGAGGCGATGTAGCGGATCAGGTCCTCATGCAGGGATTTCAGGGCAGGATGGCCAATGGAGCTCAGGATGCTGCAGTTGCGTGAGATCACCATCTCATCTTCCCTCTCCAGGTCGGCGACGTTCACGATGGGCTTGTAGGCCTTCTTTTTCTTCTTGGCAGGATTCATGTGCTGTACCTCAACGACCAAGAAATTGGTCCTTAAGGCATCCTGAAAAATCATGAAACGGGTAGTTAAGGCCAGAATTGCGTGAAGACACTACACAATGTGAAAAAATAGTACAAATGTAACATTGTACTGGGATAAGGTGCATAAATGAAGAAAAAGGCATCTCTTTATCGTGCAACTAAAAGTTGCTGATGGCTGGCGCCATCTATCGGAATAAATATCAACTATTCTCGTTGATTTTCAATTATTCCAGAATTGGCCAAATACCCATTCTTGATTAATCAAGAAAAGCTAACCACGGACGCGTTTCGGGCTGTTGGCCCTCATCAGCGTGGTGCAAGCTGTACCTCAACGACCAAGAAATTGGTCCTTAAGGCATCCTGAAAAATCATGAAACGGGTAGTTAAGGCCAGAATTGCGTGAGGACGCTACACAATGTGAAAAAATAGTACAAATGTAACATTGTACTGTTTTTTCAGAAGATATAATATAAATGAGTTTTAAAAATTGTTAAAAAAAAATGCATCGGCCGGGAATCGAACCCTGGCCGCCCGCGTGGCAGGCGAGCATTCTACCACTGAACCACCGATGCTTTAAAAAAATGGCCATATTTAGGTATTCATTCCATTCCGGATTAGTCCGCGTAAAAAAAAAGTTCTTCAAATGAAAAAAAGAAATAGCCAAAAATACTAATCAAAATGCAGCCGAAAATTTTCCTCGGGTTTATAAAAAGCGACATGCAAAATTTGGTACCAATTGGTTCAGTAGTTTTTGAGTTTATCGCGAAACAGACAGACAGACAGAAATTGACTTTTATATATATAGAGATATGAAAGAATTTTTTTAGAAATAATATTTAGTGGCATGATAAGATTTATTTTAGATAAATATGAAGGCATATATCTCTCTATATCAAATTATTTAGGACTATCGCTCAAATAGTTCGTAGCCTTCAATATCACAGCATCTATTTATCTTTGTTGGAATTCAGAATTATTGTCTGTGTCAATTCTGTTCAAAAATCACGCTAAAGCCAGTAGGCTGTAAATATGTATAATATAATGTAAATAAATAAAAATTGTCCTGAAAATAAAAAAGGATGCCTAAAAATCCATAAATGGCCCTGCCTTGGCCCTACCTAAATATTTTCCACCTAAATTTGGATACTCAAATCCAAGCCATCATCGAATGGCAGTTCCTCAATAGAATCTTTTTATAATGTAGATATTTTGGTAACGTAGTCGGTTCTATAGTTCCTAGTAAAGAGACTAGCATTTTCCCATTTGACTTTGGATCATTATTTTTTATTATTGATCAAACAAAATTGTCGTAAATACCAAATATATGAAGATATGAAAAAGTGGTGAATTGTACTAATTTTATTATTCATTCTTTAAAAAATAAATTCAAATCAATTTGAAATTGCGGCAATATCAAACAGTAAAACCCAATATTTTAATTATAGGAAGATAGAACCCTTCCTTTTTCACATTAAATTCAAGAAAGTATGTGTATGTCAATCCAGAGAGCGATGTTAATATGTTTGCAAACAAGAGGATACAATTTTACCATATTTTTCTCAGAGCCCCAATATATCTTTTATCTTAATCTATATTATTATTTTTAAAATATGATTTTTTTTTCTATTTACTGCTGAAATGTGTGTCAATCCAAAACATTCTTCCAAATATTGTGTTAATTTATATATTCAACTTTGAATATGCAAATTTGAATAAAACATGAAAAATATAAAATAATTCAGAAACAATCTTCTAAAAATTATTTTGTAGGAAACTGCTTTCGAAAATGACCGTCTGTTTTAAATCAACTTTATTAAAAGCTTTTATTTAACTCGCTTTCCTGTCTGTCCACAAATCTTGCAATAGAATTTTAATATACTTTTAGTAGACGTAGGAATCTGAAATTTGGTACACTTTTCAGAACACGATGACAATGCAAGTTGACAAATTTTCAGACTTCTGAGTGGTCGCATTAGAAAAATTTCCAAATTGCCTTTCAAATTTTGTAAATTAATTTTAATATACTTTTAGAGCACGTAGGAATCTGAAATTTGGTACGATTTTCAAAACCCGATGACAATGCAAGTGTACTTATTTTCAGACTTTTTGGTGATCGGAGTGGCCAGGAATGAACAAATTTCTTTTTAAGTCTTATGTTACCCCCCACAAAGAATTGACCAATCCGCCGCGAGCAGGCTTCCTTCTATTTAAAGCCTAATCCCCAGTGATCTTTTTATTCTAAGTTTCGTAGATTCATTACTAAAAAAACTAACTAAATAATTAATAAATAAAATACATTTTAAAAAGCTTCTATTCAAATGCACTAAAAAGGAAAAAAAAATGTATCTTTTGCATTGAGCAATTAGATGTATCTGAGTGAAAATTAAAGCGGCGGGGACGATCATATTTAGAGAAAAGGTAAAAAATATAGCAAACACTTATAAAAAATCGATACTCAGCTGCTACATATTAAATCACATTAGGTTCGAAAATCATGATGATCGTCCCCCGCCGCTTTTATTTTTACTCCGATATATCTAATTGCTCAATGACAGAAGATACAATATTTTATTTTTTCCTTTTTAGTGCATTTGAATAAAAACTTTTTTAAAAATTAATTTTTATTCGTTTTTTTTTTCATATTTATTTGGTATTTTCTTTATATTATATAGAACAGATTATTTCCAAATTTGTTTGTTCAGAAATTAAAATAATCATTTGGGAATATAATTATTTAGAAATAATATACTATTTTTGTATATATGAAAGAACTTTTGTAATTGTATTTGAGGTCTAAAAGTATGTTTTATAGGATTTTCATATAGAGATGTTTATTTTATTAAGAAATTTTACATGTAGATTTAAGAACTTCTATATATAGAATATTTGTTTAAAATATTCGATATATAGAAGAGTAGTACTTTATTTATGCCGTTACATTTATTGTTGGCAAGAAAAAATGTTGAGGCTCTTTAAAAACTTTGAAATTTTATGAATTGTAATTGTTGACTCTTCAGACTTAAAAGGTGCCGCGCGCACGACCCTTGCAATTGTATTAACTCTTTCTCAATAAATATTATTTCCCTAGGATTTTTAATAATTACTTATGACGAGAGAGAAAAAGTGTGTGTTTTTCAAAATATTTTTTTATAAAAAATATATCTTTCACTGAAAAAAAATCGTTTTTAAATTTTTATTTTTCCTACCTATATAAAACATATAGGAATTCTCTTAAACAATAACTTTAGCAGATGTAAATTATTTGTCTATATAATTTAGATATAATTTTGTAGAAAGAGAGTTAATTATTGACATTACACTTAGAATAAAATATAACTTGTAAATAGGTGGTATTACACTTACCATTAGTTATATATGCAGCAGATCAGCTGTAGAAGGAAGTAGAAGGAATTCTATATATTAGATTCCTTTAGTTAAAATAGATACTATATGTCTTGTCTTTTTCACGCATCTCTTTCGGAGATTAATTTGCATAATAAAAATATCTCCTTGATTTTCCTTCTCATTTCACTACAATTGTATGCAAAAAAAAATCTAATTTGCTAAAATTGTTTGCCTTTTAACCAAATATTTAAGATGTCATCAAAAAGAATTTCCTATGATTTAGACCATTGCCTTGGTCTTCAATATTTATTGCTTGAATGTTTAGATAATATTATAAATATTTTTATTTGTGAGCAATATTTGTCATCTTCTTTAATTCCATACATTATATCATTCTTTAGTTTATTCTTTGAATTTTGATTTGCATTTGAAAATGATATTTTAAAAATTCATCGGGAACGATCGCGATGTCAAACTTCGTTCAACAAAGATATTTTCGAAAGAAGGCGTTCCATATTTTACTTGTTTCCGGTAGTTAGTACTTGAACTTGTTTAGTATATGATAATCAACACATACATTTTTATCTTTGTCGGTTTAAAAAGGACTTCAGGCTTCCGCCAGAATGAGAATTTCACCTCCAGAGTGATGAAGTCTTTCTAGAGAAATGTTCAAAACATTAGCTTGAAGCGAGAAGAAAGATTCAATTGCATTATGGCTTGCCATTTGATACTTTAAATATTTTTCATTAATGGGGTTTAGATTTATTTTCCGTGTAATTTGATATTGACAATTGATGTATTTATTTATTCATTTATTCAGAAGTGAAATTTATTTTCTCTTCATTTTGTCACAATTATTTTTGATTTACATGTGTTAAGAATGGTTGGGGAAAGCGGCTCTAGATGGCGCGAGCCACGGGATGCGCCGCAAAATCACCACAGAGTGCGCCCACGTGACAGTTTTCAACTATATAAAAGAAGGTAGATAGAGTAGCGGGGGGGTAGAAGTAAGGTAAAAGGTATAGCAAGTAAGGTAGAAGAGAGGAAAGATTAGTCGCTGATAAAGGGAGGCTCGAGCGCGGAGAAGAGGCTCGAGCGCGAAAGGCTATTTGAACGGTGACGTGGAGAAAGTGTTAGATCAGCAAGTAAGAAGTAGCAAAGTAGTTCAAAGTAAGAATAGAAAAGGCATAACAGTTCTGAAGTGAAAGAGCTGAAGCTGAAGTCTAGGGAAGAGCGAAGTTGAGGGCAAGGAGGATCAAGTCAAATAAGATAAAGTTCAAGAACTCAAAAGAAGTTGGAGATAAAGAAGATAAAATTGGAGAAGTCAAAGTGAACTGTACATATGTAAATAAGCCTGTTGAGATCTCGGATTACCATATTAGCAAATAAAGTTAATATTATTTAGAAAGGCTGAGGTTGATTCTTCTCTGGGATTTCAATGACTGTTAGTCATTCTTGGAAATTACACAAAGACTTAACAACATGTATTTTGTTATATATTTAATATTTATTAATGAGAGAGAGAGATATTTTGAAAGCTTTCATATCAGTTTTCGAATGGATGTTTCTGTATATTACATAAAATCAATTTCATTTTTTTTCGTGTCGTTACTTTATAAAAGGAGTTTATTCCCTCAATATGGTAGAAAATCCCATATCAACTTGGCAATGCCCAGAATATTGATCATTTTAAACTTGTTTTCAAGCGGTTATTTGGAATTGTGGACCACACACGTGGAAGTACACTTGTCGTATTTCAAATGATCTGGAAGTATCTCTCTGACTTCTTGGATACTTCTCTAATTCGGAGTATGATCATTTCGACAACCGGAAGTAAGCAATTCACCTGAAAGGTCGATATAAAAGATTCTTAAATGCAAAGTTGAAAATAGTTATAATGTCAAATTCTACTTTTAAGATGGCCATTTTTACCTTCTCCCATAACACGAAGATATAACAATGACTCCAGCCTTGCCGAAAGGGATGAACCAAGATTAATCAATATAAACTATTATTTTTGCCCATAAAAATAGAATTCTGACCCTTCAGCCCTAATTGATGAAGTGATAAGTGATAAGGTTTTGTTTTTGGATAATAAATATTTACTAGCTCAAACATATTTATACTTTAAAGAGAGAAGCGCCACCTTGAATGTCATCCTCCCACAACATGTATTCTAGCCTGAAAATCGGCCCTGCTACTTCATCATCTTAGAGACCTTTTGCCTAATTCGACCGATTTCATAACTCCTCTGGTAGGACGTTATGAAATCGAAGGTTCCGCTATACTGATGAGGGCCATAGCCTGAAACCATGAAGGGATTCTGCCTAAATTTGCCAAAACCTGGTGTGAATCATTCTTCATAACCACCTTAACGTTTGGCACTGGGGTGATGAACAAATTACATTGTTTTAATGCATTCTCCGGCCCCACACACTTTATTTTATTTATCTTTAAAAAAGATATATTGCGTATTCAAATATTCATATCTGACATCCTGAAAATTTGCACCTATTTATATCCTCTCGTGATCCTTAGAATATTTTCTTGTACTTCTCCTTTGCACATTTCATTTAAACTTCAAACCCGAGACCTATATAACTTTTGGATGCAGTGGGTTGCTGAAATGATGTAAAATATCATCTTATATATATATAAGGTTGTCCCAAAAGTTCGTGATTTCCTTAAAAGTTGTTTTTCTTATTACTTGGCGAATAATATCATTACGGCGAAAACATAATGCAATTACTTTATACATAATACAAAGACATTATACATAACGGCGAATGATATTTCATATTTCAATTTTTTTGCAAGTTTTTACGAACCTTTGGGACAACCTTTAATATAATTTGCATTTTCAAATTTTAAATAATAATATAAGAGAGAGATTTTTTATTATAATAATTTAAAAAAAATAACAATTCTTACTCTGACAGATAACGTATAGGTTCAAACGAATTTAAAATGTTTTTTTTTTGATTAATATATTTTTATTAATAAATAATTTCGCAATTATTATCTTCACACACACAATGATATAAGTAAATATACAAATTATTTACTAATATTTTTTCTTGTAATTTACTTGTTGCAATTAATATCTAAAATTAAGCTCAGCGTTTGAAAAATATGATTTTCTCAGTGGTAAGATTTGGTATCTGAGAACCCAAAATAGACTCATAATCTGTTATCAAACTAATATTCTGAAATGTAGCAGGAATTATTAAATAAAAGACGACCATGACTTGTTCCAATACGCTAACAAATCTCAGTGCAAAGTATTCAGGCCTTTCAAACTACTTCGAACAATTGCATTCCAGTCTGGCTCTTATTCCTATATTTGCGGGTTATATTGAGTCTATAATTATGAAATATGATCTAGAAAACTTATCAAAATATAAGCAAACCCCAAATTCCCACTATAATTAACTCTTGAATTTAAAACTAACGAAATATTGCTAGACATTATTTAAAGAAAACAATTTAAGACCAACCATGTAAATTTCAGTGAATTTATTTTCAGAATTGTTGCAGCAGAGGATGTGTGTGTAGTTCCGTGGTAATGGTGTGCGAGATATTAGACATCGCTTCGAGTACCCGCTTTATTTAAATATTACAGAATACAGAAAGAGATAGACTTTGTAAATATATTTATGATTATCTTTCTAACCTGGAAGGATCAGGTTCCTAATATATCTTATTGTTCCATCTTTTTTAAATTTATTTTCTTGTATAATATGTTTATAACTGCTTCTGTTTAAAAATGTAAATCGACGCAATTATCCCTAGCCGGGATAGAGCGTTTTTGTGTGTTAAAATAAAATAAAAGAAAAAAGAGAGATATAGACTTTATGGACTTTAAATTTCAAAAACATGAAGAACAATAATAAAAATTTAGTACGGAATGCAGAGCTATATATTTCAGAATAAATTATACATCAATATAATAATACTTCAATGTTAATATGTTTATATTTTTATAACACACTCTGTATGATTAATTTTGTATGTATATATCCTTATATCTAGAAAAATGAAATCCAAAATCGATGTTTGTTATCGCTTTGCGCAAAATCTACAGATTAAATCATTATGAAATTTCGCATTTAGGTGGCTGAAGATTTCGTTTAACATATAGGCTATTCAAAAAGGTTAATGTGCTTTTTTTAATGTAAAAGCAAAAAGCGTTAGTTCCAGCCTTTTACCGCTTGGGCTCAGCACTGGTTGCGACGATAAATGAATTTGATTGGTTAATAATTTTACACGTTATTTGTTTACACGATAAATGTTAGTTTGTTTACACGATGAATATTTTTAATAAGTAAGATTATATATATATATATGAACTCTATGGAGATAATATTAATCGATCGTTATCAAATTTATACGCTCCCGGAACCTGGGTTAATTAAAACTGTATTGTGAAATTTCGCACGTAGGTAGCTGAGGTTTTGGTTTAGCATTTAGGCTAAAAGTGCAAAAATTGCATTTCGAATAACTTTTTTTTTCCTTTTTAGAAGGTACGATTTTATTTAGTTATTTAGTAATATTAGTTATTTAGTAATATTTTTCAAATTAAATTAATTGGAAATATTATTTATTTCGCAGCTTATTCATATCTTTTTGTGACGATGCAATTTTTGTGTAAATATAACGATCTACATTTTTAAAGATAAGGTTTACTATTTGATTCTCATAAGGAATATTCCTATTTTAAGACAAATTATTGAGATTTAGAACAGTATTCTATTTTTTTTCTTTCTTATATTTAGAGTAAGTATACATTTTATTGAAGTTGTAAAAAGTATATTTATTGAAAAAAAAGTATGTTTTTTCTATATAACTTGCTACATATATTTTACTATATGTTTGTTCCATGTAATATGTTTATGCTCTAATAGCGTTTATATTGTAAGCAGCAGCTATGCATTTTCAGTAACTGCTTTTTTTTTAAAGGGTAGACTCAAATTTATTTGCTGTCATTTGTTTAGGTAGGGTTTATATTTATCTGCTTCGCAATATATAACTGCTCATATATATCCATATTTTTGAATATATGTATTTAGATATATAGATGAAAATATACTCATATTTAAATAAAGAAATATACAATCAGCAATCTGACCAATGAGGGAGTCAGAATATGTTCTACTCATATTTATTGGGCAGATTTTTTCTCAGCAAATTATACTTTTTTTTTTTTAAATCTTCTTCCATTTGATTTTTTTAGTCAGTTGTTCTAAGTTTTCAATTTTTCCCACATTTCAGAGGTCCTGATTCCTAGAATACCTATTATTCCAAATGATCTGCCTTTTAAGTTTAGACGCTTGCTATTCCCAGTTATGGTTGCCTTTGCTATGACAATTAATAAATCTCAGGGTCAAACATTGCAAGTAGTTGGTGTGCAACTTGAGTCTCCCTGTTTCTCGCATGGGCATGTAGCATGGTCCCGTGTTTCCAGCCCAAGAAATTTTTTTGTCTTTAGTTTTACTTTTAGAAAGAAGCGCAATATTGTTTATAAGAGGGCTTTGATCTAGATTTTGACAATTTTTAAAGAAATTTCTTCGAATAATGATTTTGGGAAGCTTGACTTTTGTATATATATTGTCAGGAGGACAGAGTTTCCTGGTATTCCCTCTTATCTTGACTTGACCGACCGGTCGGGGTAAACAGTGGCGCCACGGAAAAAAGGAGGAAAGATCTCAGTTCTCCCCTCTTGCTCTAACAGCCGGGTCGATTTGGCTCATGTAAATAGTAACTATTATTTTATATTTTATATAACTCATTAAATAAATATTAAAGTAATTCGAAGGAGCCTAGTTAATTATTTTTCCTCGCGACAATTGTGGTAGAGACGCCGGGTAACGAGACAGTCACCAGACGAAGTCGTCGCCTTCAAGGATTGCAACCAGAGCTATCTACGGTGCTTGCTTTTCCTGCTCGGAAGAAAATCGAGAGAGAAGAAAACCGACCATTCTGCCATCGGTGGAGAGATCCGGCTGTCTTCTCGGGAGAACGTGGGGAAGATTCGCAGCGTTGGCTGAGCGACTTCCAGCGTGTGGCACGTTACAACAAGTGGGATGACTCCATGTGTCTGGCCAACGTCATTTTCTACCTCACTGGCACAGCGAAGTGCTGGTTCGAAAACTTCGAGGAAATCTTGAATTCGTGGGAGGAATTTAAGATGAAGTTTTGTGAAATATTTGGGAACAAGGAAGACACGGCTAGAAAAGCCGAGAACATTCTTCGAACTAGAGCGCAGACGAGTGGGAAAAACGTCGAGAGCTAAATACAAGAAGTTATCCTTCTTTGTAAACAGAGCAACCCCAGAATGTCGGAAGGAGAAAAGGTGAGCCACCTGATTAAAGGCGTAGCGGAGGTAGTGTATCAGGCACTTATTGGGAAGGACATCAGCACGGTGGACCAATTTGTTGCGTTCTGCCGCCGATTCGAGGCATTCAAGAGGATGCGTGTTGCACCGCCCAGGTTCAACCGACTGCCCAATGTTACCACCATCTCGACCGCTGAACCCGAGAACCTAGAAGCCCTGATTAGAATAATAGTAAGAGAGGAGGTTCAGAAGTTTATGGCCCCTCCTTCTACATTTGCCGCGCAAGATATCGACACTCCACCTCCCGACCTACGGGATGTCATCCGTAGTGAAATCCAGCAGACATTGGCTCCTATCTCTGCCCCTCGTCAACCCGAGAGCTTCCGCCCTCGGCGACAATACCTCCCCAGGAAGGATCAAGGTTACCGACGAAGAACCGAAGGGCCGTCAAATAACCAAAGGACTCAGTGGCGTACTGAAGATGACAAACCGATCTGCTTCCACTGTGAGCGCCCTGGCTACGTTGCACGTTATTGTAGAAACAGACGCCAAGCTTTTGCGAATGCCAGACTTGGAAGAGAAACAGTCGATTTCGGAAGACCAAGAACGGAAAATTACACCATGGGCGAATCAGGAAGCAAACTATACCAAGGAAGATTTAGAAACCCGTCGCCATACCCCAACCGCGGAAGATTCCAAGCCCCCAGAAGAACCTCACAATCCCCTGCTCGCCGTCCCAGCCGCTCACCCAGTCGCCGCAGTGAGGAAAACTAGAAGGCGCGTCCTCTGGAGGTGAGGCCGCCACAGATGAAAATCCTCCCTGCCGTATAGCCGCTAAAATGGAAAAGAACTGGATATCTGTCAACATACAAGGACGAAATGTACAAGCTCTTGTGGACTCCGGCGCTGATTACTCAGTAATTTCCGAAACTTTCAGACGTTCTATAAAGACCCCAGTTTTTAAAGAAAATTGACCACTTCTAAGAGCCGCGGACAAAAAGCCTATCGTGACCCTTTGTAAGTGTTCTTTAGAAGTTCAAATCACAAAGGACTTGATATTATTTTTGATTTTGTAGTAGCCGCTGAATGTAGCCACGATGTTATACTGGGATGGGATTTATTCAGAGCCACAGATGCCATTATAGATTGTGGACTGTGTCATACCGCCGAAATCTTTTGGCAAGATAGTTGTCACCAACCAGGATGTATTTGGCGGCAGAGATGTAGTCGTTACAGGTTCCAAACGCCTGCAGTTGGAAAAAGGAATTTTTATCCCCTCTTCACTCGTCTTGTTCAGCAGCGGACCTAGGACAGTGTGCATCAGTCTTTGGAATTCAGCTGGTGCGTTGGCGAGTCCAAAAATCATCATTTCGAATTGACCTGTATCATCTGGGGTGATGAATGCTGTCTTTAATTTTGCCTTATCGGTCAGTGGTATCTGCAGATATCCATGCGCCAGATCCAGAGTGGTGAAGAATTTCGCATTCCTTAGGCCTTCCAGAAGGTCGTCTATCCTTGGTAATGGGAACTTGTCCTTAACTGTTTGAATGTTGAGTCTCCTATAATCTACCACCAGACGATGATCTCCAGTTTTCTTCCTCACAAGTAGGACGGGACTAGCGTAGGGTGATCTAGTTTCCGTGACTATTCCATTGTCCTTCCACTCTCTGACAATCTCCCTGATTGCTTCGCGTTCACTTTCAGTCGTCTTATACGGTCTCAGACAGACTGGCTTGCTTCCATCAACCTCCTTAATGTCCATCTTGGTGACATCGGTGCACCCTAATTCCTCCATGCCAAGAGCGAAACAGTCTCTATACTCGTTTACTACATCTAGGATTTCTTGTCTCTCTTTCGAAGTCAGAGAATGATTGACGTTGATGTCCTCAGGCAGTATGGGGCGCTTACGTTTCATTTGGTCTTGTCCTTCCCTCTTCTCTTCATTTTTAGTCTGAAACGAATCCTCTGCGACGTCCAGGTTAACAACAATATCATCAAGGTTCAGTAGTTCAACTCGCCCTACACATTGGTTCTTCCTTACTCTCAACTTGCCCTTGCCAGCTGAGATGATGGGTACGGTCGTCTTTCCATCGACCACTTCCAATAGGGAATCGACACAGGCGTCATCTACTCCTGTGAACAATACATATCCGTCCTTTACCTCGTCTGTGATTGCACTTGTAAAGTTAATGGAGTCGCTCTCCAACTGAACAGTTTCGGTTGCTCTCAGTTCGATGCGACGCGACTTGATTTCTTCTTGCAGATTAGCAAACGGAAATTCGGATGAATAGCCAATATGCAAGTTTTTACCAATTCTGGCGAAGGATACGTAGGGCAGATCTGTCCATGTTCTTCCAATTAATAGGTCATAGGGTTGGGCATCATCGTTGACAATGAATACAGTGATTTCCCTTCCGACGATGCCATCAATCTCCAGGTCGACTGTCGTCTTCCCAACGGTCCTGGCATCTGGTGCAGTCTGGTTACCGATGCCGTACAGACTAGTCGAGTCTGGTTCGATGTCGACGCTGATCCTCCTTGCGACCGATTCTCTCATTAGACAACTGCTGCTCCCGGTGTCTATCATTGCCTTCACGGTTTCCTTGTTGTCGATCTTGACATCCTTCAAATATACATCTGGCGGGACAGTCTCCAGTCCTTCGACTTCCAGGTTGGCTACTTTTAGTCCTTCTTTGGGTCTTGTGCAATTCCTTTCCTTGTGTCCCGTTTGACCGCATCCTCGGCATGTCAACGTAGTCCTGGGTGCTGGGCAGTCTCTGGCAATGTGTCCAAACTGATTGCAGTTGAAGCACTTCGGTTCTCCCTTGTCGTTTCTGATCGTACGGTTGACCATTCTCCTCAAGGTGTTAGGGTACGTTTCACTGATTTCGTTCCTTGCAGCGTCTTGACCCGAAACATTCGTTCCTTGTTTAGTCTCTTTAACTTCGCTTTGGTTGGGGAATCTCGCAGATTTCTGCTGAAACGACGGTGGTATGAGGTGTTTCGCATTCCAATGCGGAGGTCCCATCTCGGTGCGAACATTTTCGTACTCGTCCAGTTTATCCGCCAACTCATCTGAGTTGTTTAACTTGGTCCAATCGTCAATGAGATGATTACGCAGCACATTTGGAACTTTTTTCTTTAGCTGGTTAGTGACGGACAAATCCTTTAGGGCGTCGAAATTTTCCACGTTCATTCCTTCGATCCATTCGTTGAAATATCCTCGCAATTCGAAAGCGAAGTCTCTCCAGGAACCCTTTTGAGATCTCTCGTGCTTCTCGAATTTTTGTCTGAATTGTTCGGGGCTCAACTTGTACCGTTTTAGGAGCAACCTTTTCACGAACCTATAATCGCCGCTTTGTTCTTCTGTCTCCCGAGCGATTAATTGAGTCATTTCGTAAGGTAGCAATCCTAGGAGGCTGAACGCCCATTGGTCTTCATCCAATCCTAGTCGCTTTGCCTGTCTTTCGAAAAGAATTAGGTAAAAACTCAAATCATTGTCCTTCGACTCGTACTTGGGCATCAGTTTACGTATCTCGTAATGTGCGTCATTGCTGGTACTTCGAGACGTATCGTTGTTTCCGCGTGTAGTCTGGATGCGCAGCTTCTCAAGCTCGAATTCCATTACCATTTGTTCTTTTCGTTCCCGTTCGATTCGTTCCCGATCCTCGATTCGTTTCCGATCCTCGATTCGTTCCCGCTCCTCGATTCGTTCCCGATCCTCGATCAGAGTCTCCAACAGTTGCTTTGCGAACTCTTCTTCGTAAGATTGGCTATTCAAAATAAGGTGTTTTAGGTCGACGATCCTGCTCTCTGGCGGTACTACCTCGCCGAGTTCATACGCCAACTTGCTCAAATCGCATTTCCTTACTTTCGCTAAATAAGTCATGTTTTTCAAAAGAAAAAATAAACAAAGCAAAAAATTTTAAAATAAACAAATAAAACTGACTAAACCAGATACGTACTGTTTCAATTATTTCTTTAAACGTAATCAACTTTTCTTTAGTAATTTTGAGACAATATTTTTTTTCTTTTTACCGCGATACTTTGCGATAATACTTTTTATCGAGATGATTTTGCAATAATACTTTTACCGCGATACTTTGCGATAATACTTTTATCGAGATGACTTGCAATAATACTTTTACCGCGATACTTTGCGATAATACTTTTGTCGAGGTGACTTGTAATAATACTTTTACGAATAGGTAATTAAATTTCGTACATACCATGCAACTCCTCTTACGTTGATCGGTCACCGCGCCACGTCCTTCTCGTTTCCAAATTATTCCAGTGAATCTTCAATTTTCTTCAGGACTATCCCACTTCTGAATTTCTGTTGGCTTCCGTAGGCGTTTCTTACTGGGAAAAAGAAAGAGATGATCCAATGAAATAATTTAGTAGCATTTATTAAAACAAAATCATAATAGTGAACAACACATATAACAGAGAGTACCGTCGTCTTCCGGGTATTCCTTCTACTGGGGAGCTCGGATTCTATATTCTGTGCGTTTATAATCTGTTTATCTGTGGCTCTCTGGTCGGGATGGCGCCTACAGTTCTTACATGGCAGAGCGGTGTTGTGGGTGACTAACAGTACTCACCAGTCTCAAGTGATACCTTCGGACATGAAGGTAGGAACAATGCAAGATCTAGAAGTAGGGAGCATATCTAATCTTGACGCTCGTTCTGAATTAGCTGGAAAAAAGACAAAGTAACTTCCCCAAATGTGAGAGAATATTTAAGTTCAATGATTTCTACTGATTTTTGATCGTACAACTATTAAACCTTGGTCACAATTATGTTCAAATTATGCATTGGTATATCAAAGGTTTCTTTAGAATAAATTCCGTTTTCCATTTCATTGATTATTTAAATCAGTTTGAAATATTTGCTATAACGGAAACTTAGTGCCATTTTGTTATAAAACTCGAGATTGAGGATGTTCAGGTTTACCAATCACTTGCTAGAAAAACCTTGGGTCAGTAAGAAGCTCTGAAGGCATCATTGTAGGAATTTATAACAAAAATAACCAAACTTAGATTCATTGCTGACTTGCATAACTTTTACGTATCTACCTCCTAACGAATTCCAACTAGAGAATATATATACTACGATCAAGATACACAATGGACTGGAGAAAATTCTATATGGTGAACTAAACATTCGCACCAACCACCTTGGAGACTTTCTTAACCTGCTGGATATCCCAACTTTATTGTCGCGTAATATTTCCTCAAGAGATATAATAACATCTACCCATGTTAATACTCTAGTTCCCCAGCGGCCCCTTTCCTTCTACTATCACCTTGACACATTGTAAATAGCAATGCTGTTATTCCTGTATATACCCTCTTCTACGTGGAGAAGTTGTATAAGACCAAAAGGTCATAACAGGGACTTTTGTTGTTGTTACTACTGTTATTATTGTATGTACCCTACATTTCTGTGCTTGGAGAATCCGTATAAGACTAAATTGTCTTAATAAAGCTTTTTGTTGTTGTTGATTTCTACTGATTTGGAGGAAACAAAGAAAAACAGATTACTCACGTGCCTAAATGAGTTTGCTGATATTTTCGACTTTGAGAAAAAGAGCTTCCCTGTCTCTGGCGAAATAAAGCATAAAATCGATACGAGTGATTATCCGCCTGCCAGACAGCGTCCTTATAGAGTGTCTCCCGCCGAAAGACGTGTCATTCAGAGTGAAGTAGAGAAAATGATGGAGACTAAAATCATCCGGCCATCATCAAGTCCATGGACCTCCACCGTTATATTAGTGAGGAAGAAGGACGGAGAGGTTGGACTTTTTCAAGAATCAGGGGCCATTGGGGCAATTTTCTTTTCAGAACAAAGTGCCCAAAGCTGGATTCGATGATCCCGGGGCGTGGTTTTTGAAAATAAATAGTTTAGACCACTCCTCCAAAACAGCACTCTATTCATTAGATGTGTTTGTGAAATTGATCTTATATTTCAGATTATTTTTACCAGCATTTTCAATTTTGCTATTTGCAGTTTATCTTCATTGTGCTGAAATAAAATTCATAAGTTTTAAAACAGTTGGGGCTCTATTCATTCATGAGTAAACCCCACTCGAACAATACCCGGTCGAAGCCGGGTCCAGTCGGCTAGTAATCTTTTAAATATTCAATGATATCATAACTAGTATTTATTCAGCGCAAGTGTCTTTCTTGGGATATTGTACTGTTGTAGCTGTGATGAATAAATTAAATATTCTTTTATATATACAATACACTTGTAGTATAAATAAATAATGTGAAGGTATGAAATACGGTATTTTCAAAATCAAATTATCTCGCTGTGAAATTTCTATTTATGAAAATCATTGAATAATTAAAACACATTTTCTGACTAAATACAATAGCAGGTAGTGACTTGACATCTCTTTGGCTTTAATATAATTGTTACACTGTCTTAATAAAGAGTACATATACGTGCAAGCATTAATAGAAATAATGATGGTGAAATAACATTGTCATGTAGGGGCAAATTAATAAAGTCAAACGTCGGGACGACCTGGAAATACATTTTGATCCAAGCAATAACTTATTCACATAAAAGAGAGAGTCGATATGAGATTAATAAATTGTGAATAAAAAAATATTGAAATTAATACTCAATTAATAATTTATATATTTTTTATAATATATTTTGTTATAATTACTAATGTTCATATCCTAAAGAGAACTAAGACAGAGGTGTTAAATAAACATTCTAAAAATAAGTAGAATAAATACGAATATTAAATATACACACGTTCTCACCCAGCAGTCCAACGCCTCCTCTACGTGACGGGTGGGAGAAGCAGCACCAAGTAAGGAACTGCCCTGTAGTACGGTGTCGTGAGCCCCGAGCCGCTACGGTAACCGTGAACAGGGAACTCTGAAATGTGGCTGACTAACGGGGCAATGACACCCCCCTTCCTTTCCATGGAGCAACGGACAAAACTTCACACGTTCTCACCTGATATATGTACCGATAAATGAACTAAATTCTTGACAGATAGGACCTTCCTTCATCTCATGGAGAAAATACCAGAAATATCACTGGGTTATTTATAACTAGCTCTGTAGCTCCCTTCCATTCCTCATCAATGATGATTAATTGCTCTAAATACGTGGAACATCTGAGACGGTAAAAGTATCGTTTAAAATTAGAAAATAGTTTAATTTAAGATCGTTAACACTGGTTCTTATTTATTTGTGGGTTCATGCAAATATTATTTTTTTATGTACTTTATAGAGATATCATTTCACCATTATATATGTTTTGACACTAACATATAATTTTCTTTCCAAGTCACCAAACAATATTTATGAAAACCTTACTAGAAGGATAGAAGAAAGGAGATTCTGTGCAATCTTATTTAGATATTTCAATGGTAAAACACACAATAATTTAAGAGACTATAAAATGGAAGTTATATACTATATGGAATATGTTATTGTCGTTGCTTTTTCCTCAAGTCGTTTAAACGATCTCCATTAGGTCCCGTTGTCTCAGCTTTTCTATTATAGTTCTGGGGTATATATAGACATCATGGAGAAGGAAAGAGGGGTGCACCTGCTGTTGGTCAGAAGACCTGGAAGTACCATTCAGTGTGACTTTGTTTCTTTTGGTTGGCCGCTCCTGACATGGAGTGCAGACGTCTTTTGTAGCCGCTCCTATGGAGAACAGACGCTACCAATTGATACCTTCCTACATTAGCCGGGTGTGTAGCACAGCCTTCACGCCTAGGGTGGCTCTACCAGGAGTTAAACTCCCGAAGTACTTCGCCCGTGCTACCCGTTTACACCCTCCCGCCACTTTGAGGCTGTTGAATAGAATTTTGGGAGGATATATATGGAATATGTACGTATGTACAGTCGAGGAAACTTTCCCAACGACGGAAGATCCTTCAAATAACCAGCTGGTTAACTCCCTACGCTTCAAGGCTGAAGAACCTAGAAGATAGAGGTCTTGGTTGCCGCGAGAATGGAATTGGCGTCATCACTCAGACTTTGCCCGAAAAGCAGCCCAGAAGATCGAGAGGCAACTGGATATTGTAGAAAATATAATGAGTGGTGAACCCTTTAAGAGGTTTCATGAACTATTATGTCGGACTGTTTTATTGTTCTATACATGTGTGTTACTTCTAAATATAAAAACAATCCTTCACAATATCATTGACTTTCTCAAGAATCCTATTTGGTCATTTTGGTGGGTCGCTGAGAATGCACCTTGCACCACGCACCAGAGGGCCAACAGCCTGAAACGCCTAAGTTGTTGACTTTTCTTTGTTTATCGAGAAAATGAGCTAGCTAATATTCTGGAATAAATCTAATTTAAAACGTTTTATTTTTATTGATTCAGAATAGATTATTTTTTCCATCTAGACAGTTAGGGTTTGCCCATGTATTTATAACATACATCCTAATAGTTTTATCTCTGTGTTTGTAGTAATGTCTTTTAAAACAGCAAACACACATTACGCTGACGATAATTGAATAGCATTTCTCGCAAATAGTTGATAATATTATTTGAAAATTAAATCGTATTTAAAAGAATAAAGGGTAAAATAGAAAAGTTTTTATAAAAAGGATTCACCGAAGCTTTAAATAAGGTATTCATTATCGTGATGAAGGTAAAAAAAAAATTAAATAACTATTTTGATACTATATTTACTTTGAAAAATAGAACAATCCATAATCAAATATTTAGATAATAAAGAGACATATATTGGATTGGAAAAAATAATTATTTACAAATATTTGTGTTGACTAAAGAGAGAGAGAGAGAGTCCAAACGTCTACCTTTGTCAAGGCCTCACAGGCATAAATACGATGTAATGCCTTAACAAATGTTAGCGCTTGCCAACCGAAATATTGGTAAATAAATTATTTTTTTCGATCCAATATATTCCTTTTTATTATATTTACTGTAATGTACATCTAGCTGATGAAAGGTTTCTGCCCGAAAGAGCTTTTGTATTCCCTTTTAATAAGAAATGTTTCGGCATCACCCCTTGCTCTTTTGTTATCGTCCAACTCGCAACGCTCTTGATTAGGAATCCTATTTCAGTTAAGAAATTAACATGAAATTGTCGATGGATGATATTAATGCACCAAAAGTGGCATCTCTCCTTTTAAAAATGCATTAAAACAATTAACTTTAGAGTAAAAATATCAGGCCTCCAGGTAAAAGTATATTTTCAAAACTTTTTATTCTTTAGCCTGTAGAAGGACGTTAGTACCCGAAAGCTAGACAATAAAAAAGGTTTTTGAAAAGACACTTTTCCCTGGAGGCCTGATATTTTTACTCAATATTGATACAAGGGATTATTTATTGAATTGACAATTAACTTTGATTAATCACGCCAGAACAAAACGTGATGGTAGTTATAAAATAATAAGCCACAACACTACTTTTGACAAATTCAGACAAAAAGCCGTCCCTCTACTGATGCCATAGGCCGAAACCATAGTATTGGCTTTTTGTCTGAATATACCAAAATCGGTGTTGTAGTTCATTCTTTATCCCCGCCATTAATTTTTGTTTTGTGGTGATAAGCACAAAATGTATTATTTTAATGCATTTATAAAGAGAGAGGTGCCACTTTTGGTACCTATTCCAGTTTGTCAAACAGGTGATTTGTGCGAGTGCATGTTCATAGGTGCAGACATATATCCCAGTAGCGCAGTATAATTCCTACCAAGACATTTAGTCAGTATTTACGGAATACTCTAAGAGCGCTGAAGTTAGCAATAAAGGCCACTGTGAGTTATCATCAACAGATGGGTTTTACAATTTTAGTGCCACCGTATTTCAAACTCAACACCCCCGGGGGAGAGCCGGCCTGGATTAGTATTCCCTTAGCTCAGTTATTTCTATCCCAGCGCTGTTCATCGCTACAGTTGAAGGTCTCTACGTCATGCTAAAATGTTTATCATATAAACACTGTGTCAAATGGATTCTAAATGCTTATCTCATTAACAGCTCCCCAATATTCCTTGAAGATTCTATGAATCTTGTACGATAACATTGGAACATTTTATATGAAGAATATTCATCCGGTATTTTTTAACTAAATAAAGAGAGTATAAAAGTCGTTGATCGAAGCGTCTTTTTTTATTGTTGGAAAAGAGACGCAAGCTTTCGAGTACGATTCTCTTCAATTGGTTAAGCATTATGCCATTTTAGCCAGTAGAAGGACGTCGTGCTCCATAGCATGCGTCTTATCCGCCAATAAAAAAGACACACTTTGCAAACGAATTCAATACGACTTTATTTAATAAAGCATTGGAATAGTTGTTGTTGTCGTGTCCAATGAAGAGCCTCAAATGTCTCCATGCATCTATATCACAGCATCATTGGAAAATGGGTGCCGTTGCCACGATAGTCACCTTGGACCAGAATTTGGTCAAATATTCTAAGGGTCCAGGGGAGAACTGGTGTGGTCGGACTTCTCCCCTCTATTGGAATAGTTGAAGACATATATCGTTTCCTTTTGCATCAAAATGATCTACATCTCTTATGGATTTGGCATGATACCGATTTATTATTTTTCCATAACCCATGTAAGCTCATCTTTTTTCGTTTCAAAACAATAAAAGAGAATATAACTTTTTTCGTTAAAATAAATCCTCTCTTTCTTTATGTTATTCAGAGCTATCCCTATCCTGATAAATCAAATGTGCATATTTATTTTCTTCGAGCATTCTTTTTCGTATAATTTTAAGAAATTGATCTCAAATGTTCCTTGTGTTCAATCCTCATAAAAGATATATTTGTTTTATATGGCAAAAAAGTGATAAATTACTAAGTTAATTAAAGTTTTTATTCACATGTTTTTCTTAATTTAAAATTGAAATTTAATTAAAAACACATCTTGTGATTAATCCAATTTATTTATTTTCCTCAACATCTCAGTTTCGTTTAATTTGTACTTTATTTTGTGTACATTTATTTTATTACAAATTCTCTATCCCTTCATTGATTTTTGGATATAAACACGCCCTTAATATCAATCTCTATTAATTTCTTCTCGCTAAAAATATTGATTTTAAACATTTTTTTCCATATTTATGTAATTCTTGTTTGATAAATTATCCATTGATGTTTATATAGAAAAAAAACCTTTTATTTCATTGGGCGCTCTGCTCACTGATAATAAAAAACGTACCTATACCTTTTGAAACTTGATGAAGGCGTGCTGTCAACCAAAATATTGGTAAATAAAAAGATATTTTGATCCAATATTATGTATTTTAATGCACATTATGGACTGTTATATCATATCATGTGAATATTCATTTATATCACCTTTTTATTTACTGTTCTTCTTAAGACATGTTATTTTAAAAGGAGAAAAGTCTCTGCATTTTGACTTTTTTTTCAATCGTATTGATAAAACTTTTACAATTCAATTGTAATTTCTGTACTTTCATAACTTCGCTTAGCCTATCTTCTAAGACAAAATTAAGAAAGCATTTTTCTTTTTTCAACAATAATATTGTGGCAAAAAAATAATTTATATTTTATTATTTAATTTAATTAATCAATGAAAATACTCAATAGATAATTACTCTGTATCTGTAAAATTATCATTATTATTCCATAGCTTGCTTGTTCAATATTCTCTAGCTGTAGATAGGTTTGCTGATTATTGCCGACTAGTCTTGCTGACGTCATCAATAAGTTCTTTAACATCTTAAAATATACTAAGAACCGATTTCTTTGCTTCAATATTTACTTATATATACAACATGGGCCTTTTATTAAGACATTTAGTCTCACACAGACCTGTCCCGGAGAGAGTCGAAGACAGAGAAAAAAGACAAACACAATGGTAGAAAGTATCAACAAGTGGATAAACAGGCAATCACCTATGTATAGTCTTGTGGAGAGATACGTGCCTATTAAGATAGACAAATCTGAAGGAAAAAAACTGCTTTGTTTTATTAATGAGTCCTTTTTGAACACTTTTTATATTAATTTCTGGAAATTATATCACATTAAAAATGAATATATCCAAAATAAATTAAAACATGTTTAATGTGTTAAAGGGTCAAAATAAAAGTGAAGTGAATATTGATTCAGTAATTTAGTATTTACTTACGAAACTGAGAGATGTGTGTACATTTTGAAATTTTATATATTGGGTTGTAAAGAAAGTTCGTTCTGTTTTTGTATCCCTTTGTTTCATAAGGGTTTTGTTGTTATACGGTAAGTTGTTTATATTCTTTAAATAGTACTTGTTCTGCTCTATAAACCTGTATTATTTGTTTTTAAAAAACGTAAATTTTGGTTCTTTTTCCAGGCTTGAAAATGTAATATCCTGGAGGCAAAAATCAACATTTTCGACGTCTGCTTTTCTTAGTTTTTCATCGAGGTCAAAAAGCAGCCGAAGCAGCTCGGGACATATGCAACGTGTAGGGAAAAGGTGCCATAGGGGGAGCGAGCAGCACAAAAATGGTTTGCAAAGTTCAAAAACGGCGACTTGGGCCTTGAAGACACGCCCATGTTGAATGGTCGCCAAACAACCCATGAGTTGGCCGAAAAAATGAAATGTAGTGCTGTGACCATCTTCAAACATCTTCAAGCAATAGGGGTTTCTCAAAAACTTGGAGCTTGGGTGACTCACGAGCTTAATGAAACCAAAAATGAAAATCGCCTTCAAACCGCTGCTCAACATCTCGCACGTCATCAAACAACACGGGGCCATAAACAACGGTTTTTATACCGAATCGTTACGGGAGATGAAAGAGGGTGTCTATACGTGAATATGAAGCAAAGAAAAGAGTTGTGGCTCCAGGAGATACGTCGAAGCCAAGAATAAAGCAAGATCTTCACCCACAAAAGGCTATGATCTCCGTTTTTTTGGGACTGCGAAGGTGTGCTGTACTGGTAAATGCTCGAAAGGAATGCCACGGTCAACAAGGACCTCTACATTGCCCAATTGCATCGCGTGAATGAGGCTATTCAACATAAAAGACCCGATCGACAAGGTCAATTCATTCTCCTTCACGACAACGCTAGGTGCCCTTCAAGAGCTCGAATGGGAAGTTCTATAGCATCCGCCGTACTCTCCGGATCTTGCACCAACCGATTACCACTTTTTCCGCTCCATGTCAAACCATATGAGAGGCACTACCTTCGATGATGAATAGGACCTCAAAACCTGGCTCAACAACTTCTTCGACACCAGACCGGGCTAATTTTGGCAGAACGGCATCAACAAACTAGTCCAACGTTGGGAGGAGGGCGTAAATAATAAAGGAGAATACATAATTGATTAATTAATTGTTATAATGTTTTTTGTCTAAATAAAATTGTCGAATACAACCGAAACGAACTTTCTTTACAGCCCAATAGATATAATATTTTGTGGCTTTGTACACTTTATTAGACACACACCTCATCATTTAGGTGTTTCTTTCGGGAATAACGCATCAATTGCACTTCTTAGAATTTAAAAAAAAATGTATTTATGAATTTTTCGATTTTGAAGAGAATTCTAGCTTACCTTTGGCAAAATTGACGGATGAATAAAGTGACAAAGTAACAAGATAGCTTAATGCAGTACATCTGACGGTTGTGTGAAGCTCATGTAGAGGAACCAGTTTCTACAAGAACCAAAAACAAACGTGAAGTTATTGTAATTTGTATAATTAATATGAGCCGCTATATATTTTCGCAATATAAATAAGGAAGTGTTATATTTCATATAAGTATATATGCTTCACATACAGAAGAAATATAAGTTCACAGCCATTTATAACCGAGGTCGCGACTTAACACTGTAAAATATATTTTGTCATCTTAAATTGATGATCGATACAATCCCATTTGTAGTCAACTTCCTATTGGTAAAGTCTTAATTCCCCGATAAACATCCACATCAGTGGAAAACTTTCTCGAAAATTTTCTACACATACAGTACTTTACGATTTATAATTTAAATGAATTGTAGTCCGTACTGAATGCTTCGGAGACCAAATCAATGGACCAAACAATAGCCAATTTAGTGTCATGACCTTCACCATAGTTGCCCCCAAACTCTCAAAAGAAACACAGGAAGCTCCACCCTCATCTAGCCATTATTTCTAACTCTTCCACGCATGAAATAGGTATGTCATTTGTATAAAGTGCCGTAGAGACAATTAATTTTGTTTTTATATATAATAATAGAATTATTAGAGAATATTTGCCTATAATTATAACATGGACTAGTAATGAATATCTTTATTGAATCTAAAAAAGAAGCGAAATTTCGAGTGAATAAACAGCTATGGACTAATCTCACATATCTAATTTCACTTGTCTCATAGCGACCAAAAAGCCAGTCGAAGAGCCCTTATTCGCTCGATATCTCGCTTGATTTTTAGCTTTTAAATGCGATGTGCATAGTCCAACTTGTCTATTGGTCAAAATTTAATTTATTTTCACACACAAATATTTTATTTATATCAAAAAAACAACACGATGTGCAGATATAGTATCTTCATTCATTGCCCTGGTTTCCCAGAGATTTATAAAGTTTTAAGTCTTGTTCGTTTTTTCCCACTCTAAATAAAATTGGGGATATTAAAAGATTTGAAAGTATTCTTCTTTCTTATCTCCACTCAATCATATTAGGGTATCAAGTTGTGACCCTTGATGGTGTCTGTTTGGCAACCATCATAATTGGGTGAAGAAGAATGCGTCTGCCTTTGTCATTAAGACTGGGGGCACTACTCAATCGCAGGCCAACTTAGCTCCAAAAGAAATGGCCGCCTCTGACATGAGGAACAGACGCTCCTGTACAAAGGGTACAAACGCTGCTCATCCTGTATCCCTGGATCAGGAGCCCTTACAGGGTACTATCAGCCGGGCCAGCTGAACCCAGGTTTTTTAGTGAGCTTGTTACTGCTTCCACTCCTCCTTTTTCATCCGGGTTTGGGACCGGCAAAGGCGGAGTTAGATTTGAAAGTAACAAAAATAAATTACAAAGTTGAGGGAAAATAATTTTTGTTTCTTTAAATAAAATGTAATCTAATAACTATTTTTGAGCTAAAAACAATAAAATTTATTGATATTGAAACTTAATTTCCAATATAAATCATCTTCGATTTTATGACTTATTTGAAAATTTAAATTAAATATTAAGCTGAAATACGTCTCAAATTTTTTTATTCGAGCTTGTAAATAGTAATTAATAAAGTTATATTTAAAAACGATATCTGATTATTTGTGTGTTTGCTTTTTAAAATTTTATTTCTACTTAGAGCGCTATGTCCCTAGGGACACTTGCACTTTAAAGGTAAACTAAACATAGAAAGAAAAGAAAGATCATTTGAAATATGTACAAGAATTAGTATGCAAGTTAGATGAAAAGAGAAAAATATCAACACAATTGAAATATGTACAAAGAAATTGTATGCAAATTTAGTTAAATGAAATCAATTGTAAAGTAGTGTATTCGAGGAAAACAATTTACAGATTGAAAAAGTTTTAAGAAATATTCTAGAATGAAAATATGCAAGATAGAGAATTATTCACGATACAAAACTATGCTAAACAGAGTTAATTTCTAAATAGAAGCGTTCCAATAGAATTTATTGCTATTGGAATTATTGCTTTAATTATCTAGGTTGTAACATCAAAGCGGTGTACTTTGAAGTATCAGATGATGGTCTCTGTGTTTCTGTGTAGAGAACTCTTGTGTCACGAGATGTCGTGACCTGTTGAATCATTTGACACGGAGCATTGTCACAGATGGTGTGGAAGGGTCTAATGGTACCCACTCTAATTGGTCTCTCAATTGGTGATATAGGGGCTAGATAGATCCACACGGAACTTGAAATACAATGTTCCTATGACACATGCGTTTCAATCGTTTTTTTTTAAGTTAAAAGATGATTTTTTAAAACGATATATATTGAATAAAAATATCAGGCCGCCAAGGAAAAGTACTTTTCAAAAAGCTTTTAATCTCTACTTTTCGGGCACGAACGCCCTTCCACAGGAGAAAGCACGGTATAATGATTTTGTGGTTTCTCCTCTTGAAGGGCGTTCGTGCCCGAAAGTTAGAGATTAAAAGGTTTTGTAAATATACTTTCCCTGGAGGCCTGGTATTCTTACTCAATATTCATACAAGGGGTTATTTGGTTGAATTAAGATATATATGTAATAATGTGTTGAGATCCTGTCAACTCTCTGTAATAATACGTTGAAGTTCTGGTAGACTCTTGTAGAACCTCGTCGACTCTCGCTAAGTTGTGGTAACCGAGGGTCAAACCTGTAGTAACCGAGAGGGACAGTCAGGGCGTGGAGAGTTTTCCAGTACCTCTCTGCACCTTGTAGGACCTTTAACAGTTCTCACAAAGTACAGGCAGTCGTGGTCGAGGCAGAGTGGAAAAAGCTTGGGAATGTCCACACACACAAAACGAAGCGACACAGTTGTCGAAGGAAATTTCCTTGAATAGATAAAAAGCGAGCCAAAAGCAAGATGGAGATAGTTGATTTCTTACTGTTTTACATGGTCGATGAGTTGGTCCTTGGAGACGATAAGGGGTGACGCTGACCGGAAGACTCACTGGAACTGAACTGGCTGTTGCTACGTGGGGTCCTATTTATACAACTCTTTGGACCAGGAAGGGAACCAGGAAGTATTGCCTTTCTGCACGTGTCCGCCAATCGACACTGGCACCAGTCTGTCGGCTTCCATCTATCTTTAGAAGTTACTTTGTGATTTACTCTTAATCTTGCTTTTAACTCAACTTTTAATCTATTATATAGTTTTATTTATTCATCCTCAGTACATTACATATGGGGATACAAGGACACACGTCAATTATGCGTATAATTAGTTATAGTTTATAATTAGTTCTATATACAACATGACAATCTTGTTATAAATATTATAATATATAGGTTTGTTGGTTTAAATTATCATAGATGGGCCCCGGGAGTGAAAGGGTTTATCCGGGTTTAAGCGGGTAAAGCCTCTCTAACACAGGTAAGTAATTAAAATTTCTTTTAATTAATTAAAACTGTGAGGGTAAAGGGCTATAACAAGATGTTTATTTGGCTATATCTGAAAATTATAAAAATAAAACTTATGTTTAATTTAAAAGTTATGATATTCATTATAAAAGAGAACGGTAGATTAAAACTTTGTTTGATAAAAATTAATGATGATGTTCTAAGAGATTGTTGGCGGGCGTTGGAAAGGGTTAGGAGTTGAAGAATATGCAATTGTAAGTGTTGCACAGACAATCAAATACTGAGATCCAGGTGCAAAGCGAGGATATAGACTTGTGCGTCTTCCTAGGCAATGTTTCACCTGTGATCCTGTATAAGGTTACAGTGCTTTGTCACAATTGTAGGGTTATTGGGTTGAAAAGTTGTTGAAGAAAATAATTAATATGCTTGAAAGGGGTGGCAGAGCCATGCGATAAGTAGAATTGTTGTATCGACAGTAGGTGGTCTGACTTGACTTGAAATCAAAGGTTGATTGTGGTCCGCTAGAGCTGAAAAAATTGAAAGTTGAAAAAAGTGAACGCTTTGTGCATGCGTTGGTGATGTGCTCTGCGGATGATTGAAATAAACTTTTGAAACGTGTTCAGACCAAAAGTCGAGACTTGTACTTCTGGGGAACTGTGTTCAAAGAGTTTGTTGAATTACGAAATCAAAAAATAAATTGTCAAGCAATGCTGTCGTTTCTACGATGGTTTGAAGCAATGGCTGAAATAGGTAGTGAAAAAAGTATAGGGAAGTGATTAGTAAGTAGGATTATTGAAAACGATTGTTGTATGCCCGATAGTTGCTGAAAAACATTGTCATATAATAAAGTTATTTAAACAAAAATATAGTGAATAAAAAGATAAAAATATGAGTGCGGATAAAAAAAAAGTATAAGTGGATAAGATCAAACATGTAATATATAAAAGACATAATAATGAATTAGCAAAATATAAAAGATATAATAATGAGAATTAGTAATATATAAAAGATATAATAATTATTTAAAAATGATTATTGAAAGAATTAAATGTTTTGCCATACTAAAATAATATCATGAAGAATAAAATTGTTAAAATAAAGTTGTTAAAATAATGTTGGAATAAAAATTTGATTATATAATTGAAAAGTAAAAAAAATAAAAATAAAAATAATTATTCAAGATTTTATACAAAGTTATAATATAATTAAAGATTATTAATGATTAGATAAATGTTAAGTAGTAACAAATGGAGCAAAAAATGTCTCTTTTGAAGAAAAGTTAAAAGAAAACAAAAAATATTCGTTCCTGAAAAAAAAAAGAACATACTTACACACAATGTCTATGTGTAGGTGCAATATTATTAATGTCTTTAGTTTGGCCTACGGGGAGGCAATGTGATCCTATGTCGCTTTGGTCCGGTCTGAGAAGTTGGTCTATGCCAGATCTTCCCGATTATATTATGTGAGACCAGACGGGGAGCGATCTTGATCCCTAAAAATGATGTCAGTGTAGCGGAAGATGGGGACTTTGGGTACATGAAGTGTGTAGTGCATGTCTTAGGCGCTAAAAAGATTGCAGAGCGTTTTATGCTGTTGGTCTGCAAAATATTTAGGTGAGCCACCCAAACGCCGGCTTGTTACGCTTGGGAAAAATCATTTAAAATATTAATTTAACAGATCTTTTTTCCCATGTAACATTGCGTTACATATGGAGAAATGAGAGGTTAAATCCTTTTTTATTCCTAACGAATGAGCCGGTAATGTTGTGTTTGTTCGTATTAAAAGCGTACCCAAAAGCCATATAATTGAATGATTGACAGTGAAGAGTGTTGAAGATTGGAACATTGTCGTGGCGATGGGCGCCATTTTGGGGATTTAATTGTCTTTTTACGATGGTATAATATGGCGTCTCATATGGTGTCATTTAAAGGATCGATAACCTTATAAAAATAAGATTTGCTATAAAAGGAATTTTATATAACTTTCCTATCCGTTTTAATCTGGTAGGTTATTTGGACACGAAAATCTAGCATTCTGCTGTGCCAAAGATACAGGCCTACTGAAATTGGAGGTGTCATGTTAACCTGACGCCGCTGCAACTGGTGTCCATATCAGCTGGGTTGTTTGTTTTTGCTGGCGGTGCGATGAGTCATTCTGCTGGCTGGAAGAAAATCTCTCAGCACAGTGGTACTTGGTTTCTGGCCTAATTGAAAATACTGGGATTTAAATGTAAAAAAGGCTGTGAGCTTGTAGGCGGTATAATTCGGAATAATTGTGTTTCAAAGATATCTGGAGTCAAATGATTGAATTCAATGAAATATACATCTTGAGGCAATCGCTGTGGGTGTTGAATGAATCGGGGCTGTGGAGGTGTTATGTACAAAACATCCTCTGTGTAATATTTTAATTTATTGACATGTATGGTGTCACTGTCTCTATTGAGAGGCTGATTTGGGCGATCTATTCGAACGACATTGGGTGAAATTATTTCAATTATTTTGTAGGGTCCAGTAAAATATGGTGCTAATTTACCTGTGTCGGGATGTCTGTAATTTTTTACCAAAACAAGATCATTCTCTTCGAAATGTGGTGTTCTGTGCTGCTTATCAAATGTTTCTTTATCTTTTTTATGTTTATTTTGAGTACGAGAGCTTGCTATCTCTCGAGCTATATTTATCTCGGGATATGGGTTAAGATGAGTTCTTAGATCTGGGGGGATAACATTGAACATTAAGTAGGTAGGTGGAAAACTTGTGACAGAATGGGGTGTGTTATTGTACGTCTGAGTGACGCGTTTAACTAGTTGAGTCCAGGAAGCTTTCGGATTTTCTAGATAAGCTAGTCTGAGCTTGCCTGTAATGGTCGCATTTAAGCGTTCTATTAAACCGTTTGCTTGTGGGTTATTGCTGGTAGTTAGTAGAGGTTGTATACCATGCATTATTAGAAATTTACGGAATTTTTCTGAGGTAAAAGCGGGCGCTCTGTCAGATAACAGACGTTTTGGAGATCCTTGCTGTAGTACAGTCTTGAGGGTTTGAATGTACGTTAGGGTACTGGTGGACTTCGATGGAAAGGTCCAAGCATATCGCGTTAAATGATCCACTATTACGTGTAGATAGGTCTTGGAGTGTCCATATTTCGAAAATCCAGCTATGGTATCTATAGAGATTAAGTCGAATGGTTGTTGAGGTGGTGGAATTTGTCCGAGGGCACCATAGGGTTTATCTTTGGGCCTTTTAATGATTTGGCAGGTGTGACACGATCTGACAAATTTTTCTATAGATTTAGAGATACCTTTCCAGTAGTACTGGGTAGTAATTATGCGGGTCATCTGAGAGATGCCTGGGTGGTTATATTCTTGGTGAACTTTGTTCATGAGAGTATGTTGCAGGGTTTCGGGAATTATTATTTTAGTTACACCTTTTCGGGTAATGGTATGTAAGCCGTTTGTATCAATGTTGAAGGGGGATGCTGTTGGTTGATGCTGTTTTATAATATCAGTACTGATAAATCCTACAAAGGGGTTTCTTGAGAGTAGATCTGCCTCATACTGTTGACTTCCTTTGATGTAGTGTATTTCGTAATTATAGGTAGATAGTCTCAGGCTCCATCTAAATAGTCGGCCTGACGGATTTTTTTATAGTTTTAAGCCATTGTAAAGCTTGGTGATCTGTGTATATGGTGAATTTTATACCGGTGAGGTATATTCGGAATTTGTCTACACTTTCGACGATGGCGAGGCACTCGAGTTCGGAAACGGTGTAGTTTCTCTCATGTGCTCTAAGGGCGCGGCTAAAATATTGCACAGGATGTATTTGTCCGTCTGGATGCACCTGTTTGAGTATGCCGGCAATCCCTTGGGTGGATGCGTCGCAATAAAGGCGGCATGGTAAACCGACTTGATACAAGTGTAGTACTGGTTTACTGGTTAAACTCTCTTTGAGAGTGGTGAAAGCTTGTTGACAGTCTGTGTTCCAATTCCATTTTACATCCTTTTTAAGTAGTTTATTTAAAGGTGCTCGTAAGCGGGCATAATCTGCTATAAACTTATTATAAACGTTTACTGCTCCTAAAAATGATTGTAGTGTTTTTTGATTGGTAGGTGGTTTTATGGCATTTATGGTATCAAGGTTGCGCGTCTGTGGTGCATAAGTACCTGCGGTAACAGTGTATCCTAAGAAATCTATATTTGTTTTAAAAAATGAACATTTATTATAATTAAGTTTGATGTTTTCGTGTTGACACACTGTTAGAAATTGTTGTAGGTGTTGTAGATGATCCTCTAGGGTGTCAGAAAAAATAATGAAATCGTCGAAGTAATGGGTAACAAAATTTAGTTTATATTTTTGCATGACCTGGTTTATGGCACGATGGTATATCTGTGGTGAATTTTTAAATCCGTAAGGAAGTCTACAAAATTCGTACTGACTATCTAACGTCACGAAAGCTAGTAGATTACGTGAGTTAGGTTCTATTTCCACTTGCCAATATGCGGATGCTATATCTACAGAAGAGTAATATTTGGCTTTTGACAATTTATCAAGAATGGTTTCTATTAAAGGTAAAGGATGTACGTCTGGAGCGATGATTTCATTAAGTTTTCTGTAATCAATACAGAAACGTTTCGTTTGGTCACGTTTGGTAACAAGAGTTATGGGACTGGCATAAGGTGAAACTGACGGGGCAATGATTCCATATTGGAGCATTTGTTCTATTTGGGTTTGTATTTCTTGTTGGTCGTGTAGTGGCACTCTATATGGGCGTAATGCTATTATTTTATCTGTGGTGGTATTGATTTTTACCGGTGGTATGTTCAATTTGGGCACATTGTATTTATTAGTAGAGAACACTTGTGAGAATTCATATAGAATTCGGTGGAGTTCGAGTGGACAATGTTCTAACTGAGGTGCCGCATTAGAAGGTATAGAAATCTCAATATCATGGGTAGGAGAAATAGTGGGTGAACATATAATTGGAGTAGAGTCCGCCACGTGTAAACAGGACTGGTGCGAGGGGAAAGTGGTAAACATATCAGTTTCCCTCGGTTGAGTGGGACATAAATCCTGTTTGCACTTGGTGAACTTATAGACATTCGTTGGGAGAGCATCATTATTTTGATAAATTTGGAGATTATTAAAATCTATAATTAATTTAAATATTTTAAGGGTATTAATAGATAAAATACCAAAAGGTAGTGAAGCTTCTACTATAAAAAATTTTAGTTTTTGGGTGAGGTTACCGAATTTAAGTTTTAAAAAAATATATCCAAGGGTATTTACATTGTGGGCTATTGCATTTATAGTTAAACTGTATTGATGGATAATAATTTTATATGGTAATCTATTTTCTATGGTTCTTAAAATATCTAAGTTAAGTAGGTTTATAGATGCTCCCGTGTCTATTAAAAAGGGCAAGTTTACATTTGGTGACAATTCAGTCCATATTATTAATTGTTCAACGAAAATAAGTTTCAGGTTTTCCTACCGTTGAGCTGCTCGCGGGGCTTGCAGAGTCGTCTTGGCTTGCAGCTTGGACTTGGGGAACATGGCTCGGAGGTTGGACCTTGGGCTGGGTGTGGGTACCACGTTTTGGTACAGTGGTTGTGTGTGGTCGGGCGCTGTAGACTGGGCGTGTTTGGTCCCGTGGGAACCGTTGTTCACACTGGGAGTGCCAGTGCATGGCATTGCAATACTTGCAAGGCGAGGGGGGAGGTGTAACTGGGTACGTTACACGTGATGGCCGCTGGTTGTTGTACCGCGGTGGTGGGTTGTGGTAGGTGGGGTGTGGAGCCTTGTCTACTTGGCGCTGGTTCACTGCACTGGTGGCACACTGAGTTATTCTTGACACTAGGTCGAACCATTCCTTAATGGTGTTTGGCTGCACAGTTGCGACTAATCGCTGGTCTGCGACGGGTAGTCCGTCGGTCAGAGATTCAATTAAAATGTCGGCGGGTAGGTCGAGTTTCATACCCATAACCGTTTTGTTTTGGTAGTAGTCTTCTAGGGACATTTGTGATGTCAATTTGATTGCCAAAAAGCGTGCAAACGACGCTTCTGTCGTTACTGGGAATAAGTCTATTAGTCTCTGGCGGGCTTCAATATAAAATAACCTATCTAACCGTAGGCTTCGGAAATATTGGAGGGGCTTACCTTGTAGGTAGCAGGGTAATTTGCGTAGGCGATCTGTGTAGGTCAGTTCAGTTCGGTCTGCTTGGGCATCGAAGTTGTCGAAAAAGCTCTGGGCTTCAAAAGTACCATCGTATGGACTTACGTCTATCTCCCTAGGAGATCGGGCGACCAGTAACTTACTCAGGGCATCGGCGATCTGTGTCAGCGGGTCTGCGGAGGTATCTTGGGGCGGCGACGTTTCCTCCTCTTCCAATGTCGCCTCTTGTTTGGGGATAGTTTGTTCGGCTGTATCGTTGGACGGGTTGGTTTGCTCCTCCATCTTGCTTCTTGGCTCTTTTCTATCTGGACAGTCTTTTTACCTTCTTCGTTGTGGTCTCCTTCGTTGTGGTTATCCTGTCGGCTCTCTGTAATAATGTGTTGAGATCCTGTCGACTCTCTGTAATAATACGTTGAAGTTCTGGTAGACTCTTGTAGAACCTCGTCGACTCTCGCTAAGTTGTGGTAACCGAGGGTCAAACCTGTAGTAACCGAGAGGGACAGTCAGGGCGTGGAGAGTTTTCCAGTACCTCTCTGCACCTTGTAGGACCTTTAACAGTTCTCACAAAGTACAGGCAGTCGTGGTCGAGGCAGAGTGGAAAAAGCTTGGGAATGTCCACACACACAAAACGAAGCGACACAGTTGTCGAAGGAAATTTCCTTGAATAGATAAAAAGCGAGCCAAAAGCAAGATGGAGATAGTTGATTTCTTACTGTTTTACATGGTCGATGAGTTGGTCCTTGGAGACGATAAGGGGTGACGCTGACCGGAAGACTCACTGGAACTGAACTGGCTGTTGCTACGTGGGGTCCTATTTATACAACTCTTTGGACCAGGAAGGGAACCAGGAAGTATTGCCTTTCTGCACGTGTCCGCCAATCGACACTGGCACCAGTCTGTCGGCTTCCATCTATCTTTAGAAGTTACTTTGTGATTTACTCTTAATCTTGCTTTTAACTCAACTTTTAATCTATTATATAGTTTTATTTATTCATCCTCAGTACATTACATATGGGGATACAAGGACACACGTCAATTATGCGTATAATTAGTTATAGTTTATAATTAGTTCTATATACAACATGACAATCTTGTTATAAATATTATAATATATAGGTTTGTTGGTTTAAATTATCATATATATATAATCGGTTTATATAGTAACTATTTTATTAATATATCGTCTAGAACTATGCTGGAAGAATATCTCTTTGGGATATCAAAAAGAAAAATGCTACCTCCTCCGTCAAAATAGAAGCAAAAACTATATGTCGTCTATTGACCGTCTTTGCAATCTAGAAAACTCAGTTATATATCAAAGCTACAACACCAGCTTTGAAAAATTCAGAACGCACACCTGGAAAATATGATTTCAGGCTATGGTCATCTCGTCAAAAGATGGAAATTTTGCAGCAAAAGTGAAAACTTCCCCGCCTCTCTGTCAGTTAAATAAAATACATTTTTGGAAAATTACAAAGATTCCATGAAATCTCGTGACATCAAAGCATGGTCTGAACTGACGAGGCTATAACCTGAAATTCTGGTCTCCTAGTGGGCATTCTGAATTTCACATATTGGCGTTGAGAACACATGAGAACTTAAGCTGAGAATAGATGAAAATTGAAGAGAATGATGAAGCTCGGCGCGACAGTTGGCCAACCACACTTCGATACTTTGTATACACGAGAGAGATACATCAACAGACTAAGTGAACTCTTAGACGTCCTTAAGCGTGACATATGCGATCTTGTTTAAAAACGTTTTGACATAAGCTCTTCAACATCTAAGGCCACCGGGCTAACAATATTCGCACAGCGTCGCTAAACTGTGGTCGAGTTATGTCACCGATCAGCTGACGTCGAGATTGCCATCCGACAGATTGCATCCAGATGATTGTAGTCGGTTTTGGTATATCACCGTCCACTTGTACCTAGAGTTAGCTGGTCGATTGGAGAAAGTAAAAGAACTTTAAATAATGATTTTTAAATAGTAATAGCTATAAATATACAGTGTATGTAGTGTTATAGAAATATTTATATAAAATTTTGATATCTAGAAATAGTGGCATAGGAATATTGATATAAAAAAGTGCTAGCGCTAGAGGAAAGTAGTGGTATAGAAATATTTATATAAAAATAGTCATAGCTAGGAAGGTAGTGGTATAGAAATATTGATATAAACAATGGTTGCCTGTAAAGTCGGTTTTACGGGCGAAGATTTTACGTGACAACGGTAGAATATTTATTGATATGAATATAATTAAATTGCACAATAGGAACAAGGAATTGAATGAAAATAAGAATTGCACAAATTTTAACTATAGAAATATATTTTGTTTACTAAAACATTGTACATGTAAACTTAAACTTAACTAATTCCTATTTGAGTGATTTTGTTGAGGATAGGACGATGATAGGAGAAATATGAAATGAAAGGAAGTGTTTCTGCTGTAATGTGTCTTGCGAAAGTCAAGTCGATAGTTGTTCCTTTTAACGTAGTTGACTTAGAAACGTTTGATACGCAATCAAGATTATACGTATTTTTCATGAATTTAAGAAACGAGTTGTCAGGCTTTACGTTTTTGTTAAAATCACCACACAGAAGAATCGGTATACTAGAATCAACTTGCACGAACGGTGGCACGTACTGGCTGTTGTGAATGTACGGACCGAGTCCTTGCCATAGTAACATTCCAATATCCTGCATACTAGCTCCTGGATGATTATATACAGCACCGAGTATAAACTTGAAGCTAGTATTAGCGGCGAAGCAAGTAACTTCAGTCATGCACATGTCACCCTTGGTTTTAATGACACGAGTTACGTCTGTAATCGCAACTTGGAACACTTCCGCCGTAGATGTCGATGATAATTTACGATAGATCGCCACTCCACCAGCCGCGTTGGTATTTGAAAATCAAAACACTTATTCAGATCGAAGGTTCAAATTTTTGCTAAATAAATTTGAAATTAAATAAAATTTGTAATTGTAAATGATGAAGTTGAAAATTAAAACATTTACTTAAATTAGATGTTAAAATTCTTGCTCAACACAGTTTAAATAAAGTTTGTAAAATAATAATTAATTAATTAATTAATTTTAAACTAATAATTTACTTAACACTATCAACATTTATCAATAGTATGACATAACCTATAAACTCAGTTTCTCAACTTTTGTGTCAATCTAACAATTAATCAATCAATCATAGTTTACGATAATGAAATATCAGTGTACAATTATTTACCTTTATTGTTGTAGTTGTTGTAAATGACGAATCTAAGCACTCCACATTTTCACTACAGACACAGCTGACGATACTTTAACCACACGTGTGAACTTGTATTATGACGCTTTCTTGTTTTTCCAACGCCAAGAACGTTCGAGAAAGACAAAGACAGAGACAAGCATGCGCCGATTCAATGCGCCTAATTCTCTAGCGCTGCGCGCGCAGCACTCTCGTTCGATGACTCATCGTAACGTTACCGGGCGTTACACTTTTTCATAAGTGACTCCCAGCCGCAACCTAATTTAAGACGTTGTCACGTCAAAATACTCATAGCTAGGAAGGTAGTGGTATAGAAATATTGATATAAAAATAGTCATAGCTAGGAAGAGGTAGTGGTATAGAAATATTGATATAAAAATACTCATAGCTAAGAAGGTAGTAGTATAGAAATATTGATATAAAAATAGTCATAGCTAGGAAGGTAGTGGTATAGAAATAGTGATATAAAAATAATGATATCTAGGGAAATTATACTAGTATAAAAAAATTCATATGATAATAGTGATAGCTAAAAGAAAGCAGTGGTATAGAAATGTCGATATAAAGTAATGATAGCTAGGGAATTGGTGGTATAGAAATATTGTGTTGCAAAAATAATTATAACTAGGGAAGAGTAGTGTTATAGAATTAGAAATATTTGAAAATTATTTTAAATCATATAGAAATATTGAGAGAGAGAGAGAGATATATATATATATTTTGTATATTTGTAGATAAATATAAAGTTTCTCTACGCGGAGTTATATTTGTTAGAGTAAATATTTGAGAATTGGCCCAAACCTAACATCTAAATAAACACACACGCTCATATTTATTTAGATTCTTCCAGAAGTAAATTCAAATGTTCTCCAGAAATTTCTCATATATTCGCGTTTCTAGGAATCTAAGAAGAAATATATTAAAAGCGAGAATGTGGGTTTTCTCGAAATGTTTGTTCTCTGTGGATAAGAAAATATTCCATGAAAAGTCCAGTAGATATTGAAACACATTTTCTCCCCGGTTTAATATAGTTTTAAAACTATTCACAACGGAACCAAAAATTTCAAATTCAGTTGGCTGGCTGCAATGGGGATTAAAAGTAAATTAACCGTGGAGAAGATAAGAGCGCACAATACAGGTGGTTGGGAGCTTTAGAAAAGAGAACATTCTGCTTATCTGAACATTTTAATGTGCAGTTTAGAAGTTTTAGCCGCTGCTGACATCCACAACGTCTTATGCTCTAACTATAAATCAATGGAGAAACTCTTAATAATGTATAAAAGCCATCAATATCATTTTAGCTATGAAAATGTTAAAAATCTTTAGCGCTTCTTTATATATAATTAAAACAAATTTCTACTGACCTTATGCTGCTATCCCGTTCTCTCCAGTATTGTATTGGTCAGGACTATATATGTCTAGAGAGTAAACTAGAGAAATGTCTGAAAGGGATTACAACTGATGAGCCATGCCCTTCTCTTTTCAAATTTTGAGAATTACGGTAAAAGTCTGTAGAGATAGGTTTAATTATATATCTATTGAAAAAGTAGGGTAGGATGGTATTCATATACATAAATGGGCACTTCTTCCTTTGAAAACGAATTAAAACAACGAATTTTGTTTATTACATCACACAGGGCAGAACGCAAAGTGGTAAAACACGGCATCAACATTGGCAAATTCAAACAAAAGTCAACCTGTATCACCGCCTTGCGTTATGTACTGGGTAATAAATAAAATACACAGTTTTAATGCATTTTCAAAGGAAGAGCTGTCCTTTTAGGTACATGAATACCATTCTCCCGTACTATTGCATTATAGTCTGCCGTGGAAATCGTCCCGACCTATTTACCAGCTTGAACATTGTTTTTAGCAAATTCGACCAATTGCTAACTCCCCTCATAATATGTTATGAAGTCGAAGCCGCCCCTATAGAGATGAAGGCTATAACCCGAAACCATGAAATGCAGGTGTTTGTCTTTCGTCTGAATTTTTTAAGCTGTCTAAAAGTATCACTGCCTTTGCCTTCTGTACTGTGGGGATAAACAATATAAATTATTTTAATAAACTTTCAAAGAGAAAGAGGCGCCAATTTATATATATATATATTAATAGTAATTTTTTTTATTTTTGGAAAAAAAGAGGAAAAGTATAATATTAAGAACTACAGATTTTGAATTAATTTTGAGTCAGAACAGCAAGCTAATTCTGTATCGAATAGTATCGTTATGAGAATATTTCAAGATTTATAAAATTTGTTATTTAGTTTAAACATGTAAGGTTTGTTTTTTTAATTTTTTTGTAATAAATATTTGTTAGAATATAGTAGTATTTTTTAAAAAAAGTAACACCAGCAAAGCATCGGCGGTTAAGCGTCATAGGCTGGGTAAAAAAAAGGAATAAGCGAAGAGAAAGTTTTATAGAAAAGAGCAAAAACAGAACCATGATAATAATTTTCCAAATATAAAATTAAGTTAATTAGAGAAAGAGAAGTATTTTTTTTTTTTTGCTCTATTTTCTCTCTTGATGAAAGAAGATAGATTCTTGTGATTTTTTTAAAGGCTTATTTTAAAAACAATCTAGTGTATCACTGGAGGACACGATATAAGTTAGTATATTAATTTAATGTACCAATTAGGAAGGATGAAAACCTTAAAGGTTAGACCAAATGAAAACCATAAAGGTTAGACCAGATGGAAAGAGGATGGTACTCAGGTGGGCCTCTTTAGATGAAGACCTGAGCAGCAGTTTCAGCCCTACCCTCATTACTGCTAAACCATACCTCTTCGACCAAATAGAAAGTAAATTTAGGTTGGAATGGAAATGGGGTAATAGCTAAGCTTCAGATACAACATAAATCAACTAATGAAACTGAGCAAGTATCATTTTCTGTATTTTCAAACCTAATTTTAAAAAGTGTTGTTTTTTTTTTTCATTTTAGAAGTTAAAACTGGAAGAAAATAAGATATTAGAACTATAAGAAAAGGATATTTTTTTATAATACTATCAAATTAAAAATTGTGTGTGTCAATATGGGAACGAGGAAGCTAAATATATTAAATCAAAGGACTAAATCCCTTGTCTGATAATTTCAATTAACCTGTCTTTGAAAGGGCAGATACTATCAACTTAATCGTATCCAAACTTACATTTACGTAGTTCAAAACTATAATCCAAGATGTACTTTTTCTCTACAATATTTTATATAAACTATAAAAAATAATAAATTCATAGAACTATAAGTTAATACGCCTTGATCCCCTCAAATCAAATGTATGTGTCAATAATGAATCAAAGAAGTTAGTGTCGACAGACCCGGGATTGAATCGTTTGTCAAATTGAGGTAACTTCAGTAGATTCAAAACAAAAAGAACCAAAGGATTTTTTATAGGATCAAGTCTACCTATACTGTAATTACTATTTATAATCTACGAGCAATCTCGTAGCATGTTTTTATTCACTTTACGTATTAGAAAAAGAGTGAGGAATGAAGAAAATTTTTTTTTTTCAATTGGAAATACAGGAGGGTGATAATAATTTGTTAGAAATATTAGATAATATGAGTCATTTCAAATAGATCAGCAGTGTGTGATAACAATGATAAAGAAAAGTATTATTCAATAGGCCTAGGTCTGGATCCTTTGTTTGATAATAGTAGCTATAATTTATTCAGTTCCCCAAACATAATCAAATTGAGACATACTTTTCCCTTAGTGTTAAACTATAAATCAAATTGTGTTTATTCTTTTTGGATATAAAGACTGTAAGATACTGATAAAAAATTTGAAATACAGTTAAAAGATTATTACAAATACACACACAGGAAAATATGATCATATCCCAAGCCATTAACAATGTGCGTCGACAAGGGAACAGGAAAATCTAACATTAAAGAACATAGAAAAATAAACTTTGTCTGGTGTTGGTAGGTTCAAATTATAATCCAAATTGTGTTTATACACTCTAAATAATAGGACTGCAGGAAAATAATAAGATATTAAAAGTACGAGAGAATAAAGACTAAAATAAAACTACAAGAATATACGATTAAATTCAAATAAGTTAACAATGTGCGTCATACCATAAATGGGAAAGTCAGCTTCATCAGACAAAGAAATAAATCAATAAGACAAAGAAATAGGATATATGTAACAATCCTGTCGACTCTCTGTAACAATCCTGTTGAATCATGTCGACTCTCTGTAGCAATCCTTTTGACTCTCTGTAGGATTCTGTTGAATCCTGTCGAATTCTCTGTCAGATCGGTGTCTAGGATCGCGGTTGCGGTATCGACTTGGTGTTGTTGACTTACTTAAGGATCCTGTCGACTCTATGTAGATTCGTGTCGAGTCCTGGTGAAGTGTGTGGTTGGGTGGATTTGATTGGATTGGTGATTGATGGCGCAGTCTTGGTCGAATGGTGGTTTTCCACAGGGGAAGAACGAGCACACCTGGATGGGGTAGAAAATAGACCTTACGAAAGGGAGAGTGATGAGACTGACTGGAGGTATTTGGCCTTTCACATGATGGAGCGGACACTACCTTGGTGGGAGCCTATGTTGAGCACCTCTAGCTCGTAGCACGGTCACCTACCTTCCATTTTTACTTCTTGTCCGAGATCATCGTCATTAACTCTCTCGGCTTCTCATTGGTGGAGATCCTTCCACGTGCTCTCTGATGATTCGCTATCAGTTGGTCATGCTTAAAGGTGATTGGTTGTTGTTTTGTCATGCTTAACTGTGATTGGCTTAGTACCTCCATTGTCGCCATGATTGCAATCCTCCAGGAAGAAGAAGGCCTTTGAAATTAAGTTTTATGGGGGGGGGGGGGGGTCCAGGGCAGTGACCTTTACTTCCTGGAAGATGCAATCCTGTTAATTGTTATTTCCCTTTTCGCGAAGCCTAACTATTATTAAATCTTTTGACGATACATTGCATAGATTGTGGTGGGGTTACATATTGCTATATACAGATTATCACATATACACATTTAACAAATATAAAAATATATAAAAATATTATTCCTTGGAAAAACTATTGATTTGTGTTCAACTTATGTTTTCTAATATATTCACTACGCAAAGTCTAAGCACCTTTATATTATATAGAATGATTCAAGATAAAGAAGCACGAAGCCTATCTGTGTCTACCATTGATATAAATACCACTATAGATGTTTATATACAAGGTATGTCCCATAAGTTCCCGGACTGGGTCCATAAAAAAAAAGGTAAGATTTTTTTATTATTTTTTTATTAAAACTTTTCAAAGTAATCCCCCCTTGCTTCAACGCACCAGCGCCATCGTTTCTCCCAATTGTCGAAACAGTTTTTATAGGCCTCTTTTGGAATGCTCTTCAATGCCAGCAGCGATTTTTCTATTATGTCTTCACTGGTGTCAAAATGTCTTCCTTTTAGAACTGCTTTGAGTTTGGGGAACAGGAAAAAGTCATTTGGTGTGATGTCTGGGGAATAGGGTGGTTGAGGTAGGATTTCTGTCCCGTTTTTCGCCAAAAAACTCGTCACCAAGTGCGCTGTGTGAGGGCGGGCATTGTCATGGTGTAGGATCCAGTCACCATTAGTCCATTTTTCTGGCCTTTTTTTTTCGAATCGCTTCCCTTAGACGGCGAAGAATGCTCAAATACATTTCCTTAATAACTGTTTGGCCTGCAGGAAGATACTCGTGATGAACAATGCCCTTGTTATCCAAAAAAGCGACCAGCAACACCTTGTTTCTGGATTTCAATATCCTGGATTTTTTGGGTCTAGGCTCACCCTGACCTCTCCACTCGGCAGATTGACGCTTGGTTTCAGGGTCATAGCCATAGACCCATGTCTCGTCGCCTGTGATTATCTTGTCTTTCCATTCCGGATCCGTTCTTGTCATTTCCAGCATGTCCTCACAGGTTGCAAGCCGACACAGTTTTTGCTCATTAGTGAGGAATCTTGGGATGAATTTTGCAGGAGTTTTTTTGAGCTTCAAATCTTCGGTTACGATCCTTCCAATCGTTGTTTTAGAGATGCCTGTGTCTTGCTCTAGCTCCAGCAAAGTGGTTCGAGGATTTTCTTTTATCAAATCGGTGATTTTTTGCACATTTTCATCAGTCCTTTGAAATGTTGGGCGTCCTTGACGAGGATCATCTTCAATGGAAATTCTGCCAGCTTTAAATCTAGAATGCCATTCAAAAACAGTTGTTCTCTTTGTGGCGTTATTGGGGAATGCTTTATTAAGCATTTCAAAAGTGTCGGTTGCTGATATTTGAAGTTTCACACAAAATTCTATGCAAATCCTCTGCTTCAATTTTTGTTCCATCGTAAAATCGCCGCAGCGCAAGGTGTAACCTTTAAATAAATTAGAATAACTTTGGCGCGCGCGCACGTACCGCCTCGATATTGGTACCACCGTGTTGCCAGATATTTTTTCTATAATAAACTGTCAAATTTATTTACATTTTTCATTTATTTATTTTTTTATGGACCCAGTCCGGGAACTTATGGGACATACCTTGTATATGTAATATTGTTGCAATGTGCCTACGTATGGATGAACTGGCAGTCGTGTACGTGAGGCGAGTGTTGATGATCTTCCCACACGCGGACAACAAGAAGCAGAGGCAGGGCTAGATGTTAGCACAAAGAGGGATCGGGGACAGTCCACGGGACAGAGGTAGAGGCCATGACACCAACTTTGATGTTTATCGAGAGTGTGTGAGACAGACAGGCTGAAGCGAACTGCTGAGAAACACCCCCTAGAACATCTGCCGACCCCCTGCCAAAACTTGTCCTGTTTTGGGAGGTCTCTATAAGAATGTCCCTTGGGACCCCACATGGGCTGGGCGTTGCCTTTTTCCACCCCTCTGTCCCTGCTGCCACCAGCTGACCGCTCTCTCTTTGGATCTTTATTTTGACGTCACCAATTTTAGTTTATATACAAAAAGGGTGTACAGGTTATATTAATAAAGATATAGTATATATACAAAATATGGGGGTGGTAGCAAATAGAAAGTGTCATTATTATACAGTTTAAAATATACGATATATATATGCGTGTGTGTGAAAAAAAAAATATATAAGAAAAACTTGAAAAGGGGTCAAATGTTGATATTTGAAAAAAAAGGGATATCCTAACCGCTCACACGAGCTTTTTAGCATCTAAAATACCCTTTTGTTTTTAATATGCATGTATATATACAACATAAAGTTGAGGAGGATTGAGTTCATGTATCTAAAGGGGCATCTATCCCTTTAATTATGCATCAGAAAGGCGCATAATTGAAGAGAAAGATAGCTACATATATATATATATATATATATTATTATTTGTGTAGAGAATCTCTAAAATTGTCCATTATTGGATAGAGCTATTTAATGCGAATAAGCTTTGTAGTTTTCAAAATGGGTTTTAAATGACAAGTAACATTCTTCACCAGCATCCGGTTTAAAGATCATTTAAAAAAAACTGCTCGCATTACATTGTCTCGCCTATCCCCTATTAACTTCCCTATAATTTAGGCAAAAGGAAGATAGCAGGCCCCTTACTATAGCACAAACCCATTGCTGCAGCTTGAAGTGGCATTACCATTTATAAGGCCGGAAATTTAAAAAATCCTAAAATGAGCCACTGATGAGCCAGGCCCTCCCATTAATTTTTCCATTGCAGTAAGGACAGTATGAATTGTTTATTTTTAAAAAAGAATCATACGCGTCTATGATAGTTTCGAATTTTGATAACAGATGGCGCGCTAATGCATCATAATATACCATCTTAAGTATTAAAAACGTTCAAACAACGGCTTGTTTCACAGATGCACAATTCTCATTAATTCAAAGATAAGGAAGCTCACTTTTTAATAGTTTTTTTCCCGCGTACTGGATCAACGTTAAAAAGGGTCATGAATAGCAGCAAAAAAAAAAACACGGAGGTGTTTAGTATTGTTAGAGTTTAGCTTGTTCGGCATTATTAAAGGTAAGATATGCATTTAAACTTGTGAAAACTTCAATATTTTGTTCTCTAAAAAAAAAAGGCATTTTTTGACCAGGCTCATATGAGCATTTCTAGATGGCAGAGGGATTTTGCTCTCTGTGTGTGAGATACGCCTTAAGGAAGTTATAATAGTTTACATTTCATCATATAATTTAGGATTTTTAATCCAATGTGTATTCTAAACGATATTTTTAATGAATAAATACGTATCTGCGTACTATTAAATATTTTATTTTAAAAATATTCAAAGCATTCAAATATATTAAATAGATTATTTCATCTGCATCGAAAAAATAATAGAACTGCGTGATTATAAGTCAGAAAGGCATCATCTACAGTAATTTAAAAGTGTTATTTTATATAAGTACTCATTTTAGTTCTAAAATACATTGTTAAAATGTCATATTTGGAATCTGTAGTTCGCCAATAAATATGATGATTTATAAATCGAATAAATTATGTGTTCGGTGATTATAAAATGAGAGAATATGAGAGATGTTATCAGAGGTAGAAACAAATGTTCTTAGATTGTATGTATAATAACTTTCCCTAATCAATATTTTCCAAATTGCAAGACAAAACAATTTTAAACATTCAATCCCTCGATTCAAGCTGAAATAATTATCTGTTATAAAAAAAGGATAAAATCTAAAAAATATCTTCCTTCCCTTCAAACGATTAAAAAAAAGGGTTATTTTCACAAAATGAGGTGAGGTGGGGATTTTCCATCACTTTCAATATATTCAAAAAACATCAAAAAATATATTGTATATTTTTTCTTTTAAATTTTCTCTCGTTTAAATATTTTATATACTCCACAAATACATTATTATGAAAACAAACAATGAAGAAAAGCTGAAAAATCGACAATGAATAATGGCATGCCATTTTAGAGGATATTTTTTCTCTAAAAAAATGTGTGTGTCCGACTTTTTTATTTTTAAAATTGTAGTTGGAGGGAAGTACATGGAATAGGTGAAAACTTTTTATTTTTAAAATTGGCTTTCTCCTTCTCTATAAACTCATTATTCTTTATTTTGGCTGAAGTTATGAGTCAATAGATATTTTCAAAATGTCATACGTCATGTTATTTTCTTTAAAGTTTATTTGTAAATTATTTAATATGAGTTTTTTTTTTTTTGCATTTCTAAGACAACATTTTACAATTTAAAAATAACATATTACATTTTAATAGCAGCTTATTATCATTTTTATAGATATTTTCGATTATATTTGTTAGTTTATCAATTATATAAAAGATAACTTTATAGTTTAAAAAAAATACTCGTAATTTAATTGTAATTTGTATTTGTTTTTTTATTTTTTAATAGTCATTTGCGTTTTAATCAATCTATAAAGAAATAGTGCATTTGAAATTTCTCTCAAATAAAGTTAATTACTGTTTAATATGACGTTAAAAGTTTCCTTATAGTGGGAATCACTACAAGATGCTTACAAGCTTGATCTTTGACCTTTTTTACAACTGTCATTTTCTTGATTTTTTCGGTTCAATGTAAACGCACCCAAGTTAACATTTCTCTGATTTCTTCAATATTCCTTTATGAATAGTAATTAATATATTGCCCCTCTTTTCGAAAACTAATAAATATATATTCAATTTTAAATGAAATTACAAGTATATATTAACTATAACATTAGCTCGTCATACGGGCGATGGATAAATATCTAAACAAAAATGCTAACTTTGTGATGTCCTGATTCTACCTAAAAAGTAATTTAAAAACAAATTTATGAAAATAGCTGAAGTTTAAGATGGGCAGCAGCTTGTAGTGAAGTTATAGGAAAAAAATAACTTCATATTAAACATTAATTAACTTTGCTTGATAGAAATCTCAAATGCATTAATTATATTGCTTAATTAAAACGGATATAAAATTTTATGTCGATATATTGTTTTCTTTATCTATTTTGGCCAGTACTTATATATGAAAATTCAAACACTAGAATTGAGGAGGCATGAAAACGCGCACAAGAGAAGGGGAAAAAGTCTATATATGTGTTTAATAATATTTTGCAAAATCTATTAAAATATTCCAAATAGAATAAAAGTTTTTTTTTTAATATCTATTGAAACATATATCAATAATGCACACAATAGATGTTAATATCATGGATATTAATCAAATAATAGTTTACATATAAATTACAATACGTCGGCCATTCCATTCTGTACATGTCTTTGGATTCCAGATATTCATCAATCAGACCGGCTCTGTATGGAGGCGCGTTGTCATTAATAAACACGAATCCGGACCAACAGCCCTCGGAAAAGCCGGACATGGGGTTCTATGATTCGCTGAGCTTTCAGAGGCCGTCGAACACATGGAGGGGCGTGCAGCCATTTGTCATGATCCCTGCCCAGACCAACACACTCTTTCCGCCATAGGCATCCTTTTCTTCCGTTTTTGAAGGGTGGTAGCGTGTGCCCCTTTCTTTCCAGATGTAGGAGCGTCAGGATTCATTATTCAGGCTGAACCTGAATTCTTCTGAGAACAGAACCCGATTCCATTGGTCAGGGTCCCAGTTGACGTACACCTTGCAAAGCGGTGCCTATTCTGGTGTGGGTTCGAAGGGACCCATATCGCAGGTTTCCTAGCGTAAAGGCCATGCATTTTAAGCCTTCGGCAGACGGTTTTCCGGGATGCAATTCTGTCAGTGACCGTGTCAGGGAGAGTTGGCGGGCTGACATCTTTCGTGAACGCTTAGCTGTTAGAGCCCAGTATCGGTCGTCACTCAGGGTTGTCACTTTGGGGCGGCCCCCAGCTTTCCTCCGGCAACAAGTTCCACTAGTTTGGAATTGGCTCCAGATACGGGATATCACACTTTCAGACACGTTGAACAACTTGATGACTTCCCGCTGTGGTTGCCCCATTCCGATCCTTAGATCACTCTTCCTCGTGATATGTCATCCAGATGGTGCCTTGTAACCATTGATTGATTTATTCTTGGTAAGGTATCAAGTAGGGATACAATAATCCACAAAAAGCGTGCTCTAATGCCGGCACGTTAAATCTTCTTTTCGTGTGCGACACGTGTTCAACCTAATCACTTGATTATGTTTATATTTTTAGGAGAACGTTGGAATTTACATGTATGGGAAATCCGTCGTTATATAAGCAAAAAGGAAGTGGTTCTGCTTAAAATATGGAACTTCCTTAAGTTTTGACCATGAGTGTATATTCGGTTAGAAATCCAATCCACTTAGCCAAAACCCGGGCGCTGGCCGGGTCATTAGCCTAGTATAAAAAAAAATGTTAACAAATTAATTATAATTTTAATAATTTAATAAGAATAGCGAAAATATGATATTTATCATTTGCCTTGAAACACGAGAGAGCTACGTTTATTTAAATTATAAAATACAAATAGCCTTAGCCCCAACGAATAGATATTTATTCACAAAATATTTTCAAAACCTTACCAAGTTCTTATTCAAACACACAAGGAGCAAGTATTAAATCAAATGTTTAGAGATGACAATAAAAGGACATCTGGCTAATATCAAAGAATATTTGCATCTCGCTTCGCGGCTGTAAAAATAAATTTCCATCATAAAGCACTTCCTCTGATAGCATTGACCCAAATATTGATCCTGCCAGCTCCGCGGCCTATTCCATTTATTGGGAGCCTTTTCATCTTTCTTTTAAGTGGAAGACAATGTGCATCGATTGGGTAAATGCTTTATTATTTAAATGTTAATATTTCATAAAAAGATCCGAGAACAACCTTTGGTATTAACTTCTTCATCGATATAGAATGCTGATCCATCATATATCGACATATAAATTTCTACATTCCCCTAGAAGTCTATAGTTCGTTTAAAATACCAATTCAATAATATATTAGTCAATTATAATGGTAAATGAGAAAACTTCGTTATAAACGGATAAAATAAAAATTTATACATGCAAATCACTTCGTTATAAGCGAAAATTCTTTATATCCGACTTCGCAATATCCAGAGTTCTTTTAATGGTTTAAGCCCTTCTTTTCTTTCGTGCAGACAATTTCATTCGCTATATGCGGAATTTCGCTATAACCGACTTTGTTATAAGCGGAGTACACTGTATACAATAGCAAGTGCAGGGTATATAAGAAATACAGTCCAATACAATAGTGAAGCTATCTGGAGATTAAAATGACGAAACCGCTGGGAGAGTTCACCACTGATGTGAGCCACAAACCATCTTTCTTTAAATTTTTATTCATTGCAGGATAAGAGATAGCTTTATAGAAATAAATTGTAATTATATATTTTGAAAAATTATCTTTAAATATGTTTATAATTTTTATCACACACATATATAAATTAGATAATAAAAGGCATATTTTGGATTTTATAAAATATTTAATATTTTATAAAATCCAAAATATGCCTTTTATTATCTAATGAATTAAATATGGATTGCTCTATTTTCAAAACATATATAAATGTAAAATTTGCCGGGAGGAAATTAATCCATAGAAGCAATGGGCGCTTCTATATATAAATGTATATATGCGAAAAAAAATAAAAATAAAATATATATATTAAAGCATTTTTTAAATATTAAAGATATAAAGGAGAGGCTTTTATTTTTTGCACACACACATGGATATATTCTGTAGAATTATGCTATATAGATCTTAAAATTGAGAAAATAAATATATACATAATCGCTAAACTATCGCTAAAAAGTAGTGTTACCGGGTCAAGGCTGCTTAGCTGGCCTTGTCTTTATTGATTGCGGAAGAGCATTGTTCGGTTCAAATATTTATATGTAATTCTACTGCCCTAAAATCTTACATTCATAGTTTGCTTAAATACCAAACCAAGATTCCACCATTCAGTGGCACATATTTAAGCATAATCGTCCAATACAGTGTTAGAGCTCTAAAAAGCGGTCTGGTAGGTTAAATGGACAAAACGCTGGGAGGGATCTCCATTGATGTGAGCCAATCTCTATCAATATTTTTATATCGCAAAAAGAAGACAGTAGAAACTTTGATTTAATACAATCATTAAAAAATCGCGCCTAAAGGTTTTATTTCTTATACGGCTGATAAAGGAGATAGATCTATGTCAGATGACATTCTGGGAAATTCTAAAGATGTGAAAATCTGAGCTGTAATCTCGCCCTTTCAACGTCAGAAAGAATGGATTTTGAAAGAGGAATAAAGCTATAATGGCTACCCGAGATAGTAACTAACTTTCTACGTTATCCAGCCTTCAACTAAAGCACTACCTGGAAATTCAACCTGGAGGAAATTCATCATTAAAAAGGTCTATCTCCTACCTTCTCCCTCCCCACGTCAAATTAGACAACTCAAAGATCTCCTTTTAAAAACATTACATCTGATTTCCTGTGTACCAACAAGAGGGGTTGAAGTGAGCATGTGTTGATTCTGTGAAGAAGCCTGGTACTGTATTTAAGCAGATGATAGTTGGAGCTCTCTGAAGAACAATTGTAGGCTCCAGAATCCTGAGATTAGCGCCTCTATTACTCTCGATGGAGCATCACGTCTATATAAAGGATGATCATTATTCACAACATATGGACAAATAATAAAAGTGAATGGAACCTAAGCTTTTCATTTCTAATGTAGAGTGATCTGATCCCTTCATTTTGGATATTCTCGATTTCAGTTCCTCATTTATTCTATCGACTTAAACCTCAAACATGTAACATCTGGGACAATAGGCTCAAACCTAGATACATATAACTGAATAAATGTGGGATGCGATTGCATTGATAATACACTTCTTTTAAATGATTAAACGGGTATTAGTAGATATGAATACCTAAAGGGGGAAAACAAGCTGTCGTAGTCCTGTGCATTAGGCGTAACCCTATATCTCCTGCCCTCTGTTCCCATGACGACCCTCCCTCGCTGCATGATTGACATGATTTCCCACATACTAGTAAATTCAGAAAATGTTAGTTTTCTTGGGAAAAAAAAACATGGATGCTATATTTGATGCAAATTTTATGAACTTAGATATTTGACTGAGTGAGGTTAGATATGATGTGAGGGTGTGGGGTGGTAAACTATATCACAATAAATTTAAATACCCCCCCTAAAGCCTCTCTCTCTAAAAAGCGCATAACCGTTTATATTTTCTTAGGTCATTGAAATTATAATTAGGCTTCATTGGAGTTTCGTAGTTCCGTAATACTCTCGGTAATTTAGAGAAGAAGTATTAATAGATAGATACGAATAAGTATGAAATATCTCTCTCTCTCCTAGGCAATCATTTCTAATATCAATTTCATTTCCAAGGTGGCGTTCTAGCTGTCCATGGTATATGGAATCTCTAAGAACGCGGAACTAGCCGGGAAATCACTTAATATCCAACATTAGGAAGACTTGGCCTTGAACTCGGATAAGATGCTATCAAGAGGAAATTACCCTGTGGATGTCACATCGGCCGATTAAACTCCGTGTCGAAGATATCAGGAAGAAGCTGGGGAAATTCCTCAAAGATTTATTTTTTAAATGCACCCTTTTTTTCCGACTTTAGGTTCATTAATAATTGTCGTTGATTCACTATTCATCTTGAAATGTTATCAATCAACCCAGAAGAATACCTGAAATATATTACAAAATAGACCTCGTATCTAAATAGAATTGTCATTTATCATCTAAACACAAATAGATCTAGAAATCTGACATCGAAGATAATAAATTTTAATCATCGAAAAGTAGAATCTGCCAAGAGAAAGAGACGGGCCTAAGCAGCAAGCAGGTCAAATGAAAATGTGGATAGTAGATCCGGGAGTTACTAAACAGTGTACTAAACATCCCTTTTGGTTCCAGATGTTTTATATGAACGTCTCTTCATTTATTCATCTTGAGTTCGAAGAGCCAGAGCTCATATTGGATCTGTTCACTTCTTGCAGTGATGTTGAAAATCCCTAATGTGCAGATAATGTGGTCAAGAGTTAATTTATTAGAAATTTATATACACCCCGGCACAACCTCAATATGGCGATCCAAAACACAAAGATATCTTTACAACATAAAGTTGCGGGAGTATAACAATCACGTATAGCAAAAAAGAGGCACCTATTCCTTTAATTATGCATCAGAACGGTATTCTGTTTATCACTCTCGTTAAAAAATTGCTAGTTATAATAAAGAATGAGCCACAACACCACCAGTTTTGGCAAATTCATACAAAAAGTCATTCCGTATACCATGGTTTCGGGCTTTGGTCCTCATCAGTACAGAGGCAGCTTCGATTTCAAAACATTCTACGAGAAGGGTTGATTAAAGGGAGAGATGCCTCCTTGGGACGAGGGGAGGGGAATACAAAGATATTAAAATAGTTTTATCTATTCTACTTGAATAGTGAATACACCTTTTATTTGAGCAACATTATTGGGGGTGTCTGTAGTTTGAAATTTACAAGGGTCATTCAACACTCAAACGAAAACATTACTTTGTTAAATACGCTAATTTAATTAAGAGCAAATTAAAAAAAATATTTTTTTTTTTCAAAGTGATCACCTACTGCATCGTTCATTTGTCATAGTTCTCTTTAGACCTTACAAATATATTTTGAGGAACCCAAACAAATAATGATCGAAAGTTGAAGAGGATGTGATAATACATCAAAGCGAATGTCTTATAAAGTTTGGGCGGCCTTTTGAGCAGCATGAGAGCGAGCGTTATGATGGAGAAAAAATGCATTTTTGTACCTTTTTATTTATTTCGGTTTTTAAACATTTTCAACGAATAATATGATTTCGGATCTATTGTGTGTGCTCCCCGGTTCAGTGTAATTTTTAAAAAATTATTCCAATTTGGTTCCAAAATATAATTGGCATGACCTTGTCTGCTGAAACGGATGGCCTTGATTTCTTCGGTCTCGGTGAATCTTTCCATTGATGCTTGTTTGCTTTCAGGCTGAATATTAATAACCCGGGTTCCATTACTCTGAATATTTTTTCTAAAAAGCTTCTCTTTCATTTTATGCCTCTCTAATAATGATTTACGTGTATTTTTTAGATTTATATTGTCCATAGTGTCAGAAAGCGTGATACCTACATTTTAAAAATTATTAAAGCCTAACGCGCGCGCGCCTTATATCTGTGCGAATAGGCTTTATAATGGCGCAACCTTAAATTGATTTATTCCACCGGGTAATATACTCTTGAATGCATTCAACCCGCATTTGTATTTTTCTTGGTATATAAAAAAAAAGAGAAAAGTAATTATTCAATGACGATGGTAAAAAGAGACAATTGCCCCCAAGACTCTAATCTACAATCAATTCTTCCTCCAAGAGAGGTTGGATTAAACCATTTCTTGCAATGTCCCCCACACAATTGGTCCCGCCCAGCGCTGCAATTATCAACCAAGTTGATCAATAAGGTAAATTCTGAGAAATAAATAGCCGGGTTAATTGTCCGTCTCTCAATTATTTGGGATGATTTATTGGGAGATGCTCACACAAATGAAGCCTTTACATTCGGCCTAATGTGACCTCTTCGTCATTAGATGTGGCCGGCCGGTTCTTCATTATCTTGTAGTTTATAATAAGCTAGGTTTACTCTTAACTAATGTGTCTCTCTGCTTCTGATTGTTACATTTATAAAATATATTATACCTGTTATATATATATATATATAAAAAATGGCATATCCTGACCAAGAGCACATGTGCTTTACAGAAGGCAGAACGCCATCTGGTGGAACAGAAATCAACTAAACATTGATTTAGCCTGTTCCCTGATATTTGGCCAACCCAATTTCTTGATAAATCAAGAAAAGCTATCCACGAACGCGTTTTGCGCTTTTGGCGCTCGTCAGCGTGGAGTAGGCTGAACCACTGCGATATATATATATTTGATATATATTATATATATATCAAAAATAAGGCTTATTTTGGAATGTAATAAGATTATTTATTAATCCGATATTTCGATGGACCAATCTTCCATCTTTTACGAGGTATTTTGCCGTGAAGCACGCAGCAGGTCTCGTGCCCCAGGTGAGCCACTAGACGTCTTCCAAGCTTATTGGGCGATAAACCATCTAATATATACATTTTAAACAGAGTAAATATAATAAAAAGAAAAACAATGCGATATATGTAAATAACTATTGAAAATTAAGAGATATCGAATTAATTAAACAAATAAAATATCATAAAAATTGAAATAACTGTGAAATAAATATACAAATAATAGTAATAAATATACGATTTAAAAATGAAATATAATAAACATGTAAATAGCATAATCATCTAAGAGGTTCTAAACTGAGTATATACATCTGGCAAGTCAATCTTTCTATTGATACTATTTTATTTTCTAATGAGCTCCAGCTTTCTAAAAATAATCGGCAATGTTTTTCTTTGATATTTTGATGTATTATAGTTGTGTGATCGAAGTCTGGAGTGTGACTATTGTTGAACGCATGATCTACCAGTAGGGATGTCGGGTTATGATGCTTTAGTGCGGATTTGTGCTGGTTAATTCTTTCAGATAAAGGTTTGCTGGTTTCTCTCATGTATATTGCCTGGCAGGATTTACATGGTGTTTTATAAATTACATCGGCTCTATCTTCTGGCTTGTAGATTTGTTTTGTGTTAGGGTGACGGAAGATGCTTCTTAAATTTTGGTTGGGTTGATATCTTGTTGTTATATTGTGTTTTTTTGAACTTCTGGCTATTCTTTCACAGCCATAGCTGTAAGGTAGGGAGCAAAATATGTTCGGGGTTGAGATCTGTCTATTGTTCGTGGATGGAATTTTTGGTGCATATAATTGCTTTTTGATGAATTCTTTAGGATAATTATTGCTTTGTAGTTCTTGAAATAATCTTGCTCTTTCAATTTTTTTCATCATTTTTATGCGTAAAATGTGTAGTCAACCTCTTGGAAAGTGTTTTGACCACCGCAATCTTATGACAGATAGGAGCAAAAGAATTGAAGTTCAGGTAACTTCCTGTGTGGGTTGGTTTTCGATAAATTCTCGTTTCAATTTTATTTTGATTTCTGGTCAGGTGTAAGTCCAAAAATGGTAGAGACCCATTTTCTTCTAATTCATAAGTGAATTTCAGAAAGGGTTTAAGACTATTTAGAAAATTTATAATTATGGAAACATCCACCTCTGTGATGCATAATACATCGTCAATGTAGCGTTTCCACATTAAAATTTGTAGTTGTGTAGAGAGATTCAACGATTAACTTATCAATTTTGTCCATGAAGACATTGGCTAATGCAGATGATATAGGATTTCCCATTGGAAGTCCTTTGACCTGTTTGAAATATCTGTCCCTATAGAAGAAGTAATTAAATGATGGGCAGAGTTTGATCAGTTCTATGAGAGCCTCCTTTGGGATAGGGAGGGGTAAGTCTGGGTGGGAGTTTATGAATTCTTGGAGAGCAAGAATTGCTTCGTCATGTGGGATGTAAGTGTAAAGGGATTCTATATCAAAAGATATGATCCGGCTGTCTGGTGAAACTGGAATATTTTGATGGCTTCAATAGCTACTGTTGGATTGGGGACTGTATGGGGAAGTTTCTTCTGGAATGGTGATATAATTGATGACAGATATTTGGTGATGGGGTACAGGGGCTGTAGAGGAGCAAGTCGTGGATCCTCCACCACGATAACGCGCTAGCGCACACAGCCCTCAGATTCTCGAAGTTCCTGCAGGACCACTCAACCTCTGTGTTCCCCCAACCCCCCTACAGTCCCGATTTGGCCCACTGCGACTTCTTACTTTTTGGAAAGCTAAAAAAAAAGTTAAAGGGTCGGAAATTCAGAGCATAGAAGAGATCAAAGTGGAATCGAAGTAGTCCATGAAGGCGATCCCGAAAACAGACTACCAGTGGTGTTTTGCCGACTTGAAAAAAAGGTGGCTGAAGTGCATCGCGGCCAACGGGGACTACTTTGAAGGGGACAATTTGAATTTGGCAGAATAATAAAGTTTTTTAACTTATGAGCAAAGGTTCGAAGCTTTTTGATCAGAGTTGTATGTCATAAATGCAGAACATAAAAAATAATAATATAAATGTAGAAAAAAGGCAAAAGTTTTACAAACCTGATAACATTTATTCAAAATATTAAAAGCTATAAAGAAAAAGAATATTTTTTAAAAATAAGGAACTCATGTGCACAAAAAGGTTAAGGAACAAAATCATTTTATTGATTTAAAAAAGTATAGATCAGATTTGTTTATAATTGTTCATATCAATCTTAATATAATGATGTGCATAAAAATAAATCGATATAAGATATATAAAGGTTGAAAAGTGTTTTTTTTTTTTTTGTGGTTATTTATTCCTAGTGCTGATTATGTAATATATGCAATTTTTTTTTATAATTATGAATAAATTACGATTCCGGTTATTTTCGGGTGTCTAGCTTGTAAAGTGGTTGGACCCTGATTCTGTGGCTTAGCTGATATTGTGGCTCTAACTCACATCTGCGAAATTGTAGAGAGAGAACAGTATACCTCGTAGCAACTAAGGCAAAGCCAATTTTCCTGCGTACTTTCACAGTTTTTCCATGGGTTTAGAATGTCAATCAATTCTTGTTGGGTGGGCTTAAGGTCGCTAATATTTGGACAGTCTGTTTTAGGATGGACAACAAAATGCTTTCCACCTTCACCCATTTCAGAAGAAGCAGCATTCATCTTTAGAAATTTACTGCATGGAGTTAGCAAAATATGGTAATTCCAGAAATGAAAATTAATAGTGACTAAAATAAAGCGCTGAGTTAGTATAATAAAGCGAAATTTTAGAGATGTTCCATAGGTTTTTGAGTTTATTTTTCCGGTAGAATTGATCTCCTTTTGTGTTTTTTTTTATTATCAAATGTCTATATATGGGGATATATGCAAATAAAAAAATCGTTCCCGTCCTATTTACATAAAGTAAGAATGCCTAGTTTTGGGAGGCTGCGTGTATTGTTTTCATCACTAGATTTTTTTTTTTTTAAACTACCGATTTGGAGTATGAGACAGACTGACATATCCTACAACGCGATAGAAAATATTTCAAAAACAAAAGTTAATGTCAGAATAAAGTTTCTCAACTCGGGATCTCTGATTTTCAAGGAAAACAGAAGGCTATCGGGTTTCGATGTTTGCTCTAGAAAGTTAAATACTGACCGCTGTAAGAACCCTCTGGCATTTTACAACCTATCGGATAGACAGACCTAAAAAATATACATGACATCTGAAAATAAAGTAATTTATATATTTATATGCTGGATAAAAATATTTTTAAAAACTTATTTACTTTTTATTTTTTTAACACAAGAGGTCGCGCCATCTATAATATGAAAATTTCAAATTTTAATCACTATCAGTGCTGATTATTTTTGTTCTTTAAAAAACGCACATAATGCTACAGCCATTAAAAATCCACTGTTGATCCTAGCCTTCATAATAATATATTTTACCTTCCGTTTAGTAATTATAAAAATGTGTTTTTAAGAAAGATGAATAATTAGTTGGTAGATGAGATATAGCCACGTTTGAAGTGTAAAAGGGAGATCAAGAGGAACGTGGTGAGTTTCTTTATTTTATAAAGAAACTCACCACGTTCCTCTTGATCTCCCTTTTATAAATAATTAGTGCTGATTATGATGACAAATTCTCATTTTTCACTTTTATCATAATAATATATTGGGGTCTAGTAGATTTTCCTTAAATGTCATTTGTTTTTTAAAGGCTTAAAACTTCTCTGATCCTGCCAAAAATCTTTTTCTCAATGATTTAACTGAATACCTACCCACATTTTAATTTTATACTGCTCTGATCAAAAGGTTTCGACACTTTGCTCATAAGTTAAAAAAAACTTTATTATTCTACCAAATTCAAATTGTCCCCTTCAAAGTAGTCCCCGTTGGCCGCGATGCACTTCAGCCACCTTTTTTTCCAGTCGGCAAAACACCTCTGGTAGTCTGTTTTCGGAATCGCCTTCATGGTCTTCTTCGATTCCACTTTGATCTCTTCTATGCTCTGAAATTTCCGACCCTTTAACTTTTTTTTTAGCTTTACAAAAAGGAAGAAGTCGCAGGGGGCCAAATCGGGACTGTAGGGGGTTGGGGGAACACAGAGGTTGAGTGGTCCTGCAGGAACTTCGAGATTCGAGGACTGTGTGCGCCGGCGCGTTATCGTGGTGGAGGATCCACGACTTGCTCCTCTACAGCTCCGGCCGTTTCTGCCTGATCGCTTCCCTCAATCGCCCCAAAACTCCCAGGTAGGAGTCAGCAGTTATTGTAGAGCCTTTTTGTTGAAATTCATGATGAACGATGCCCTGGTAGTCGAAGAACACCGTCAACATGACCTTGACTTTGCTGGGAGCCTTCCTCGCTTTCTTTGGTCTCAGCTCATTTTTGAAGCGCCACTCCGATGCCTGTTGGGTAGATTCCGAATCAAAGCCGTAAATTCATTATCGATTGAGTCGACCCGAATGATATCCCTGCTTCTTCGGCGACTTCCCTGACAGTTATTCGTCGGTCTTCACGCACCAGTTCCAACACCTTGTCCACTTTTTCAGGCGTGGTTGATGTGGACGATCTCCCGGAACGCTCGTTGTCGGCGGTCTCTTCACGACCCTCCTTGAAGCGCTTGTACCACTCGAAAACTCGTCTTCGGCTCATGACGGCATCCCCGTAGGCTGTTTGCAACATCCAAAAATTTTCGGCACCCTTGAATCCGTTTTTCACACAGAACTTGATGCAAATTCGATGATCCTCCATTTCGGTGACTAACGAAATCGAAGCACGGGCAAAATAGCTTCACTTCGAACAGCCGCTGCTCGCGCTGTTGTGACGCGTGATTTTTGAAAATTGGCAGGTCTCCAAGCCAAGGTCGACGCTTGCGTTTGCCACAAACCGGGAGAAAATATATTGAGTTTTCAGGATTTTATGAGCAAAGTGTCGAAACTTTTTGATCAGAGTAGTATAATTGTTTTGTTCTTGTTGAAGTTTGAGATTGAATCAAGGAATAAAAGATTATTTATTAAACAAAGTAACTTAAAACAAGATGTTAAAGTAGCAACATTTTAAAGGCAAGTCTATATAGGAAGGCGAGGGACAAAGACTATATATATTGACGTCGACCGCAGCGCCGCCGCGGCCGTTGATTGGTCGATCCTCCAATGCTCCATGCCAATATTTTGATCGCTATTCCAACACTCCCTCTCGATCCAAAATGTTCAGTAGACCTCTTAAGTAGTGGAATTGGTTACGTGGAAGAGGTTTAGTCATTATATCAGCTAGCTGTTCTGAGCTGCAAACATGATGCACTTTAAGTTCACCTTCTTCATGTTTGGATCTAATGAAGTGGTAGCGAACATCAATATGTTTCGTTCGTTTGTGGAATACTGGATTTTCAACAAGTTTTATTGCTGCTTGGTTGTCGATATAAAGTTCAGTTTCTTTAGTAATATCACAGCCGATGCCCTGTAGAAGTCTTCTGATCCAAATCAATTCCTTAGCAGCACTGCAGGCAGCGATGTATTCACTTTCGGTGGTTGAAAGTGCGATAATTGGTTGTCGTTGGCTTGCCCAAGAAACAGTTCCTCCGTTCATCATGAAGGCATAACCAGTCGTACTTTTTCTGGAGTCAACATCACGAGCAAAATCACTATCAGAGTAGCCAACAAGTTGGTCTTGTCCAGTGAAGAGAATTCCCATGTGTGGAGTGCCTTTCAGATAACGGAAAATATTCTTCACTGTTGTACAATGTGCAGGTCCTGGATATTCTAGGAATTTACTCACTTGTGAAACTGCATAAGTGATATCTGGACGTGAAACACATGATGCAAACATAAGGGATCCAACAGCTTCTCGAAAAGGGAATTTAGGCATCTTTTCCTTTTGTTCTGGAGTAGGACAGTCCTGCTTTGTTAAGATGACAGAAGGATCCATAGGCACCGAAGCAGGAATACAGTCAGCCATATTAAATTTACTCAAAATTTTGTCAATATATGATGACTGGTGAATGAAAATACTTGCCCTATCTTCTGACTGCTCTATTTGTAGCCCAACAAAAAAGTTAACACTTCCAGATGTAATTTCAAATGCGTGTTCTAACTCATCCATTATAATAGCTATTGCCTCTTTATCTTTAGATAGAATAATTCCATCATCAACATAGAGAGCTAAGATAACATTTGAATCATTGTGTGTTCCAATGAAAATGCACGGGTCGGCGTCTGATGTTTTGAAATTATGGCTATTCAAAAAATTGGTAAATTTCTTATTCCAATTTCTAGAAGATTGTTTAAGACAATACAGACTTTTATGTAATCTATAGCAGCTATTATCATCTCTCTTGTAGCCTTCTGGTTGTTCAAGATAAACAAGTTCCTCTAATTCGCCATTGAGAAAAGCTGTCTTTACATCGAATTGCTTAAGAAACATCCTTTCAGAAGCAGCGTGTGATAAAAGAATGCGTAACGAATCATACCTGACTACTGGGCTAAACGTATCGAAATAGTCAACATTTTTGATTTGAGAATAGCCTTTTGCAACTAATCTGGCTTTGAACCGTTGAATTGTACCATCGGACTCCGTTTTAATTTTATAAACCCATTTACAACCGATAGGTTTATGACCATCTGCCAAACGTTCTAAAGTCCATGTTTTATTTTTATTTAATGCATCAATCTCTTCATCCATGGCTAATTTCCATCTTTCTGAATCTGAACTCGTTATTGCATCTATATAGTTACTGGGTTCATCAGCGAGCGCAAAGTTACATTGGCTATCCGAAACTTTAGAGCGTGTTATCATTGGATATGCGAACTGATATCGGATACTGGCGGCATTTCCTGCACTGGAATGTTTGCTGTCGCAACTGGTGATTCATCCGGAGCGCTGTTAATCTGAAATATTATTTCTTTTGGTTTGGTAGATTCTCTATCTGGAGTAGCTTTCTCATCGAATGTGACATCTTTAGAAATTCTTATTTTTCTAGTTTTCCAATCCCATAATCTAAAATTTTTGCTTGTATTCTCATAACCTAAAAACATAAGTTTTATCGATTTATTATCCCACTTTTTACCCGTTTCTTTGGGAATATGCATATAAGCATTACAGCCAAATATTTTATAGTTAGCTACATTAGGCTTTGTGCCAAAGAAAAGTTCATAAGGTGTCGTTCCAGGGGTTTGCTTAGTCGCACTTCTATTTAGAATATTAGTGGCTGTGTTACATGCCTCAGCCCAAAAAAATCCTGGAAGATTTTGTGAATTTAGCATGGACCTGGCTGCTTCCACAATCGTACGATTGTCTCTTTCTATACGTCCTATCTGTTCGTGCACATAAGGTGCAGTGAACTCGTGAATTATCCCAAATCTTTTACATAAATCTGCAAAATTATCGCTTTTGAATTCTAGCGCATTATCAGTCCTAAGAACTTTTATATTATTTCCAGTTTGAGTATAGATTAGAGTAGCATATTCTTTGAAAATATCTAGCACATCTGATTTGTTTTTAATAAAATAAATATGGCGATAACCACTAAAGTAATCTTTAAATAAGCAGAAATACAGATATTTACTTAATGATTGAGTCTGCATTGGGCCACAAATATCAGCATAAATAAACTCACCTAGCTGGTAGTTTTTGCCATCTGAGGGATAGCACGACTTTCTATGGGCTTTTCCAAGTTGGCATCCTTCACAGAAGAAAAATTCTCCCTCTAAATCTTGAGGCTGCAGACCATCCACCAATCCTTTGGTCGCCATCTCTCGAAGTGTAGCCACTGGAAGATGCGCAAGTCTCTCGTGCCACAACTGAAGCTTGTTCTCGCTGGTGATGTATCCTTGTGATGATGACGTAACCTTGAAGAGCATCCTGTAGAGGCCGTCATGACGCACTCCTACGGCTTTTAGGTCATTATCCATGAAGATCTGTAGCTTGTCATGTTTGATAATGACGTTGAATCCTCTTCTTGTGGACGTAGAAAGGCTATACAAATTTTTCTTTAGTTGCGGCGAGTAGAGCACATTTCTTATGTACGTATTGTACCATCCACCATCGACGTAGGCTTGAATCTCGATGTCTCCCATGCCTTCTGCAAGTAGTGTCGAGTTGTCTCCCAAGTAGATTGGATGATCACTGGTGAACGGCGTGTAGGTCTTGAACCACTCTCGTCGAAATGTCATGCTGCAGCTTGCACCGCTGTCAGCATACCAAATATCATTGGGCTCTACTTGATTATCGCACAAAATAAGTCCATAATCACTTGAACTTCCTTTTGAATCATGAAGATTTTTGGATTTATTTTTCTCATTAGCTAATCTTTTTCTACATTCGCGGCTCCAATGTCCAATTTTGTGACAATAGTGGCATTTAGTGTTCTTCTTGGCATCTTGAAAAGAACGTTGTGTATCTTTAGGCTTCGTTCGTGCTTGCCTGTGTAATAAGGCCTCATCTTGTTTAGAAGAACCGCTTTGTTGATTCCTTGTTTCTTCAATCAAAAGTCTTGCAGTTAAATTGTTAAGAGTTTGAGCTTTCGGATCTAACGATTCCCACGCTGCAACAAAGTAGCGCATACTCGAAGGCAAAGTATTTAAAATTTTTGCTACCTTTTGATCTTCCGTTATGGTTCCGCCCATTTGTGAAATTTGTGCAGAAATATTTTCAATTTTTGCTATGTAATCACTTATTGTTTCCGATGTAAATCGTGCATCGAAGAATTGTTGCCAAAGTAGGCCAATAGTAAATTCGGATTTTTGTTCATGAATAGCAAGTAATTTCTGCCACATTTGTGAAGCGGAAGTACAGTTCATCAGGGGCTGAAGAAACCTTAATTCGATTGCCTGTGATAACAACATCCTTGCCTTAACGTCCTTTGATTTCCAATTCTGTAGTGAACTTTCAGAGTTACTGTCGGAGGAAACAACATTCGGCTTTATTTCTAAGCCTTCCAATAATTCTAGTAATTTTTGTTGTTCCAAAAGAAGCCTGAATTGGAATTTCCATAGTGAAAAGTTTTCACCATTAAAAACTTTAATCCTTGAAAGACAATCTTCGCTCATCTTCTTTGTCTTGGAATCGGCCAACGACAAAAAATTTGAAGATAACATTTTCTTTGAAAACTATATCTCTTTAAAAGTAGCTTTAAAAGAAACTTAAAATCGTAAAGATGTCGAATTCAATCATTAATATTTCAAGCTTAAAGTCTCCAAATACAGCTGTATACGTCAGAAATCCCAAAACGAAAAATTTTCAAATTAAAATGTAACGCGAATGAGTTTTAAAGCCATCTTCGATTTTAAATAAAGTTTTCTTAGGGTCAGCTCCCACGGGGGTCGTTGTATCAATATTCCGATTTTTATTTTGTTTCCTTCCTAAACACATTATTCCTTTACCGTGAAATTTATGGCGGGCTATCAATTCACTATTTGAATTTCCAACTCGGCCCCTCTCTATATATATAATGTAATATTTCACACTGAATTTTTCTAACATTTCGATAAACTCAATCATTTATCTATTAAATAAGAAGATACCGTTTTTTCTTTCAATTTATTATATTGTGTGTGTGCTGTTCATAATGATCATATACGTAAAACATTTTATAGTCTTTCAATATAACATTAACACATTTTTAGATCAATTTACAGCACGAAATTCATTATTAAATACAATGATATATACAGGATGTCCCAAAATTCACGATAATTTTAATTTTTTTTAATAATCGATTCATAATGTATATAATATTATATTATTACCGCTTTGCATAAATATGGTTCAAGATTGCTGCACTCGAGACATTACCTGGTCATGTAATTTCTCGTTTTGATTATCAGAATTTAACGCTGTTGAACATTTTTTCTTTTGAATTTTTTCAAGTCCAAAGTGTATTCCAACAAGTCCAAAACCACCCGCGACCTGGAGGAGAAATTGAGCGATGTGTCAACCAAATTGTGCCATATTTATATTCCAAACGGTCGTGGAAATTTTCAACAGAAGAGTACGTATGTGCCTTGAAGTTCATTTACCCGATACGCTATTCTATACCCAATTCTATACTGTATTCTTTATTCATCAATAAAAAAAATACAATTTAAAATTCTAAACTTGTATTTTCTAACAAAACTACCTTGTAAATTTTGGAACACCCTATAGGCATTTTTATTTACAAATATAAAAATATGAGGTGTTACTAAAATAAAGGTCATATCTACCGCTTTTATACATCTCATGTAGATGGAATCTAGTTTTGACGACTATTTTGACGGGAGATGTGGCCTTTATTTTATAGATCAATACCCTCCCGGCAAAATTTCCATGTGGGGTGTTGAATATTAAATACATTTTTATATTAAAGTGGCTTAATATTGTCACACACATGTAGAAAAAATGAGGGAAAATAAACTTCAGGAAGTGGCTATTTATTTTCATCAGATCAATCAAATCTTATACACATAAAGGAATTGAAAGTAAGAAATATGCTGAGTAAAAGATTTGTTAAATTAATAACCTGCTTAATGTTTTATATAGCTCTTACCTGTAGTGATTGTGATCCAGTGTTTACAAATCTTGTCGGCTCTGACATAGATTCGATAGAATTTTGCGAATTGATAGTTCGCAAATTCTGAAAATTGATATTTGGTTCTCGGTAGCTTTGCTTCTGTTGCGACGCGAAAAGCTGCTTAGTCGTCGTGGCATATAAAATGACTATCTTTTTCTTGTATGGAAATCCTTGACTTGGATATGATTCACCTTGAGAGACCACCTAAAATTATGACCAAACTCAGTTTCTACTGAAGATAGCTTTTCATCAGCGACTCTATTTAGATTGAAGTTCTGATGAGAAACTATCTCCAATAGAGAGGGGATTTAGCCTTATTTTAGGTAGTCTCTCGTGCTCGACTCTCCTATATAGCAGAATCCTTAGGTCAGTTAGGTCATTATTTCTTATCAAGGGATTGTTCTATTCAGAATATCCACCAAAATGTCACGTAGTAAAACTGAGGGAAGATAAAGATCAAGAAGACATGACAATTTATTTTTATGTAATCCCATAATATTATGTTCGAATAAATAAGCTTGAGGGATCCCTCAAGCTTATTTATTCGAACATGACAATTTATTTTGTTCAAAATAATACCCTGTCATCCACATGAAAAAACTAAGATATGCAAAACGTAATATATATGCTGAAAATAGAATTTTAAAAATATATATAAAATTTGAGGTTGAAACATAATAAATATAATAGACTATAGGCGACACTTTCTTTACACAGGTTCAAATCTATAAAATGTTCACAAATTGGAAAATTCTGAGATCCATGGCCGCTTACGTGACGGAAAATTACAAGAAGGGAAGAGTTTCCTGAGGAAGGTGTATAGAATCACTAGAGAAAGAGAAATGAAATCTGCAAGAATAGAAGGGAGTAGAGGAAGGTTAGACAAAAATGTGAATAATGTATGAAAGGGTTGAAAGAGAAAGTGGACGATATAGAGGAGCTTTAGAAGAGTAGATGAATGATGTACCGTAGGGCTGGAAGAGAAGGTGGGTGGTTTAAGGGAGGGCTGGGAGAGAAGGTGGGTGATGAACAGGAGGGCTGAAAGAGAAGGTGGGTGATGTAAGGGAGAGCTGGAAGAGAAGGTGGGTGGTTTAAGGGAGGGCTGGGAGAGAAGGTGGGTGATGAACGGGAGGGCTGAAAGAGAAGGTGGATGATGTACGGGAGGGCTGGAAGAGAAGGTGGGTGATGTAAGGGAGGGCTGGAAGAGAAGGTGGGTGATGTAAGGGAGGGCTGGAAGAGAAGGTGGGTGATGAACGGGAGGGCTGAAAGAGAAGGTGGGTGATGTACGGGAGGGCTGGAAGAGAAGGTGGGTGATGTAAGGGAGGGCTGGAAGAGAAGGTGGGTGATGAACGGGAGGGCTGGAAGAGAAGGTGGGTGATGTAAGGGAGGGTTGGAAGAGAAGGTGGGTGATGAACGGGAGGGCTGAAAGAGAAGGTGGGTGATGTACGGGAGGGCTGGAAGAGAAGGTGGGTGATGTAAGGGAGGGCTGGAAGAGAAGGTGGGTGATGAACGGGAGGGCTGAAAGAGAAGGTGGGTGATGTACGGGAGGGCTGGAAGAGAAGGTGGGTGATGTAAGGGAGGGCTCGAAGAGAAGGTGGGTGATGTACGAGAGAAAAGGAAGGGAAGGGGGTTGATATGAGGGAGGGCAGGAAGATAAGGTGGGTGATATAAGTGAGGGTTGGAAGAGAAGGTGGGTGATGTATGGGAGGACTGGAAGAGAGATGTACGGGAGGGCTGGAAGAGAAGGTGGGTGATGTACGGGAGAGCTGGAAAAAAATTTGGATGATTGACAGGAGGGTTGGATGTAAATGTGGAATTTTGTTTGATATATATATTGAAAATAGAGCAATCCATAAATAAATCTTTAATTAAAAAGGCATATATTGGATCAAAATATAATTTATTCTACCAATATTTCAGTTGCCTGAACTCCAACCTTTATCAAGGTGTTATAACATACTTAATGTGTGTCAACAACAAACTCAGCGCCACATAACGACAACAGAATTAAGTTTTTAAAATATTTTGTTCTATAAATATATATATCAAATTTTTCTCTCCATTGAATATAACAAAATATTTTTAAAACTTAATTCTACTGACGTTATGTGGCGCTGAGTTTGTTGTTGACACACATTAAATATGTTATAACACCTTGATAAAGGTTGGTGTTCAGCCAACTGAAATATTGGTAAAATAAATGATATTTTGATCCAATATATGCCTTTTTAATTAAATATATATATATAAGAGAAATACGACACGCACACAATGTAGAGGAAATGTGTAAAAGTAGGTGGCTAAAACATAGGATGACTGGAAGAAAGGGTGGGCGATGTATACGAAATTCGGAAGAGAAAGTGAATGAGGTAAAAAAAAATTCTGGATTGTGGATTATGTACAAAATAATTGAAAGAGAATATTTGCGGTGAACAGGAGGGCTTAAAAGAAGCGAAATGTAGATAATTGTAGTAGATTGTGAGTAGATAATAGCAAAGTAATAAGCAGGTAAGAGAGAGAGAGAAAGGGGGATATGTAAGAAGGAAAGTTGAGAACAGAGATTAATAAAGTCTGGCGGAGTATTACACATGAACCTGTGATTATAGAGAAAGGAAGGCCTCGCCCTCCATAATTCACCTCACCTCTGAATAACCCTTGAATCGATTTTCAGCGATTATTCGATTTATTGATTATATGAGATATTTTAAGACTTTCATTTGTTTTATTTAATTCTCTCAGATTCTAGAATGTCAAGTCTCATTAAAGTTTTTCCCATTCTTTCTTTTAGTCTCGCACCAGGTTAATTAACTCTTGGAATCTTCCAGGATATTTGATAAAGCCTCTTTTAAAAAATATGTATACGTTATGAATAGTATAAAATAGGCCACAAATAGATCTAACTAGCATTCAAAAACTACATGAGAGATTATTGGCTGGTATAAGTATAAATGGAAAAAATAAATAGATTTTTATATTATAATATATTTAGTCGCGTCGTATTCTGTGTTTTCCTATCCTAATCTTACCTCTATAACGCCTTTAATTGTCCAAATAAAGCGACGTTAGAGAAGGGCAGAGAAGGGAAACGAGAAGAGAATTTAGGACTAGAGACGGACTCAGAATATTTTTCCTGAAAAACAGAGGATGGGCGGAGTGTCATGCCGATATCAATGTCCGTTTATACCTTTCTCGAAAATGATATGGGCAATTTTAAAAAATAAACTAGAGCATTTAACGCTGACACATCTATGCTGCAGGACCTTTCCCTGAACCGTCGAGTGGTCACAAGACAAGACCTGATCTCTGCTCACAGTATCGCAATATAAACTTGAACTTAGTCCTCTCAACATTTGTTGGGGCCTCCACTCTATGCCGACCTAGACTGTACCACAGGGATTACTACATATATATTTGATCATTTTATTCATGCGCGATTTTTAATTAATGCAAAATATGCGAAAAGGAACTGCCTACGTATTAACCAATAATAGTCACTGTAGAGGGCTTTCAGCGGGTAGAAGTAAAGACTATTCCTAAGTTTGAGCATTTCAAATGTATGTTTTGAAACAACACCTTTGAGCTTTAATCAATTATATATAATATATATAATGCATATATTACATATATAACAAAAATAAATTCGACGCACCAAGAATGAGTTTTCCGATTTATATGAAAATACGTATACAAAGACGTTTCGACCAGACATGCAAAAGATTGAAATTTGGTGGCGAAGAGCAAGAGCTTTAGGGCATCTAAACTGTGCAACAGGCACGAGTATTATTGACTCAATATTCGGCGTAGCACGAGCTGATTTTCAAAATATCCGTTAAATATTTTTGTAGTAAGACTATTATTTCTACTGTATAAATTCCTCTACGAAAGATTCGTGCTCATTACCAACATATGTCAAAGTTGGAAAAGAGGTCGTGCCATTGGATTGAAAGATGCTAGTTAGACAAATCGACTAATCGCGCGATATCTGCATTGAAGTGATGCGCTATTAGACGGAGTTGGCAAGAGTGGGTCAACAACGGAAGAATGCAACGTCAAGACGGCAGCGGTCGACTAAGGGACAGAACAGGAAGATTGTCAGAACGGCTGTCGCAGCACCGGTTTCGACGTTATCTACCATTCAACGTGTGACCGGCATTCAAGTGTCCAAAATGACATTCAACAGACGACTGAGAGTGCGTATTCTAAAAGTTCGCCGACCGCTACGTTGCCTACTCCTCACACCCGTACACAGACAAGTCCGACTAAAGTGATGTAAGGGGCGATCAACATGGAACTGCGCTGATTGGGAACGTATAGTCTCTAGTGACGAGTCCCGTTTCTTACTGTGTTCTGACGACCGTCGCAAACGTGTCTGGAGACGTCCTGGCCAGCTTGTGGATCCTGGCCTTACTTTCGAACAGCGCACAGGTGTTACACAACAGCGCGTTAAGGTCTGGTGTGTCATTTCATTTTATGGCAAGACCCCATTGGTAGTCATTCCTGGTGACCTGACAGCACAACGGAATGTAGATGACACTCTACGGCCTGTTTTGTTAAGGTTTATTTTACATCACCCTGGCTTACTTTTAACAAGATAATTCAGAGGCCATACACGACACGTGTTACTATGGATTGTCTTCAATCTTGCCCAACTCTTCCGTGGCCAGCAAGGTCGCCTGATCTCTCACCCATAGAGCACATCTAGAACGTGATGAAAAGACAATTGCAACCATACCGGAATGTTGACTATATAGCCTGACAGTTGGAGACAATTTGGCAAGAAATCCTGCAGCACACCTACCTAATATTTATTAGCCCATGACTCGCCATGTGGCAGCCTACATCCAGACCAATGGGCTTCCAACGACATATTGTGTTTCTCAATTTGTGACGATCAAACTCTGGAATAAATCAATTAATTGTTCTGATATTTTAATATTTTACCTCATACATGTTCTTCACATACATCCAATTTTGTCTGAATCGGACAACAGCTTCTTGGGGCGTCGAATTTTGTTATATAGAGTGTATTTTTCAGTCATTTACTTCTAGAAGGGCGACGCGAAAATATGTATAATATTATTCACATGTAAGGAATTGAAAAAACTTGGATAATATTTTCAAAAATGTTAACATTTTGCTCCTTTGATGTAAATACATTTTACACAAACACATACAATTAAGAGCAATAAGTATTTAAGACGTTTTTCTTATTAGCAATGTCCTCTACATGACATATCAATATATCACTAGAATATTAGATCACTTTTGTACATCCGACGATAAGGATCCTAGGATATCCCGAAACAAAAATAAAATTTGTCTTTATACTCCTCACTCATCATTTTTCAATACTCCATACTCCTATACTAACACCATAATAGCCAAAACCCTTAGAAAACACGGAATCTCAGTTTACTTCAAAACCCCTCCTAACATTGGCCGTAGACTTAGAAACTCCATCAGCAAAAGCTCCCCTCCCGATCCACTCCATCAAACTGGCTCCATCTATTCTGTAAGATGCAACAACTGCAATGCCAAATATGTAGGAGAAACCGGCCGCTCCTTCTCCATTCGCTTAACAGGGTACCAAAGATGCATTAACAATTGAGACACCAGGTCCCTAATATACCAACATATCAATAGCACAGACCACACTTACAACTTAACCCAAGCTAAAAAACAAACAGCAACGCCTCATCTTGGAAGCAATTATATCCATCCAACTTAACAGTTTTAACATAAAAATTGACCTTCCTACACAATACCTACACATATTTAATAACAATAATACCCAATCCGTCCCCTCACCTTGAAAAATGTAACCTCCCAAGTTCCTAACACCTTTTTGTCTGAGGGGTTTCAGATGGTTTTTTGCCTTTTCCTGCATCCAAAGGTAGTCATCCTTTCCTCAGAACAAATTTATTTACATAGATGAAGAAAAAAGAATTTTTTTTTTGTATAATAATTATTTATTTCGCTAAGAAAAGTTCTAATTATGTTGAGACGTTACAAAAAAACAATTTTCAATTGTACATAAATTCTTTTAAAATGTTACTTTAATTTTTGTTATGTTTATTTTCAATTTCTTTTTCTCATTCATTAAAAGTCAATGATGTACATGCAAAATTAGTAAAAACTCAATAAAAACGATATGTAAATATGGACATAAAAACAAATGGCTTGTAAAAGAAAGCGGCAATAAAATGAGTTGAGGTAAAATGTCTATTCCATTAACAAACATTTCACTTTTAAAATAATGAACTTTAAAATTAAAGTTTTACAAAACAGAAAATTAGCGTTTTAAAAATAAAAACGTGGCAATGTAAATATTTAGCTGTATATAAATATTATATTTCAGTTTCTTGGAAAGTTGCCAGTCGAAGGACGTCAAAGTTCGAAAGATTGCCGAATTTACAGCATTAATAAAAGAAACTCGTCGCCGTTAACTTTTGTTCCTTCTTCAAGATGATGTCAGGCGATTCCTTCTCTTGTAAAAATAAACATCTTTTTTAAAAGGAGCCAAATAAACGGACTAGTCTGTAGCACTCTGGCATGTATGTATGCCAACAGAAAATGAAGTGCGCATGCCTCACGAGGTAGAGCTGGGAAGTCAGGAGAGAGCCAATAAGCGAAAGAATAAAACGAACATCACATAGACTGTGGTTAAGGTTCAGTGCATTCAAGTGACTGTCGTATACATTAGACGAATAGATAGACGTGAAAATGCCCCTTGTAATAAAGTCGAACTATTCTTCACCGCTGACATTTTCCGTTACAGAATAAGGCTATCAGACGTCAGATCCATAAGGATCCATAAGAATAAAAAGTGCGATATCAATATTATTCGTAAAAATTCCAACCTTTAATATTTTTAAAGTATAAATAGTGTGACAAAAACCATTTTTAGCTTCACTAAAAAGAGAGAGAGAAATTCCGTGAATAGAACCCACGATCTTATATTCACTGCAAGTTTTCGTTACTTAATATGACCACTTAGCTAAAAAACCTGCACGCTGATTGGATAATGAGCTCAACGTTGATTAAGGTCACGTGATAATAGAGAGCTTCCGAGCGGGAAAATAAAACGCCATATAAATAACCTGATTATAGTTGAAAATAGTGATGTCTCTCCGAGCCATGTTCAAAATCTAGCCTCACAAGAAAAGACAAAACAACATTCTGACATAAGTTGAATAGGAGTTGGAATTTATACAATTGTACTCGCAAAAAAAGTTGTCTAGGGCCTTTTTTTCCAATAGCACACACAAGGCTGAAAAAAGCCTCAGTTCTTTATTCTTGCTATGTTTCTTCGATATGAGCCAAATGATCCGGTTTTTTCCGGATATGAGGAATAAACGGCTATATAAATTATCGGATTTATTTGCATATTCCGCGGTTGAAACTTGCAGTTACTTCTTCCAAACCCACAAATTCCAGAACAAATAAAATAATTAAAAATAAAAATATATATTGGATCAATAAAATTGCTTTATTCATAAATATATCAAGAATTGATAATTTTTGTCATCCTGTCAATATAAATATTGGTGAATAAAATAATTTTAGGATCCAATGTATATCTAGTGGATAGGTGACATCTATTCCGCAGGGGTAAAACATTTCTATTTCACAATATATATCTCGCTAACCTGATATTCGAGAGGTAGCTAGAATTCTGTGATTTCAGAACAACAAAACGAGACATGTCGGGGAACGCAGCAGATCGAATGGCCCACTATTTCCCATTCTTTAGAAATATTCGTTCTCGCCACCGATTCGTCATCCTTGGGTCGGATTTCATATGTTAGGCTTGACTCCTGACCACCGCTTCACGCTCTCTCATATGGCATTCTGTGGATGCCTAAATAGCTTTTAAAACTTATCTCGAGAGCATATGGTAGAGGCCAGGAAAACCATAGTGGGCAATTAATGACTTTAAGTGCACCACATGTCTAAACATGTAGAAAGCAGTTTGACGTTTACACTTATAAGTATGAAAAATAGTACAAATCTGATATTGTACTGGGATAAGGTGCATAAAATAAGAAATAAGAAAAGGAATCTCCATATCGTGCAACTGAAAGTTGCTGATGGCTTGCCCCATTTATTGGAATAAATATCAACTATTCGTTGATTTTTAATTATTCCAGAATTGGCCAAATCCCATTCTTGATTGATAAAGAAAAGCTTATAAGTATACCAGAAACTTGTTTGATTACTTACATGCACTGTTAGAGTTGGACTCTTGAAAGACCTTGGGACTATTGAAGAAAAAAAAAGTGCCCAATGCGTGGATTCGAGAAAGGATGGTTTCTGTCGAAAATCGACGGTTTATATCATTTCTTCACCAACCTGTTTATATAGATGTTTCTGGCATTGAAAATTCCTTCGTTAATTCGAAATACATACTTACCAAGGGAGTTGATATCGTCGAATTTTGAACACACCGCACTTCAACTGACTGAAGTCTCCCTTTAGCCTGTTGAAGAGCGGTTGTACTCAAAACTTGCGTTTCCGCTAATAAAACTTCATCTTAAGATCTACTCTCTTTATAAAATTCAAAACATATCAGAAATTTTACCATTTAAAACGTGATTTATCTTTATTTCACAAATAAAACGCTTCTTACTGTCCTTACTTCAATAGAAAAATATTTGAATGGGGTCTGGGTCATCAGTGGTGAACCCTCCCAGGGGTTTAGCCAGTTTAATCAACTATAACACAATGAAATTGCAGACATGCATCTACTATTGTATTAGGCTAATCTGCTTATATATCAGGCACTTGAATTATTTATTTGTTAAGGTATTTAGCGAATCTATGGGCATAAGGCTTAAAGAGAACAGTATAAATATATATAAACTATTGGTTAAGGTATTGAAATAATCTATAGACATAAGCTTCAATATTTGACAATTCAAACAGTTTTAATGACTTCTAGTCAAAAAAAAAATGGCTAAAAAAAATCAAATCAACAAATAAAAATATTGTCAAGTAGCTCTGCAACTCCGGTCACAAGCATGGGATACATGTCAATCATCTCTGGACCCCGGGGAACCACAGGTGTGAGGGGTTCTCGGAATCTTATCGGCCAATAAGGAAAACGGGACGCCTCGGTGGCTGACGACGCTCATTATTATTATCTTTACCTTGGGATAAGTTGTTTTTATCATCTGACTCCCTCTCCCTATAAATACTTTGCTACAATATATACAAATTTCTTCAGATAGGGAAGCTCCCCTACTTTGAGAGAGTCCTCCTCCAGACAGGGAGGAGGTTTAAACTTGAACGCTTCCCAATTCTATGCCGAGGAAAAAATTATATATGCGAGTCTTGGAAGATGCCAGTATGACCAGGGTGTCATCATTCAGGCCTCGCCCAAAGACCCAGCCCTGCAGGTCAGGGGCCAGCTGTATGATGGGGAATGTCCCCAGGATGTGGCCTGGACTGCCGGTCTGGGGCTGGGTGAGCTGAATGGCGCAAGGCGTGCAAGGCCATTTTCACTGCCACGTCTGCCTCGTGGCCAGAGAACACATAGCGCCTGGGAGATGACCTGCCGATGGTAATGGGATGGTCAAGATGGGTCAACCACCTTTTCACGAGCTGGGTAATTGGCAGAGCAGCCAGGCACGAGCGCTCCAGCAGACGGCGGGCAGTGCGGGTGGTGGCACACCCCAAAGGCGTCTCCATCCCATGAAGCACCAAAGCCTCCACGATGGTGCTAACGCGAGAAGTCCCGCGCAGGTCCTCTTCGGCAAGACGTTGAACGTTGGGTGAATGATGGAAGGAGCAGGGCCCACAAAGTCTCCAACGTAGTCGTCGACCTATCGCGCAGGAACCTGAAGTTCCAGTGGAACCCGTCGTTGGAGGAGGTCCAGGAGCTGGGGCACGCGGTGGTCCAGTATAAGGATCTCTGTGACCACCTCCCAAATCTTGAACAGCCGGAGACAGCGCTGCGGGAGCCAGGACCCGGATGGTGGGGGATAGAGCCACGCGCCGCTTTTTACCAGCCAGGAGTAAACGCAGCGCGGCCTCCCATGCGCCTATAGGCCAGTGCTCTTTTAGAAGTTTATACGACCCTCGGATGGACACGGATCCGAGACGATAATCCCGAATTCGAAATATCTATTCGGAGCTTTAGTGCTCAAAATTTCCTGCAAATCACACCACTCGCTGCGTCCTTCATCGACCCGAGAACCGAGTGATCCACCGTTCAGACATAGGCTTAGAGGAGAGTGAAAATAGTTACCGAGGAATAATCACCCAGTAATTATTTAAATAAGTAATAAAATATATATATATAAACTCTTGAATAAGATATTTAATAAATCAATAGAGATGTTCTTAGAGGAAGAGATTTTTTTTTCTTGGTTAAGGTATTAAGCGAATCTATGGATATAAGTTTAGAGGACAGTTAAAATGTATATACACTTTTAATTTTTTTTTTTTTGGTTAATGCATTGAAGGATTCTATGGACATATATAAGCTTTCAGGAAAACATTCTCGTCGCTTCCAACCTATTAATGCTGGCCGCAACCTCCAATATTGACATAGAGACCCGGAGAAACAAATCTTCCATTACTGGAGGACATCGGAGACAAGGAAGAGAGATAATTAGAGAGAATATCTCAAAGATCTGCCTCATTTAGGCAGCTCATTCTTTTTCTTCTCTCCTTAATTAAATGTAAAATATATTTATTTAGGAAGAAAGAAACATTTCATTATTTAAACTAATTAGATAACTACTTTTTAAATATTTATATATACACACGGTGCGCGCTTTATATAATTCAGAATTTATTTTAAAACTATTTTTATTTTCTCAAAGCATGTTTAATATTCATTAGATGTTTAATATTTAATGAACATATTTTAAAATAGCTATTTAGTATATATTTGGTAATTTTTATTATCTTTCTTTTTTTCTAGATGCTCGTTTACTTTCATTGCTTCCAAGCAATGATTATTTTTGATCCACTGAAGATTGTCTTCATTAAACACGCGCGCTCACACACACATACATTAAATACTTATTAAAATATTAACACCCGTTCGTTTTATTTGTCTACAAGTTATTATTGAAATCATTTCTGGTTTTTACATATTTACATGCTTAAATATGTCTCTCACACACACAAAAAACTATATATAAATGCGCTCGCACCCATCGCACACACATGTACGCGTACGAACACTCACACAAAGTAGCAAGTAAAAACTCACGTATCTCACACTTAATGACACTCGCGAACATACATCTCACACACAAAAATGCTCAAAAATACTCACAAACGGATAAACACATAAAAATACATCCACAAAAGCCCCTGCACATAGACACGAAAACATACGCTCAAAAACATACACGAAAAGAATACAAGAGAAAATCGCATATATTTCTATATATATTAATACAAAGAGTGGAATCAAGATTTGAAGGGAGAGAGAGAATTTTTAAAATATAAATAATTATATAAATATATTTCAATAAATATGCATTGAAAAAGTGCAGGAGGATGGTATTCATGTGTAAAAAAGACACTTCTATCTTTAAAAAAAAAACGCATAAAAACGTTCCATTTACAAGGTTGACTTCGATAGCGTTTGATCCTACGAGAGAATTTCCAAATAGAAAATACTGTGGCCCCTCCTCTTCGCTAAAAGGGAGAGAAGCACCTTGAAGTAGGGAGGGATTGTGGGATGAAGACTTGGTGAACACCCTAAACCCTTATGGTAACCGTAGTGGTCTGCAACGAACTCTTAAAATGGATTACTAACAGAACAAATATGGGGTTTCAGAAGTTGAAGATCTGTTATTACAGAGGATCAAAATAAAAGACAGAAAAATCAATTGACGCCAGAATGTTCATCAAAGAGCAGCATTGGTCAAGTTAGAGGAGGACTCAGGGTGAGGAAAGGTTATATTCCACTTTTTATCACCTCACTGAACATTCATGCACGTTATTTCATCATATTTCACCAACTTCCAGCGGTATAAAAGAACTATCAAAGAATGAGCCACAACAACAAGCCCCTGTACTGATGAGGGTCAAATCCCGAAACCATGGTATACAGGTTGGATTTTTTTCTGAACTTGCCACAACTGGTGTTGTGGCTTTATCACCATTAGTAAAGAATTTTACTGGGGTGATAAACATAATGTGTGTGTCTGATGCATAATTAAAGGGAGAGACGCTTCTCTATAGGTACATATATATTTCAAATTAATATAAGTAAAAAAGTAATATTTGCTTGTTTACTTGCCTATGTATTTATTCCCCATGTATAACTCTATATATTTCCACAATATTTGACTTATAGGAATGAAGCATTGACACCATAAAGTGTTAGGTTCAAAAGGAGTCACCATCATAGTTTCAACTCCATAATGTGCTTATATCAGTCCGGTAGCAGGCAAATTCTCGCATTCCTTGTGTTCCGTGCACGCAATTTAAATCTATATTGGCTGGGAAATTCTCTTAGGCACTCATTAAATATGTGTGCGCTAAGTAGGCTAGATGTGAGCTAGAAATAGCCAAGAAGATATCAGAAATAGATAAAATGCATAAAAGAAGTAGAGAAAAAATACCGGTGACGCAGGGCTAGATCTTTCACCATATTTTATATTTTTAAGCTTAGTATATATATATTACAAAAATGGAGTCCAAGGGATTGCCAAACAGTTTTTTTTTTTTTTCAAATAAAAATCCAATATTCAAAAGAGCTGAGCGCCTTTGTTCGTCAGAAAACTTTCTAAATATGAAGCACGTCGTTCTGCAAGGAAAAGAGGCATACGATTCTTGAAATAAATGTATTCAATTAGTTAGATGAATCTAAGGGATATTAATTATTTTTGTTTATGGTACTTGAGCCACACACACACAATTAAATAAAAGATTTCTATAAATATATCATTTTATTTTCAGTTGGATATGGTCATAAATAGTTTTGGTATTATACACGTTGGGTATATGGTTCTTTGAAATAGCATGTTCAACTAGGATAATAAGGATCTATTGTTTTGTAATGGTGAGTTATTTGAAAATAAATAAAGCTTCCAGGGCTAAAAGTTTCTTGTTTAACTTTTTATTTTAAAGCTTTCGGACTTGTCAGTCCTTTAACAGGAGTATCACGTTAATAAATTAATAATAAATACTATTTTATATGCAAATTATTATTACATATTTTAAATATTTATGATATTGAAAGAGTGAGAAAAATATATTACATTATTTTTGTGTGTTAAAAACACCTTTTAGAAAATATACGTGCATGGTGAATGATACGTGCTGGTTGAACAATATCTCAAGACTTTAAACTAAATTTAATAAATTCGAAAACTATTGTGTTATATCTAGTGTTATAGAAGTGTCTACATTTATGGGATAGTATTTGTCCATATTGTTTCGTATTATGAATTATGTTGTTTTACCAGTGCTTAATGTGTTTTCCTGCCAATATTTCCAATATTTAGTAGACCGTGTAAATTGGGCTTGCCTCCATATTCGGTGCCGGCAACTTATTATAAAGAGTTCTATCGATTCCAAAAGTTTCATCGAAGGTTCAATTGAATTTGCCTTGAACCTAATCGAAATTCTCCATACTACATCAGGGAAGTTAATTCTTATGTGATACTGCGCAACATAATGATAGAAACAGATGAGATTGGTTGGTATCCTAAATAAATGTGTATGTGATTGTATAATTTAAAATTCTGGTCATAAAAAACATCTTTCAGGGCTGGACTTAATCAATCACTATTGTGTTTGTAGAATACAAAAATATTTTAATCCAAAACCACTTGTAAAAATGCGTACTAAAAGTAAAAAAAATAAAAATTGCAATGTGTTTCTTTATTAAATATTTGGCAAGCTTTCGAGCATTGACTCTTCCTCAGGCCAGGCCATAAGTTGTATAGCGTTTAATAACACTAGTACACACTTTTTCCTTCTCAATATTTGAAAGTTGTTTCTAGTAAATTCCAATCCGTAGATCATGAATATAACCTTCAATTTTCAAAATTAGCTCAATATTTTGAAAATTATTTGAAAATATTTAATTTTATAAAGAAGCTGATTTCATCGCTGTCATCAAAATATTTTGAAGATATTGACTTTGTAAGCATAAAATATAATCATCATTTAGATGAAATGCATACCATTGCAATTTTATATCAATAAAATGTTTAACAATACATTTATTTTCATAAATATTTTTTAATATATAAATAATACCGCGTAAATGCAAAGCTAATCCGGAAATGTCCTGCTACATTTGTGGAAAATTTACAATATACAAACAGAGGAAACGTATCATCCCAAAGATAAAAGAATGCTATAAAGAATATTTTGGTGTGGCCTTAGGTGATCAAGACAAGTGGTGGTGCCCCCATAGTGTGTGTAAAATGTGTTATCAAGGGCTTTTACAATGGAAATCGGGGAAATCAAAAGGTATGCCCTTTGGTGTACCAATGGTTTGACGGGAACCAAAAAATCACCATGACGATTGTTATTTCTGTGTCTGCAAAATCACAGGCCTTATTAGCAAAAAGAAGCAAACTAACTTTTATCATGATATACCATCAGCTAGGCAACCTATTCCTCACGACCTCGAGAATCCCATACCGATTCCTAAAACGGTTTATGAATCCTATATCAAAAGGTATGATCAGCACACAGCATTTGCAGATGATCACCAATTAGAAGACCCTGAATTTATTTCAAATGAAAGTGGCATTCCACATTTATTTGATCAGGCATCATTAAATGATCTAGTTAGGGATTTAGGGCTATCAAAAGAAGCAGCATAAATCCTTGGATCAAGATTAAAGCAGAAGTACCTCTTGTTACCACAAACCAAAATCTCTGCCTATCGTAATAGGAAACAATTGTAATTTTACAGGGCTTGCAGAAAGGAAACACAAGGAATCCTTGCTTTTTATGCAAGTGGGAAAGCAGAGACAGAAAGAATCATTATATACAAAAAAATGTGGCCTGAAAGAAGTATGTTTCGCTTAGGTGAACAAAACGTTGAAAATGAACCGCTTTTCCATAAACTAAAAATGCTTCTTTCCCCTTTACATATCAAATTAGGGTTGAAGAAAAATTCTGTAAAGGCCTTAAAGAAAGATAGTGATGCTGTCAAATATTTAATGACTAAATTTCCGAAGATTAGTTGTTCTAAGATAACGGAAGGTATTTTCATTGGACCTCAAATTCGTAAACTAATAAATGACGAAGAGTTTATTACAACATTGAAAGAAAATGAGAAAAATGCTTGGCTTGTACTCATCGACGTTGTCAAACACTTTTTAGGCAATAATAAGTCACCGAATTATGCGAGAATCGTAGAAAATATCATTTCCAAATTCCATAAGCTCGATTGCATAACGAATCTAAAATTTCATTTTATGGATTCACATTTAAACTTTTTCCCTGATAATCCCGGTGCAGAGAGCGAAGAACAAGGTGAACGTTTCCACCAAGATATTAAAATCACTGAGCAACGATACAATGGTCTGTTGAATCAATATATGGTGGCCGATTATTGTTGGAATCTGATGCGTGATGACGAGCAAAATATAATAGACTTCACAGAAAAAAATCTTTAAATCCATTAATATAATTTTTTATTACTTCCTAAATATTACTGCATCTTTATAAATAATGTTTATTAAACCAAATAAAATGTTTTTTCGCATAAACAGCTTTTTGTTAAGACCTTCCATCTTATACATAAAACAATTCTCCTGATAATTTTGAAAAAGAAAGGGAAAGAAATTAGATTTTTTTTTTTATAAATGAAATTTTATATGGATATAGAGTAAGTAGTTGGATGAATATATATATCTAAGGGCAGTTTTTGAAGTAAAATATATAAACATACATATATGTATAATATTGTTTCTTCATTTGCACTATCTTTGGCGCATTTATTTATATAGTAATAAGTTTAATGTCATAACTTTTCCTCCAATAGATGAATATCATGGGTAAAAGGCATTATAGCCCAAACTTGAGAAATTGAGCTAATCGAAAAGAAATATTGATACCACGTTAAGCAGCACAAAAAGTTAACCCAGAAAATGTCTTGTTTATTTGAGGAGGAGAATTTTTTTTAATTTTTATTTTGTGTACTAGTGTAATTAGACGTATTTTGAATTATATTGAAAAAGTTTATTTAGCACAAAAATAAACGCAATATTTCGATGGATTGAACGTTTCTTGTTTCATGCAAGGACATCATAGGAAAATCGAAATTCCCGAAACTGCATACAATTCCTAAAATCCGGCCTAGACAAACCTACTATAAGTTTACTTCAACAGCAATACGAAGCAGCGTGTAGAAATTGTTGCAAAAAGGAAAACGTTCCGTCTCTCGAAATATTGTTCTTATTTTGGGCTAAATATTTTTTTAAATTGAACTAAAGCACGTCTTATTATTGAACATATATTTTGATATATAAAAAATATCAATGAATATGTAAAAAAAAAAAAAAATTTTTGTATATAATTTTGTTGTGGGTCGGTGATGCAAAAGAACAGCCAAATAAGTGATTTATAAATATAAGATTATTATTTAATATAAGGATAAATATGATGACACAAGAATAGCAACCGCACACAGCAGTAGAAACAAAGGCAGGCTAAAACTATATACAAGATGACGGCGGCAGGAAGGGGGGGGGGGGCGTTCCCATTGGTCAGTTATCTTCATGCAGCGCCGCCAAGCGGTCGCGTCCACGCTTCCCTCATCATTCCCCCACTGAAGCGCTGGACAGGAGAACAGTTCATGAAGTCACAGGCGTTCTTGTGAGCCACTTTGCTCAGAGTCTTGGTGAAGACGTCGGCCAGGTTCTCCTTTGTAGGGATGAAGACAATCTTGATCTCTCCGCTAATTATTCTTTCTCTGACGTGATGGTATCTTACGTCAATGTGTTTGGATCTGTTGTTCTCCACATTATTTTTGGAAAAATCTATAGCGGATCTATTATCGCAATGAATTATCAAGGGAAAGGCAAAATTCGTTAAGAACTTTAATTCGTTCAAGATGGTAGCGATCCAAACTGCTTCCTTAGTGGTCTGGGATAGCGCTAAATATTCTGCCTCCATTGTGGAAAGTGAGACACACTTCTATTTGCTAGTCTTCCGTATGACTAAGGAATGTCCTATAGTGATAGCGGTCACACTATTGGACCGTCTGTCATCGATGTCGCTAGCCCAATCTGCATCACTGTATGCACAAACATCATTGGAATCAGTCCGGCGATAAACGAAAGATAGATTTAAGCTGCCGTGTAAATATCTTAAGACGTGTTTGGCAGCTTGCCAATGTCGACGTCCAGGGTTGCTGGCGAATTGAGCTAATCTCGTAACGGAAAACATTAAGTCTGGCCTAGTACAATTCGCAAGATAAAGTCGCCATTCTAAGTCGCCATATAGATAAGCGTTATCTACGTCGAGATGTCTATTGTACCATTTTATGTTCAAACTTAACGTTATCAAAACTCTGATTACAGCTAAGTTAATAACAGGTGCATACGTTTCCTGAAAATCGATTCTTTGTTTCTGTGAGAAACCTCTAGCTACTAAACGTGCTTTGAAACGCTCTACATTTCCGCTCTCATTTGTCTTCACCTTATACACCCATCTGCTGCTAATCGGTTTCTTTCCCGGCGGTAATGTTGATAACTCCCAAGTGCCTCGTTCCTGAAGCACTCTAAGCTCATCTTCCGTTGCTTTTCTCCAATACATGGCTTCGGGAGATTGGACTGCCTCTTCAAAACTTTGCGGCTCGGTAACATCTAAAAAATTTAACTCTACTCTTGGTTTACCTTTTCTCCCATATGGATTTCGAACAATGTTTTTGGAGGTGGAGGGTTGTGGTAGAGTGTCCTCTACCCCCACTGAATCCAAATTACTCGGTAATTCATTCTCTAGGTCGTTATCATAATTAGTCTCAGGTTCTAGCCAAACGTGGTTGTACCTTTCCGGTTCTGTCTCTTCGACTATTTTGGTCCACTCTAGTCCAATTTTAGACTCATCGAATCTAACATGTTTTGTTTCAATCACCTTTTGTGATTCTGGGCACCAGAGACGGTATCCACGTGTTTGAGTGGAGTATCCTACCAGAATACATCTACATGCCCGATGGTCTAATTTTCGCCTTCTTTCTCTTGGTATATGGCTATATGCCAAACATCCAAATGCTTTTAGGTGTCTTACACTAGGATTTCTTTCTAACCAAAGTCCATCAGGTACTTTGTCCTTTAGAGCACTATTATAACATTTGTTTTTAATGTAAGCAGCTGTGTTTGCCGCCTCTGCCCAAAATCTTTGGGGGAGATTAGCGCTATGTAAACAAGCGCGGGCCATATCTAAAAGTGTTCGATTTACACGTTCTGCCACACCGTTCATTTGCGGAGAATACACGTTTGTGCGTTCATGCTTTATCCCTAGTTTTTGTAATTTGTCTTGGAATTCTCTATTGCAAAACTCAAGTCCATTATCCGATCGCAACACTTTGATTTTATTACCAGTTTGTCTCTCTACAGTGGCTCTATAGATATCGAAATGTTTTAATACTTCATCTTTGTTTTTCAGAAAGTACACAGTAATCCTTCTTGAGAAATCATCAACAAAAGATAGAAAGTATCTATTGCCTCCGGTTGATTTTACCGGCATTGGACCGCAAATATCTGTGTGGATAAGCTCCAAGGTCCGTTTTGATCTAATATTGCCTAGGTTTTTATGTGACGCTTTAGTGGATTTAGCGATACAACAATCGTCGCATAGGCCTTTGTCTCTAGAGGAAATTTCTAAGCCTATTACGAGCTCCTCCCGCGCCATCTTTTCAATGGCGTTACTGTCAATATGGCATAACCTTTGATGCCACGTTCTTAAGGAATTGTTCTGAAAATGGTCCCTTTCACTATTAAATGCTGTTTTATTGGAGTTTAAGGTCTTACCTTTCACAATGTAGAGGCCGTTTACATTTGTCGCTTCCGCTATAATCCTGTTTTCTGGGTTGAAAACGCGAGCTACCATATTACGGAAGGTCACACGGTTGCCGTTTTCTTCTATTTTGGAGACTGACAGCAGATTCCTTCGCACATTTGGGACGTACAGCACATTGTTTCGCTTGATTTCGATGCTTTCATTATGGATAGACGTCTGGAGAAATATGTGTCCATATCCTTTGGCCTCAGTTGTCCCACTCGCAGTCATAATAGGATCAGATGACACCTCCCGAAGGTCAACGAACCAGTCCTTGTTTCTGCATACATGGTTGGTTGCTCCGCTATCCAGCAGCCACGAATCCTCGTCGCTCGTTAGGTTGAGTGCAGCCAGGAAGTTATCTGATTTGTTTACCTTCCTCTGATAATGCTGATTATCGCGGTTCGAAGTAGTTGTTTGCTTCATTCCTCGGCAGTTGGTGGCGATGTGGCCGATCTTCCCGCATCGGTAGCATTTTCTTCGACTGTCGGTGCTGTTGTTATTTTGAAGCTTGTTTACCTGTAGCATCTCCTTGGATGAATCCTCTTTTCTGGTTTTTCTCCTCTCGTGTTCCGTTAGCAGGACCTGCCTTACCTTGGATGATGTGAACTCATCATCCGTCATGTTGCCAAAGTTCATTATAATCTCATCATAGGAGTCTGGTAGTCCAGCTAGCATAGAGTATGCCAGATCTTCATCCTATACTTCACATCCCGCTTCTCTGAGATGATCACTGCAGGTATTCAATCTTGATAGGTAATTTATCATATTTTCTTCTTCGATGAACTTGATGTTCACGAATTGTTTCTTGAGTTGAAGAATTCGCTCCCTTGATTTCGGTTAAATATTTGTTCCAGGGTCGTCCAGGCTTCGCTTGCAGTCTTACAGTCGATAACGTGAATTTGTTGCTCTGTAGAAATTGATAGAGCAATCGTTGCCAGTGCCTTTTCTTGTTTAATTTTTGTCTTCTCATATTTTCTTTGATCCTCATCAGTGTCGATCGTTTCTCCGTTAATTACACATTCCCATAATCCTCTTTCGATCAGAAGCATCTTCATGTTAAATTTCCATGATCGATAATTGCTGCCGGTGAGCTTCTCGACGTTCAGGGCAAGCGCTTGGGAAGACGACGCCATCTTGGTTTCACTTACTTTTCGTTCTTTTTAAGCAGCTAACCACGCTCTGCTACCATGTTGTGGGTCGGTGATGCAAAAGAACAGCTAAATAAGTGATTTATAAATATAAGATTATTATTTAATATAAAGATATATATGATGACACAAGAATAGCAACCGCACACAGCAGTAGAAACAAAGGCAGGCTAAAACTATATACAAGATGACGGCGGCAGGAAGGGGCGTTCCCATTGGTCAGTTATCTTCATGCAGCGCCGCCAAGCGGCCGCGTCCACGCTTCCCTCATCAAATTTTCATCATTTATTTTTTGTTTGAGATAGATTAGCACACACACACACACCAAACAAAAAGATAAGTATTTTTGTGTTAGTTAAAAAAATGCGTATAAATACAAGGTATGTCCCATAAGTTCCCGGACTGGGTCCATAAAAAATAAATAAATGAAAAATGTAAATGAATTTGACTGTTTATTATAGAAAAAATATCTGGCTACACGGTGGTACCAATATCGAGGCGGTACTTGCGCGCGCGCCAAGGTTATTCTAATTTATTTAAAGGTCACACCTAGCGCTGCGGCGATTTTACGATGGAACAAAAATTGAAGCAGAGGATTTGCATAGAATTTTGTGTGAAACTTCAAATATCAGCAACCGAAACTTTTGAAATGCTTAATAAAGCATTCCCCAATGACGCCCCAAAGAGAACAACTGTTTTTGAATGGCATTCTAGATTTAAAGCTGGCAGAATTTCCATTGAAGATGATCCTTGTCAAGGACGCCCAAAATTTCAAAGGACTGATGAAAATGTGCAAAATATCACCGATTTGATAAAAGAAAATCCTCGAACCACTTTGCTGGAGCTAGAGCAAGACACAGGCATCTCTAAAACAACGATTGGAAGGATCGTAACCGAAGATTTGAAGCTCAAAAAGACTCCTGCAAAATTCATCCCAAGATTCCTCACCAATGAGCAAAAACTGTGTCGGCTTGCAACCTGTGAGGACATGATGGAAATGACAAGAACGGATCCAGAATGGAAAGACAAGATAATCACAGGCGACGAGACATGGGTCTATGGCTATGACCCTGAAACCAAACCTCAATCTGCCGAGTGGAGAGGTTAGGGTGAGCCTAGACCCAAAAAATCCAGAAACAAGGTGTTGCTGGTCGCTTTTTCGGATAACAAGGGCATTGTTCATCACGAGTATCTTCCTGCAGGTCAAACAGTTATTAAGGAAATGTATTTGGGCATTCTTCGCCGTCTAAGGGAAGCGATTCGAAAAAAAAAAGGCCAGAAAAATGGACTAATGGTGGCTGGACCCTACACCATGACAATGCTCGCCCTCACACAGCGCACTTGATGACTAGCTTTTTGGCGAAAAACGGGACACAAATACTACTTCAACCACCCTATTTCCCAGACATCGCACCAAATGACTTTTTCCTGTTCCCCAAACTTAAAGCAGTTCTAAAAGGAAGACATTTTGACACCAGGGATGACATAATAGAAAAATCGCCGTTAGCATTGAAGAGCATTCCAAAAGAGGCTTATAAAAACTATTTCGACAATTGGGAGAAACGATGGCGCTGGTGCGTTGAAGCAAGGGGGGATTACTTTGAAAAGTTTTAATAATTTTTTTTTTTTTTTAAATCTTACCTTTTTTTTATGGACCCAGTCCGGGAACTTATGGGACATACCTTGTAGTTAAAATTTAAGTTCAAATTAACAAATGTCATTTTTCGTATTAATAAAGACAGCGCCATAAAAGTCTAAATTAGAAATAAGAATACATATCGACACCATCATTTTGGAATAACATTTGATTTACCTCGATTTATATAAAAGGTGTTAAATGATTTTCTTCGTAAAATTTCTCAAGTCTATATTATATTTTTTCTTCTCCATTTTATCTTCAAATATTTGTTGACATTGCTCTGGATAAATGAAGTTGAAAGCATCGTAAAAGATTGTTGAGGTGAAAGAATTCCTCCTACTGGAATCACGTGTCATATTTTGGCGAAAATCTGTGTATTCTATATACATATGTTCATAGCCGCTTTTCTCAGCTTATAAATGTAGAATTGATCTGAGACGTTGCTGATTTATTTGTAGGCTCTGCTAGTATTCTATAATATTAATTGATGTGAATTTTCCGAAATGTGTAGATAACCAAAATATACATTAATATCGACGGTTCAATATCATTTAAAGCGACATGTTCTTTATTAAATCATACGTAGTGGAATTTAGTCCAAATGTCTTCAAAAAGGCTTTAAAATAACATACGTCGCTCTAAGAACTGTTGAAGAGGATTAGGACTGAAAGCTAGCGCGAGCGCCACGTATAATTAATATAGAAATATATCGCCTTAAATAAAATTGATTCGATTTTTTCTTCGGCCACATGATAAATTAGAATTTCGATTGATTCTGATAGTTATTTACATTTGTACCAACAAAGGTCTCTTTGTGGCAACATGGTAGTCTGGGTCACACCAAGACCTGAACGAGATTCTGCCCTGCTCTCTCACCCTCTTAATTAAAGATTCTGCAATTGAATAAGCATTACCTTTCTCCTCCTTATTTCTTTATAGATTTTGAAAATCTGAATGATTTTTTTTTCAGATTTGAGAGTGTTTAAGGTATTTAATACGACATCGTTTTCTATCAAAATAATTACAAAATTCCATTGTCACATTTCTAAAGGAGTATTTAAATATCTTGTATTTAAATATCGGTGTGTGTGTGTGTGTGAGCTTTGATATTTTACCAAATAAAAATAAAAAAGGTTAGAAATGTTTTATTTAAAATTATAAGTAATGAGATTCATATTAAGGTATGCTTTAAATCCACGGGGGGTTTCTATAAACGTATAAATGCTCAATATAAAAAACCTTCTCTTGCAACACTGAAGACTGGAAATATACCCCTGGTAGATCCATTGTTATCACGGACGATGAGAGCTCCAGCTGTCAACACTTCGTTGAATGGATAGCTGAAGTTATATTGGTGAAGTTTCCGTTACTTGGTTGGGATATGAAAATTCCCCGAACCTGCTACCTATAGTTTGTTACTAGCGTTTTTGACAACATCGTAATACATGTGGATTTTAAAATCCGTTATATTTTATTATTAATCTTGAACAATTATATATTTATGAACCAAGTAGTGCAACTTTGTTCCTCTGTACTGATATCTTGATGTAGAAACTAGTTACCATGGTTAAGAGAGAAAGATTCTAGCTATGTTTAGGATAGATATCTGGTGAGATGACACTATAATTACACAGTCACATGCCCTGAGAGAACTGATATACATGCCCCTGGCATTGTTTATAGCAAGTTCTAAGGGTCAATCCCTGAAAGTCTTAGTACCCCCTCGCGGACCGCAGAGGACAACGTGAATCACGATAATACTGAACAAACCTGTTTGGAGCCATAGACCAACATCATCTGGGAACTACCTGACATTTTAATTATATTCGAATACAATTTTTAAAACAGTTAAACCTGCTTATCTTCATATTTCTTTTACAGAAGCTTTCGGATAAGCACTTCATCAGCTTGATGCACATTTTAGTGAAATTTATAAATAGATGTTCGAGATATGATGAATTTGCATGAGATGAATGGAGGCGCATTTGTAGAACAAATCAAGGCAAAAGGTAGATTTCGCAATATCTATTGATCGCTATATGGTTTATGTTTGAGATGGAATATATATTGTGATGGGGTAGCTATAATACTTCAGCTTATGGCTGCAGGGTTCTTTAGGATTTCCATTGCTTCAAGGATTTAAAATATTGGAGTGTCACCTTTTACTCTTTTCAATTTTGAAAATACGCTATCCTCTCAATCACAAATATTTATTTTCAACATGAGTAGTGCTAAGAAGATGTTTCGCTTCTCCATCAAAATTTATTTCACCCTTTCCTAATTAAATCTATAAATAAATATTAAAATTGTATATAGACTTAACTACTTGTTTGCTGTATTATTCTTTTTCCTGAATTTGGATCTTATACGGAGAATCTGTATAAGAATAACGTCTTAATAAAGGCTTTGTGAGTATATTTCTCTTTTTAGCTGTTACAAAAGCGCACGTGCTTGTGATCAGGATATGTCTTTTTTGATTTTAATATCAACACCTGACTATTATTATTATTCTTTCTTTTTTTATTATTATTTTCACACACATATATATATGTCATAATTTGTACATAACTGGATGTAATCCCACCACAATATGTATGCAATGTATGATCTAAAGATTTTTAATAAAGACAAGGCTTAGAAATCTGGGAGAAAGGCCATCAGAGAGGAAACGGTCATTAGCAGGTTTTATTATCCAGGAACTCATAAAAACTGAGTTCAAGAACCTTCGTTTCCGGGAGCATGTTAGAACAAGACAAGGACAAAGGATTAGCAAAGATCTAATCAGAGTCCAGGAGGATTAGCTAGGAACCAATGGAAAACTTACACGAGTCGACAATCAGCCAATCAAAGCCCTGAGAAGTTTACATGTTAAATCGCGGACTCAGTTTAGTGAGTTAGGAGCTCGGCGCCATCGCAACGAGTTAGGAGCTCGGCACCACCGAAACAAGTCCAGCACCCATCTTCTCAACAATCAGATAAGTCCAATCCTCAATAATGTGAAACAACCATAGTTAATAGTCAAATACGCCAAATAGCTTAAACCCCTTTCTCCCTTGATCGCTGGCCTTTTTCAATCCAATCCTGTGTCCTCGTTATTTTTCCCCTGTGTGAATACCTTACTACTTCAGCAAACGACTGCGCCCACCACAATCATCAATCAATCAATCAACAACTCAATCAATCTCAAAAAGGTAATCGTTCAATATTACAGTGAGTCGACAGGATTCTACATATATATATATATATACTAGCAGATGTGTACCCGGTTTCGCCCGGGTTTTATCCGAGTGAAAGTTTGCCTAACGAATATTATTGATAATATTATTCTGGAACACACAGAATATTATGATAATAATGATAATAATATTCGTTATACATTATATATTTATATATTATATAAAATATATTTTTCGAGCGAACATATCCTCTCTCTCTACTGAATAGATTTTTAAAAAGATATATATAAATAAAAATATCCAGAGATATACTACATGATCTTAGACAAAAGGCCGAGAAACGATATTTTATATATAGACATGACCTGGCTTCGTGTCTTCTGCTCGAGTGAATGTTTCGCTGGTAGATTTTGTTCCTGTCTACTAAAAATTATTATATTGCTTCTTCCGTGGTCTGCTTTAGTGAATATTCCCCTAAAGAATTTTGTTTATGTCAAACATGATACAGCAATATTGTCATAATCATTTCTGACTAAAAAATAATTGTTGCTCAGTACTTGTTTAATTATAATTTTTCTTGGTCAAAAGTGACACAAAAAGCTCTTCCAGATTTAACTCTCTGTCCTGTTCAAATTTCAGCGAGATTAGTTATATATGGAGGGCTTGCATAACCGACAAGCACATATATATGTTCCTGGCTTCGCCCGGTTTTTACCCGAGTAGAAGTTTGCCTAACGAACATTTGTTAAAATGATTCTAGAAAACATTCAAGCCACCTATATATAGATTTATAAACATATAAAATATTGTTATATGTGTTCAAATATATTTTTGAAACCCATAATATTTTTTGAAAACATTTATTAAATTTTAAATAAGAAAATTTCTTTGAATATTAATTAATATTGAAATGCCAAGTTTTTTACAGCGTCATTGGAATATTATATTACTAAATCGTCCAATTAAATAGTGAATTTATTATACTTGGAACACATTTCAGAATTTTCACAATTTATAAATGTAATTTCACTAGATGCCGCGAGAGGCGATGCTTGCGAGTGAAAGTAGAAATTTGCAAATAAAATTGCAAATAATATTTATTTCAAATCAAATTCAAACCAGAAACCTTCCCAGTAGTTTATTAAATAACTTGCTAAAGTTTCACGGCGATTGGATAATTTTACATTTTAAAAACATTCATCGTGTAAACAAAGCACGTGTAAATTATTAACCAATCAAATTCATTCATCGTCGCGACCAGTGCTGCGCCCACGCCGTAAAAGGCTGGAACTAACGCTTTTTGGTTTTATATTTAAAAAGAAAAAGCGCATTAACCGTTTTAGTTTTTTGAATAGCCTATATGTTGAACGAAATTTTTAGCTACCTACATGCGAAATTTCATAATGATTGATTCTGTTGATTTTGCGCAAAGCGATGACAAACATCGATTTTGAATATTATTTTTATATATATAAAGGAAGGAAAGGAAGGAAGGATATAAAATATATTTTTCGAACAAACATAGCCATTCTCTCTACTGAATTGATTTTTAAAAATATATATAAAAATAAAAATATCTAGAGGTATACTACATGATCTTAACCAAAAGGCCGAGAAACGATATTTTATATATAGAGATGACCTGGCTTCGTGTGTCTTCTGCTCGAGTGAATGTTTCGCTGTAGATTTTGTTCCTGCCTACTAAAAATTATTATCTGGCTTCGCCCGTGGTCTGCTTTAGTGAATTTCCCCTAAATAATTTTGTTTATGTCAAGCAAGCATGATACAGCAATATTGTCATAATCATTTCTGATTAAAAAATAATTGTTGCTCAGTACTTGGGTAATTATATTATTTCTTGGTCAGAAGTGACACAAAAAGCTCTTCCAGATTTAGCTCTCTGTCCTGTTCAAATTTCAGCGATATTAGTTATATATTGAGGGCTTGCATAGCCGACAAACACATATATTTTTCGGCTTCGCCCGGTTTTTACGCGAGTAAAAGTTTGTCTAACGAATATTTGTTGAAATGATTCTAGAAAGCATTCAATCCACCTATATATAGATTTATAAACATATAAAATATTGTTATATTCGTTTAAATATATTTTTGAAAAACATAATTATATTTAAAACATTTATTATATTTTAAACAATATATTTTCTTCAAATATTAATTAATATTGAAATGCAAAGTTTTTTTACAACGTCATTGAATATTATGTTACTAAATCCTCCAATTAAATATTGAATTTATTATACTTGGAACACATTTTAGAATTTTTACAATTTATAGATGAAATTTCGCCAGATACCGCGAGAGGCGCTGCTTGCGAGTGAAAGTAGAAATTTGCAAATAAAATTGCAAATAATTTTTTTTTCAAATCCAATTCAAACCAGAAACCTTCCCAGTAGTATAGTAAATAACTTCATAAAGTTTAAAGGCGATTGGATAACCTTACCTTTTTTTAAAAACAATCATCGTGTAAACAAACTAACATTCATCGTGTAAACAAACTACGTGTAAAATTATTAACCAATCAAATTCATTCATCGTCGCGACCAGTGCGGCGCCAAGCGGTAAAAGGCTGGAACTAACACTTTTTGGTTTAAGATTTTAAAAAAAGCACAATAACCTTTTTAGCTTTTTGAATAGCCTATATGTCAAACGAAATCTTTAGCTACCTACATGCGAAATTTCATAATGATTGATTCTATAGATTTTGCGCAACGCGATAACAAACATCGATTTTGGTTATTATTTTTATAGATATAAAAGGAAGGAAGGATATAAAATATATTTTTCGAACACACAAAACCACTCTCTCTACTGAATAGATTTTTAAAAAGGTATATATAAATAAAAATATCTAGAGGTATACTACATGATCTTAGCCAAAAGGTCGAGAAACGATATTTTATATATAGAGATGACCTGGCTTCGTGTGTTTTCTGCTCGAGTTTCGCTGGTAGAATTTTGTTCCTGCCTGCTAATAATTATTATCTGGCTTCGCCCGTGGTCTGCTTTAGTGAATATTCCCCTAAAGATTTTTTTTTCAATCAAGCATTATACAGCAATATTGTAATCATCATTTCTGACTAAAAAAAAATATTGTTGCTCAGTACCTGGTTAATTATAATTTTTCTTGGTTAAAGCGCGAAAAAAAAACTCCTCCAGATTTAACTCTCTGTCCTGTTCAAATTTCAGCGAGATTAGTTACATATTGAGGGCGTGCATAGCCGAAAAACATATATATATGTTCCCGGCTTCGCCCGATTTTTACCCGAGTAAAAGTTTGCCTAACAAACATTTGTTAAAACGATTCTAGCAAACATACAATCCCTACTGAATATATACTTGTCTATACTCTCGATAATTTGAAAATTATTCCCGGTCCCTTGAAAATACTCGATAAGTTGAAAAAATCGGTATTAATTGGTCCACTCGGTAATTTGAAGTTGAAGGAATAGTATCTTGCCACAAACGAAGATTTGTGAATAACTGTATTTAGCGAATGTACCCGGCTTCGTCCGGTTTTTATCCGAGTAAAAGTTTGCCTAACGAACATTTGTTAAAACGATTCTAGAAAACATTCAATCCACCTATATATTGATTTATAAACGTATATAAATATAAATATTGTTATATGCGTTTAAATATACACTTTTGAAAAACAAAATATTTTGAAAACATTTATTATATTTCAAATAAAATATTGTCACTTTTGTGAATTTGATAATTAATTACAGTGGTACCTCGACATACGAGCGCCCCAACATACGAGTTTTTCGAGATACGAGCCGACGAGCAAGTGATTTTTTGCTTTGAGTTACGAGCGAAATTCGAGATACGAGTTCGGTTCGGTAGTGTTGAAGATATTAATCTGTGATTTTAAATGCTTCTTTTTGACCAGTACTTTTGTTTTGTTTTTGCTTTTCCTAAAATGTTTCTTTCTTCTTCTTCATTATTATTTGTTCTATATGCAAAGCTTTGTTTTTTTGAGACTTGAATAAACAAATTCAAGTTTATTATATTTTTGTGTGCTTTTAAAGTTAAAACACAACAGGTAGTAACACGCATCACGATCAGTTAGCAGCGTGCTTCCGCTGTGATAAGTTGTGTTTTGTGTTCGCGTTTTGTGTTGCGTTTACATTTACAGTTTTAGTTCATGTGGTAATTTAAGGATGAAAACACCTGTGTATATACTCCCCACCCCTTCTTACACCCCTACTCTATGTTGACTTTCAATCATTGTACCCAATCCTCTGTTAATCCATTAACTTTGTATGTATCGATTTGGTGTGTTCAAATAAATACAAAGGCATCTAGAGAACGTAGCAACCAAGGCCAAACTATAGAAACCAAAACCTGAGATCAAACGCTAGACACCGAGGCGCGCCGTTACGCCTGAGCTAACAAGGGGCTTGCCGCGCAGCCAATCAGAGTCAAGGTCAGAGTAGACGGTTGAGTGTTGCAACATATCATTTTTTCATTTATTTTTATAACCATGGATCGGAAGAAAGTTTGTAAAAAGTCAAGTGCTAAGAAAAAGATTATGAGTATTGAATTAAAACGTGAAATTATAGAAAAACATGAGCAAGGTGTTCGAGTTGTTGACTTGTCGAGGCAGTATGGCCGTAGTACGTCCATGATATGTTCTGTGCTTAAACGGAAGGAGTCGATAAAGAGTGTAACGCCGGCTAAGGGCCTTACTATCATTTCCAAGCTGCGAACCTCCCTTCATGAAAATATGGAGAAACTGCTGATGGTGTGGGTGACAGAAAAGCAGCTCCAAGGAGATACCTTGACGCAGACCATCATTTGTGAGAAGGCAAGAGCGATCTACGGAGATTTGCTGAAGCAAACCCCGCAGACTTCCATCGACGAGGCATCGGAAGAGTCATTTAAAGCCAGCCGGGGCTGGTTTGAGAATTTTAAAAAGAGGAGCGGTATTCACTCCGTTGTCAGACATGGTGAGGCAGCAAGTTCAGATATGAAGGCAGCTGAGGATTACATAAAAACATTTTCCGATTGTCTTCAATTGTGATGAGACAGGGCTGTTCTGGAAAAAGATGCCGAATAGAACATATATAACGGCAGAGGAAAAGATGATGCCAGGCCACAAACCTATGAAGGACAGATTGACTCTAGCACTGTGCGCCAATGCGAGTGGCGACTGCAAGATCAAGCCTCTGCTCGTGTACCATTCGGAAAACCCCAGTGCATTTAAATCACATAAGATTTTGAAAAAAAACTGCAAGTTATGTGGAGGTCGAACCCGAAGGCATGGGTCACCAGGAAGTTCTTTGTGGAGTGGGTAAACCTGGTTTTCGGCCCTACTGTTAAGAAATATCTACAGGAAAATAACCTACCCGTGCAAGCCCTTCTCATCCTCGACAATGCCCCTGCTCATCCACCAAACCTCGAAGATGACATCCTCGAGGAGTTAAAATTCATAAAGGTTCTCTACTTACCACCCAACACCACCCCTATCCTGCAGCCCATGGATCAGCAAGTGAATTCTAATTTTAAAACACTATACACCAAGCATCTGTTTCGGCGCTGCTTTGAAGTGACGGAGAGCACAAACCTCACCCTTCGAGAGTTCTGGAAGGACCACTTTAATACAGTCTACTCTCGTTATAACGCCACTCGATATAACGCCACCCTCGCCTTACGCCGCTTTTTCCTTTTGTCCCAATCGACATCAATGTATTTTTCTCGCTATAACGCCACTCCCTCGCTGTTCGCCTTCCGCCGCTGATTTTTCGTATCCCAAGTAGCAAAAACCACTCGTTATAGCGCCGCTGCTCACAACGTCCCTCACCCCTCCCCCCCCCCCCCCCCCCCCCCCCCGCTCCCCCTTTCCTGTCTGCATTTTTACGCCAACGGCGCCGGACTTTGTTTCCTGTAGACACAACAGATAACAGATTGTGTGAACAGCCAACAGATCCTTTTCCTGCTTGTGCCTGGGACATACACAGTCGCTTCATCCTTTGCTAACGTCAACACAACGACTTTATTGTCGTATCATGAGTTCCCAAAAGCGTAAACGTGAGTCGATCACCATTGAAAAGAAGAAGGAGATATGCCAGTTGGCAAGAAATAACCCTACGATGTCGAAGAATGAGATTGGAGAGCGTTTCTCTCACTTCCACGAACAACTGTCCGTGATATTCTCACTCAGGCTGAGAAGTGGGAAAATTATACTGTTGGTTCTTCAAAGAGACAAAGAGTCGGAAAATTTAGTGACTTGGAAGACGCTCTCTTCAACTGGTTTACTCAAAAGCGTGCCAATAATATTATTATTACTGATGACCTCCTAAGAGAAAAGGCAAAAAAACTTGGCGAGCAGTTGGCCGTTCCAGAAAATTTCGCGTACAGCAGTGGTTGGCTGTAGCGATTTAAAGGGAGATTCCATATTTCGCAACGACGGCTCTGTGGGGAAGGCGCGTCTATTTCTCCAGCTATCATTGATGAACACCTTACAAATTTGAACAGTATGCTGGCGAACTCCGGATATGACCCAGCCAACATATACAATGCAGACGAAACAGGATTATTTTTTCAGCTCATTCCTGACCGAACACTTGCTCACAAAGATGAAAACTGCCGTGGTGTCAAAAAGATGAAGCAACGAATCACTGTTCTACTGTGCTGCAACTCTACTGGAACAGACAAGCGGCGATTGCTGATTATTAGAAAATGAGCAAAGCCTCGATGCTTCAGAAACTTTAGTCCACACTTCTACTGCACTTACACATCTAACAGCAAAGCATGGATGACCTCTAGCATCTTTCAAGAATGGCTACTGCAGTTCAACAAGCAGCTTGTATCTGAAGGACGTCGTATCCTACTGTTGTTAGATAACGCTACGTCTCACTGCGTCCCTAATGATGGTCTCAGCAACATAAAGATACACTTCCTTCCACCAAATATGACTGCCAGTCTGCAACCCCTGGATAGTGGCATCATCAAAAGTTTCAAGGCTCAATATCGCAAGCTTCAACTCCAGAAAATGGTGGAATTGGCGGATGCCCATCTACCCACAGAATTACGTCTGGATTACGCTGTGCGCAATTGTAAAATGGCCTGGGATTCTGTGAGCCCTGATTCCATCAGCAACTGCTGGAATCACACAGGCATTCGCTTCACTTATACAGCTGCAGTTGAGCCACTTAATTATGGAAATCTGCTTGAACGTATTCGCGACATCTTCGCTATTACACCAGAGAATTTGATGACTGAAAGGGAGTTTCAACTGGTTGATGATTCCCAGGAGGCGGAAATGAAGCTAACAGATGACAATTTGCTAGTGTCCACTGTTACAGCGAAAGAAGAACTTGGCGATGATGATGATACAACAATGACCCAGCGCCTACCATCGTTAAGGGAAGCCAGAACAGCTGCTGAGACAGTTTTGTTGTTTTTTGAGCACTCCAAGAGAGCAACATCTGACGACGTCAATCTATCTGCGGATTTGTTACGCCGTGTCTATGCCATAAGTGAGGGAGAGAAAACACAAGTTGTGATCACAGACTTCTTCAAGAAAATGTATTTTTTTTTATGAATATATAAATAATATATTAATGCTTTCTATTTATCACATTAATTAATTAATGCCGGCATTCTATATATTGACTTAGGGTATAAGTTGTTATTAGTAATTGTTATAAATAATTCATTGTATCTTTAAATTTCACATTTTAAACATGTTCGATACAACGCCACCCTCGCCTTACGCCGCTTTTTTGCAAAATCCGGATGGTGGCGTTATAACAAGAGTAGACTGTATAGCGATTTGCCTAAAAATTATCGATCAGGCCTGGTTGGGAGTTACAACGAGGACCTTGACCTCTGCATGGAAAAAGCTGTGGCCTGAAGCTGTAGCTGAAAGGATCTATGAAGAATTGGAACCCGGTGTTTCAGTAGAGGAGGAGATTGTATCTCTGGGGAAATCCATGGGTTTAGAGGTGGAAGAGAGAGACGTGAACGAACTCATCGAGGAGCACACCCAGGAACTGACGACTGAGGAGATACAAGAGTTACAGTCACAGAAGCATACTGAGGTTATGCAAGTAATTGGTTTTGAGGAGTCAGAGGAGGAGGTTATTTCTACAAGTGAGATAAAGGAGATCTTAGAAATGTGGGAGAGAGTTTCACAGTTCGTGGAAAAAAACACCCAGAAAAAGTTGCAACAGGTCGTGCATCTGACCTTTTTAATGACACTTGCCTAACTCATTACCGGAACATTCTGAGAGGGAGGAAGAAACAAACCTCCTTGGACATGTTTTTTTCTAAACGGCCTACAGGTGAAAGCGAGAAAAATGTAGCGAAAAAGGCAAAGACCAGTGAGGATATCTAATTTATTTCTTTACATTCTCTTTTTTGTTTTTGTGCAATAAATATTTGATATTTATAAATACGTTTTTTTTATTTAAAACCACGTAACAAAAATAACTGGGGTGACATTTTGGAGGTTGGAACGGATTAATGATAGTTCAATTATTTTGTATGGGGAAATTTGCTTCGAGATACGAGTAATTCAAGATACGAGCAAGGTTGCGGAACGAATTAAACTCGTTTGTCGAGGTACCACTGTATTTCTTTTTTTTTTTCTCCATGAATTATATATATTAATTTAAAAATTCATTTTTGATATCATCATCACATACAATGTAAATTTTTTATATAAACAAACGATAATAAACAACAACAACAACAATGTAATTTTCATCTTCATTATTATAAAACAACAACAAATTAAATTAACAATATAAAAATATATTTCAACATTACATTTTAACATTTAACACAAAAATGTTACAATATTTTCTTTAAATATATATTAATATTAAAATGCCAAGTTTTTTTACGTCATTGGAATATTATATCAATAAATTCTCAAATTAAATTTATTATACTTGGAACACATTTTAAGCATCATTACAATTTATAAATATAATTTCACCGGAAGCCGCGAGAGGCGCTGCTTGCGAGTGAAAGTAGAAAATTTTCAAATAAAATTGCAAATAATATTTATTTCAAATCAAATTCAAACCAGAAACCTTCCCAGTAGAGTATAGTAAATAACTTTCTAAAGTTTCACGGCGATTTGAATTATCTTACCTTTTAAAAACTTTCATCGTGTAAACAAACTAACATTCATCGTGTAAACAAACCACGGGTAAATTATTAACCAATCAAATTCATTTATCGTCGCGACCAGTGCTGCGCCCAAGCGATAAAAGGCTGGAACTAACGCTTTTTGGTTTTATATTTTAAAAAAAGCCCATTAACCTTTTTAGTTTTTTGAATAGCCTATATATTAAACGAAATCTTCAGCTACCGACATGCGAAATTTCATAATGATTTATTCTGTAGATTTTGCGCAACGCGATAACAAACATCGATTTTGGATTTCATTTTTATAGATATAAGGAAGGATATATATTTTTTGAAAATAGAGTGACCCATAGATAAATCTTTAATTAAAAAGGCATATATTGGATCAAAATATAATTTATTTTACCAATATTTCAGTTGGCTGAACGCCAACCTTTATCAAGGTGTTATAACATTTTAAAGTGTGTCTGGCGTTCAGCCAACTAAATATTGGTAAAATAAATGATATTTTGATACAATATATGTCTTTTTAATTAAAGGATATATATATTAATGCAAAAAAATGTTTGTACAAATCTAAAGAGATTGACTGCAGAAACCTATGAGGAATTTACTCTTGATAAGCGATGGTCTTTCACGAATATCTATATTTCTTGTATTCTTTATTCCAGTAGTTGTGTTGATGTTACCCATTTTATAAACGCAAGAAGTTCAGTTTTCGATGAATTTTTAACATATTTCATCTTATTTAAGAGCTTGAAGTAATGTACATACACCTCTTCCTCAATTTATCCAGATTTTCTCTCCACTGTTCTTTTTTCCTGTCTTAAAGCTCCTGTTCTGCTGATGAGATCACCCATGATACAGTTAAATTATACATATAAAGAGAAAAATAATTTTAAAAAATTGAAATAAATTTTTAATATCAACACCCCTGGCTTTTTTATTTATTTTTCCCTATTCTGTTTTCACGTGTTAAGCGTATTTACGAAAGTTTGGCATCAAATACCCATTTTTGTATTTCTCAAGAAGCCTCTGGGACCGAAAAGATTTTTGACCAAAAAGAAAATGGGTTGGCCAAATATCAGGGCACAGGCTAAATCAACGTTTAGCTGATTTCTGTTCCACTAGAAGGCGCTCTGCCATTTAAAAAGCACTTGTGCTCCTGGTCGTGATATGCCTTCTTTATTTTTACTATATAAAGTGAGAAATTCTATTTCATAGTTTTCTCTTTTTTTTCTATTTGAATTAATCCCAAAACGTTTTATGGTTTACTATATATGATAGAGGTAGTGTGTATTCATTGTAAACTTATTGAAAATTTAAAATATGGATACCCCAATACTTAGTGGATTTGGAAAATAATTTGTTTATTTGAAAATGTTCGCCACTGATGAGGCAAAACTTCCTTAATCGTTTTTTAATCTTCAGAATTCTAAATGTAGAAATTCGCCCTATATGATTAAAAATAAATAGCGTTAAATAATTCCACCTTCAACAGACAGAGTGCGCTCTGTATCTGCATTTGATCTATGCGTGTCCTTCAAGTCAAATCTTAACATTTGTATGTTACAGAGTAAGAGATTAAAATGACGATAGTATTGTCTATACACGGGTTGCTATTTGTACTTCTGGTGGCCTTATTCGTTTGTTTTGAGCTGCGCACTTCTTCTTTTCCAGTATACATCTTGGGTATATGATAAGGCAAGCTGAACAATGGCTTTTGTTCTATATACGAGAGTGAGTTGTTGACAAAATTTGAATATAAAAACAGAAAATAACTATATATGGAGAGAAAGATAACATTCTGGGGTTGTCGTGGCTCAATGACTTCTTGGGCCAAATTCAACAGCACTACTACGTGGCAAAGATAAAAACACACATCAACCTTTAACTTTATTCTCCGACGTTTCAGTGACACGTTGTAACCGTTTTGAAGGTAATGGACGCCCTACATATTTGTAGCCAGGCTTTTATCAACTTAACGTCGTGTTTAACCATTTAAATTGAAAGGCTGATAGGGAAACGTCGAGGCAAATAAAGTTAAAGAAGGTGTTGATGTGTTTTCATATTTAATATAATATTGTTACGTAAAAAGAAAAATGGCGCATTCCAGAAGAGAATGTTCTAGAACGTTCTAGAAAAATGTAGAAAAATCGGAGAACAACGGATTGGCCAATCAGTAGCGATTGCGCAATGCTCAAGCCTGGCGGCTTTGTGATTGGCTAACCAACCATGACCGTTCTGGAAAGATCTACTCCGGTATATATAGGGATGAGGAATTCATGCAAAGAAGTCGAAGAACGAAGCTACGTGGTGTACTCCAAGCAAGCTGCTGTCTCAAGAGGTCGGACTGCTGCCTACCGCCGACGCCGGTGTACTTCCTGGAAGGTTCTACGAACTTCTGTCTCCTGTTCTGCTCCTGCTTTCCCTCACTATGCTGCAGTTGGTGAGTGTGTAACTGCTGTTTTCTTTATTGTTATTTTATTTTTGCACTCTTCTGTAATCATTTTATCGATTAGGCTTAAATAAAGTCCTAAAGATCCTTTGTACCCACGGAAGTTATTCTTTGTAAACCAACAACGCAACAATATATATAAGTCTATCCCCGCGTCAATAATATTTGTCTATTACTACGTGGTGGCATTGCGGTTGTCAAAAATTCTTCTTCCCTGCCTCTCACTATACTCTTCGTATTATTCGTAGCAAATCAACACTCGGTTATTTATTTATATGAGCCTGCCATATCTCTATTTTATTAATATTATTAATATAGTACACAACCCACCTAAACTTTTTGAATGCATATAATCAACCAGCTTTTTTATGCAAGCATCCCTCTAAAAGGGAATAGAAGAATAATTTATATATCATGCATACGATATACATTTTATGACTTTTTACGCAACCTTTGTAAAACATTTAGTCAGTGTCTATATATATATAAAGTTGGAAACAAGCCAATATTTAGATCCTCTGAATTTATTATAAAAATTCAACCAAAATAAATAATTGTTAAAATAATACAAGGTGCAATATGTGTGATTAAATGGTGACACTGGAACTGCACTAGTTGCAGTTGGTCTTTGATACGGCACTTTATATTCACTATATTTAATATGGTTGATATTTCGAAAAGAAATAATTCTTATCAACATGGTTCGAAGTATGCCGTGGCCCCTGTGGCACAGAAGATTCTGGTGTAGTGAGTGGTGTCGTCCCCTCCATCTGTTCTCTTCCAGGGGATTTATGCGGCCTGAACTTCTTCTTCCCTGGGGGCTGCTAGCGCTGATCTTTTGTCTTGATGGATGCTCCAAGTTGGCTGCTGATCCTGGCCGCCCCGTGATTCTCTCTATACAGTAGAAATAACGTGGCCACTAACTCTATTTAGCTCGTTGCGCTATTTTATCAAGGCACAATCCCTTGCGATGACCCACTGTCAAAAATTCTATGGCATTACTTCACGAAAATGTATTATTGGAGATAAATATAGCTCTTTAAAAAATAAAACATACCTTTCAGGATTCGAAACTGGGATCTAATTCGTAGTCAAATACCTTGTCCATTGCGGCACGCCGAAGAGTTCCAATTTTTAATATGTAAAAAGTAGATAAGAATATTAGATAAATATAGACAAGGAAGTATATGAGAAGTAGTCAAGGCTAAAAAATATATAAAAGGTAGCCAAGAATAAAACAAGTAGCCGAAAAGTAGTAAGGTGTATATAATAGGTATACCATACGAGATGTCAAGGTGAGGCAGTGCAAGAGCATGTACCATATTTTATACTTTCAAATATAGAAAGTAATATTAGAAGTAATAACATCATATATAATCCAAGAGGATCGTCCTCTATCATGGGACGAAGCCCTTGCGATTGCGAGGCGCGAAGCACTTTTTTTTTCCTGTTCCCAATCCCAAATTGCCATTTTTTATTTCCTTTATATAACACTTTCTCGTCTATAGCATACTTTGAGTCAAGATCATAGATTTGCGTTGTTTCAAAGCTCTATGGTAAATATGTGTGTGTATCAAAAGATCACTTATCCCTTTAAATAAGCATTAGAACACAATGCATTATTTTTATCGACCTAATAAAAAACTTCACTGGCCACAACACTAGTTTTGGCCAATTCATACAAAAAGCCAACATGTATACGATAGTTTTGAGCTATGGCCCTCCACAGTAAAGGGACAGCTTCGATTTCATAACAACCTACGAGAGGAATTATGAAATCGGTCGAATTTACCGAAAAGGTTGTTCAAGCTGCTGAAGTGGCAGGGGCGGATTTTCAGCTTATAAATCTTCTTATACACTGCGTGACATTGAAAATGGAACACCAAGAAATAGTGGCCAGAAAGTGATGAAACTCGGCAGACAGAGAGAGACAGGGACGAACAATAAGTGATCTTTATTTCAAAATGATAGTCATAATACAGAGCGAGAACGGCGTCGGCTTAGTAGCAAGTAGGACCACCGCAGACGGCGATGCACGCAGCAACACGTCTAGGTAGAGAGTCAATCAGAGTACGGATGGCGTCCTGAGGGATGGCTCTCCATTCCCTCTCAACCATTTTCCACAGTTCGTCTTCTGAACGCGGCTGTAGCAAGGCATGCAAACGGCGTCCAATGATGTCCCAGACGTGCTCGATTGGTGAGAGATCAGGAGAGTACGGTGGCCAGGGAAGCATCTGTACATCTTGCAGAGCTTGTTGGCTAATGCGAGCAGTGGCGGTCGGGCGTTATCCTGCTGATAAAGGGCATTGGGTACCCCCTGAAGGTAGGGGAGTGTCACCGGTCGCAGCATATCATCAACGTATCGTTGGGCCATCATAGTGCCCTGAATACAAAGTAAAGGTGACCTGGAATCATACGCGATTGCGCCCCAAACCATGATTCCACGTTGTCGCACGGTGGGGCGTTCCACAATTGCTGCCGGATTGGACCTTTCTCCACGTCGACGCCACACGCGTACACGGCGACTATCACTGGACAAGCAGAAACGCGACTCATCTGAGAACACGACCCTGTGCCATTCCGTCATCCACGTCGATCTAGCCCGGCACCATTCCAAACGTTGGCGCCTATTCGGTGGGGTCAATGGCAGTCTTCTTAGCGGACGGCATGAGTGCAAGCCATTAGCAACCAATCGACGGGAAATGGTTCTGGTCGAGATGGAATGATCTAGGGTGTCTTGCACATGTTGCAGGATGGCGGTACAAGTGGCTTGTGGGGCCGCCACTGCTTGTCGAAGGATACGCCGATCCACATGTGCTGACGTCACTCTGGTTGCACCGACATTCCTATAAATTGCCACATTCCCTTTTTCCAACCATCTTCTCCACAGTCGGTGCACCGTGGACGCACCAAGGTGTGTATCAGCTGCGATTTGACGTATGGACCAACCTGCCCTTTTCAGTCCAATCACCATGCCCCTCGTAAAAGCGTCTGTCTGCTTGAACTGCCTCCGTTTACGATGACCTGGCATTCTCTGTTATTACACGTGTCTTTTGACACAAGAACAAAATTTCTACAATGATTTTCCTTGAAGAAATAACGACACGAATACTGTCCTTTCTGCAAGTTCCTTCCCTTATATCTTACTCCATGTGCGCACGAGAGCTGCGCATTTTACATCATTTGCATAACTCGATTAGGCGCGTCTACCCTGAAATTTGCATAATTTTCTGGCCACTATTTCTTGGTGTTCCATTTTCAATGTCACGCAGTGTATATAAAAGTCAATTTCTGTTTCGCGATAAACTCAAAAACTGCTGAGCCAATTGTTACCAAATTTGGTACCAATTGGTTCAGTTTATAAAACCTGAGGAAAATTTTCGGCTACATTTTGATTAGTATTTTTAGCTATTTATTATATATAATTATTTTTTATTAATTTTTGTTCTGGCCTTTGTTTTTTTTTTATCTCTTAAAAAAAATCGTTTAAAATGCAGTCGGAGTCATTAGCAAACACATGTTTGCCTAATTTCCATGTGCTCTTTTATTTTTTACAGAAAAATATTTTGTTGAATCAATAATCCCTTCACTAAACTTTAATAACGAACTACTCGATGAGGAAAGAGTTTCTTTAATATACAATATCAGATCACAAGCTTTCGGGCATAACCGCCCATCCACAGGTGTAAAACGAGACTCTCGATAATGACTCCGACTGCATTTTAAATGATTTTTTTAAAGAGATAAAAAAACAAAGGCCAGAACAAAAATTAATCAAAAATACGAAAGCCATTATTTACATACAGTAACGCTAATTTTGTATTTTTTTTTTTAAATTGCATTGTGAGAACTTACCGTAACTTAGTAATATAAATTTCTCTCTCTCGTCTCGTTTTACACCTGTGGATGGGCGGTTATGCCCGAAAGCTTGTGATCTGATATTGTATATTAAAGAAACTCTTTCCTCATCGAGTAGTTCGTTATTAAAGAAAAATATTTACATGCCAGTATTTTGGATAATTTTTTTTTTATAAACCTATTTTTTCTTATTCTTACTGAGAAGATGGGCATCGCAGTCAAGATCCATCGCAGTCACTCACTCAACTCAGGCAATTTCAAGGGTTAATGCGCTGGGGCGGATACCTCGAGGGTTGGGTGGAAAAGCTGCCATCTATTTAAACTATGTTGTTTTTGAAACAACTAAATGGATTTCAAAAAAAAAAATAATTAAATCAAATACCTAAACACTAATACAATTTTTGCCATCACACACAATTTTTGCCTGTGGTTTATATGTTACTTCTGTATTGCCATTCTATGGACTTCTATTATTTATTATTGATGTACTTTCTGTATGAAGGAAATTGCACTCGGGGGAATTCTCGGGCGAAGTCGGGTCATTCGTCTAGTACAACATAAAGTTGCGGGAAGATATTTTCCATGTACCAACGAAAAGTCACCACTCCTTTCAAATATGCATTAGAAAAATGCATTATTCATATCACCCTAGTAAAAACCTATACCAGTGGTGATAAGGAATGAGCCTCGACACCAGTTTTGGAAAATTCAGACAAAAAGCCAACCTGTATACCATGGTTTCGGACTATGCCGAACGTTTGTGGAACAATCGTCGAGAAGATATATATTACTATAAAACTAGATAGTGTAAAAACAAGGTATTTACATGAACCTATAAAACTATTGTGGTGTATAGACTAAATGTATTGTTATATTTATTTCCTTATATAGTTTTCTCTTTTCATCAGCGAGTGCAAGTAACCAAACGGGGCTCTGGCTCACTTGTAAGTTCAAAAGTCGAACTGATTTTCACATATGTAGACATGTGATGAACTTACAGTAAAAGCAGTCGCCAACTTCTACCCACCATGATTATCAAGGCCTGTACCACGTGTACTAGGGATACTATAAAAAAAAAATACTTTTGTTATGGCGTCGAAAATATTTAAAGTATCCTAAAGTGTATCTGTAAAAAAAGTAAAAAATGAAAAGGATGAAAAATAATATTAATATATCAACATATACAATGGTACTTTTCTTCCTTTTTTCAACTTTTCATGAAAAATTAGTATACTTAAAACTTTTAGTCCGTATATAAAGAACAAAAATAATAAAATTATAAAAACTAAATAAAAAAGGGAATAGATGAGGCACAATTTGGATTGTAGATTATAAACACAAGGTAATAAGACCAAATCTAAATAAATAAATAGTGTGTGACGTTTCGGTAACAGCTTTGTTACCATCTTCAGACAAAAGTACTGAATGAGAGAATTTTACCACAGCATTCTTTTAAATAGTTCCTGTTATCAAGTGTGTAAACAAGATAACAGATAAGAAGATATTTATCTGATAAACAGATGGGATAAACACCTGCTGATTAATATTCTTAGAATTAAAAGTTTTTCAAATATAATTAAAAGCATATCTATAAATATCATTTATATTTCCTCTTTCTTCCATTCTGTTAATTGTAGCACATTTCTTTTGAATGAAAAATTCTTCTTTAAATTGTCTCTTAAAATAATTTTTCTGATAATCTAGTATCTTTGTTTCTTTTAGGTTAAAATTATTATGTCCTGTGATTTTTCTATGTTCTACAAGTGCAGAATTCTCAATTTTATCCCATTTCAGAGCATATTCATGGTTTTTCATTCTTTCTTTTAAAGTTCTGGATGTTTGTCCTACATAACATTGGTCAAATTTTTCACATTTCACTTCATAAATTAAACCTGCTCTATTTGGTATGTGAGTGTTCTTATGGTTGTTGATATATTGAGAGATAGGGTTACATTGTTTCCATGCAATGTTTATTTTTTCATACTTTTTGAATATATTAGTCAAATTTCTTGCAAATTTTTGGTTTATAAATGGCAATGTGATAAATTTGGCTTCTTTGTTTTTGCACTTTAGATTTTGAATTAAAGTATTATTCTCATATTTTTGGTTCATGTCTTCTATTATTCTATCATTCAATTTGATGGGAAAATCTTCATTGATTAGTTCTTTTTTGATGTTGTTAATTTCTATATTTCTTTTAGTTGTATCATTAATGAGTGTAAAAGCTCTATATATAAGAGCTTTTACTAATCCTACTTTTTGGCTGAAATGGTGCTGTGAGCTAAAGTTCCAATAAGTTCCTGTATGTGTTGGTTTTTTGTATATAGAGGTTGTAATGTTGTTATTGTTGTATGATAAGTTCATGTCCAGGAAATTTATTGATTTGTTGTTATCTACTTCCATAGAGTAATTGATATCAGGCAATATATTGTTGAAAGTATCCAAAATTTTTTGTTCACTTCCCTGATTAATAAATAAAATGGAGTCATCCACATATCTTTTAAAATAATAAACATCATTTTTAAGTGAATTTAGAGCTTTTTTTTCTAATTGGCCTATAGTAATACAAGCTGCATTTGGTGATATTGGACTACTCATTGTTGCACCTTTCATTTGGAGATATATTTGGTCATCATAAATAAAGTATGTTGTTTTCAAACAAAATTCTATTCCAATTAAAAATTCAGATTTTGGCAAATTATTTATTTTTGATTCTTTTATCACATGGTTTAATGCATCCATAAATGTGGGTATAGGGATTGAAGAGTAAACATGGATTCAACATCTAAAGATATAATTCTTTGATTTCCATTTAGCTTCATGTCAATAATATCTTCTTTGATTTCATAGGAGTTAACAATTTCATTTTCATTAAAATATTGGTAGATTTTTAATTGTTGTGCTAACCATTTTGACAAGGCATATGTTGGTGAAGGTCTATTGTTTACTATTGGGCGTAATGGACAGTTAGGCTTGTGGACCTTTGGGGCACCATATATATTGGGCACATGTGCATCATAATTTTTTCAACTTGGTTAAAAGCCTGTAATTAATATATTTGTTTTTTCTCAATTCCATTCCCTTTGTCATATTTTGTTATTACATATTTTGTTTGTAGGTGTTTAAGTTTGGAGGTCAATTTTTTGTTTATATTATTTGATTTATAATTTTGTTTTAGTGTATTAGTAACTTCAAATCTAATATTAGCTGCCTCATTAGGGTTAAGAGTTTTGCATATTTCTTCTGTTTTTGAAATAATATCCAATTTTTCTTTTTGTTTCAGATTTCCCCCCAAAGCATATGTATAACCTTTGCTAAGCAAGTCTAGAACTTCATTTGAAATACCTTCACCTGTTAAATTCATGATGTTATTTTTTGGTTTAATTTCAGAGTTGAATACTTCATTTTTCTTTTCTGGGAAGAGTTTTTCATAAATAAAATCAATTTCTTTATATTGGCATAATAATTTTAGCATGTCATGTTTCTTTAAAATACTTTCTATCTTTTTAAAATGCCTTTTTGAATTTTGTTTAGCAATGTAGTTTGTTTTTATTTCAATAATATTTTTTATTTTTCAAAAAGGTCACTATCCATACTGTCTGCAAGCATTTTGAGATTTGAATTAATAGCCTTAATATTGAAATAAATATTTTTCCAATGAAATCTAATCTCTCCATTTATAAGATCAAGTGATAATCTTTTCAATTTTGAATCAGATTTTGGGAAATTCCATCTATTAGGAATGAGAAATGCATTAGGAATTACTTGATGCATTTTACAGAATTCAAGAAGATAGATATGAGAAAAAGAACTCACCCTTTTAATGCTGTGTTTTCTCAACTTCTTGAAGTAGAGGAGAGCTTCAGATCCTGAATTCTTTAAAATAGAATCTTCAAGTGATGGCTTAGCATCAACATTGATATTCACTTTGGAATTCATTTTCTTCAGCTCATAGGAAGAATTAAAAACCTTAAATGCATTTGATTATATTACAATTAGTTTATATCAACACATATAATACACATCGAAAAGTTTTCAATTGTTTGAGCTATCTCCTCTGAATAAACTAAATCGTATTTAGCGTATCTATAAATAAAATTTTATTTATTTTTTTTCTCTCAATTAAACAAACTATTTTTACTTTGAAATATTACCAATATTTTTTTTATTGTTTTGATTGATTTTTATATTGAATATTCATCATTATTTATTTCAATATGTTTCCAATATAAAATCATCTATGAAGAAAAAAGACATTTGCTGATCGTGCAACTAAAATTTGCTGATAACTTGCCCCTCTATCGGTATAAATATCAACTAATCGTTGATTTTTAATTATTCCAGAATTGGCCAAATACTGTTTCTTGATTAATCAAGAAAAGATAACCACGTTTGCGTTTCGGGCTGTTGGCGTGGTGCAAGCTGTACCTCAACGACCAAAAAAGCTGGTCTTTGGGCATCTTGAAAAACCATGAAACGGGTATTTGGGCAGGAAGGGCGTGAGGATACCAATCAATGATCGTGCAAATTTTAGTTACATGATCAGGAAATGCCATTTGTCTTCATTTATCCACCTGATCCAAGTATAAATTCAATTTTGTACTATTTCTCACAAAATCATCTACATATAATCTCCTATTATTAGAATTATAATCCTCGGTATCAATTAGATTTATATTTTATTAATCTAATATAATCTTTTATATATATAAAATACACCAACAGAGTTCTAAAAAATTGTAAGGTTTTAGCTATCTCCTCCGAAATAATTAAACTAAACGTAACGATCTACATATTAGAATTCTCCTTTAATCGACGTACTAATTTCAAAATATTAATACTAATGAGATATACCGATATAGAATGATAACAAAAATTTAGATAAAGCTTTTTTTAAGACTTAAGACTGGCTCTGTATTTTTCTAAATCAGTTTGTAGAACGGGAAATGAGCTGGTTGGATATTTACTGAATTAATGGAGATTTTAATTCATGTGTGGAAATTTGCTATCGTTGTATAAAAAAAGAGCCAAAACGTTTTTTGCGATTAAAAAAAAAGAACGAGCTCGCCTTTTTTTAAATATAGAAATTCAATTGTATTTTTTTCCCCAACTCTTATGGCAGAGAGATATTTCCATAGTACAAGATCACCTAGTTTTTTTACTCCATTAGATGCGCTCTGCCATGTAAAATGTTTATGTGAGCGGTCATGCCTGTGTGAAACAATTTCCTGCGAAGAGAGGTGTCAAGAGCCACCCAGCCAAACAGACAGAGATCCAATGTAATTAAAGACAACTTCAAACTTCCCACTTTAAAAGTTGGAGAGTGTTGACTTGCTCCAAATCTAATTTTGCGGTCGGTTACCTCGTCACAGGATAATTTGATTGTAATCTGGGAGAGCTGCAATATTATCTCCTTTCTATATTGCATATTTCTCATCTTGTATATTGTTACACCAGGTTGCGGCTTGGCAGACTCTTCAGCCTGGATTCTCTCCTGTGCTGGGTCTTGCATCTTACCAGAGCGTGTTTCAACCATCCTACAAATTTATAAAAGGGAATAACGAGATAAGTCTTCTTTAAGTAGCCACCAGAATCCTTTATTTATTTTCTCACATCAAAGAGAGCAGTGAAGTCACAGTGTACCTAAATACAAATGATGATAAATTAATAATCTGTTTTAAATAAATATCATAGAATATTTTATATAAAAATAAATAAATATATAATTTAAATTTCAAATATATTAAAACTAATATAAGAAATACGCCATTAATCATGATGTAACACTTCCCCCTCTCCAGAGGTCGTCACGTCCTCGTGATTGACCTCATCAATTCTTTCAAAATAGGGTTTGATTCTTGAGACATGGACAATCAATGGGTCTTGGCCAGGATTATCTTTTGGTTCAATTAAGTAATTTACGTTGGACAGCTTCTTTAATATTCTATATGGGCCAAAATATTTTCTCAGTAGTTTCTCACACTTTCCTATTTTCCTAATTGGTGTCCAAACTGCTACTAATTCTCCTGGTTCGTAGCTTCTTTCCATGTGTTTCTTGTCATAGTTCTTTTTCATTCTTTCTTGAGTCTTTATTGTGTTGTCAATAACTAATTTTCTTGTTCTGTTTATTTTGTCTAAGTGATGTTTTATGTATTCATCATAATCATCTTTGTCAATGTCCACCGAGATATTCCTGTCGTCCAAAAGAGACGTGGGTTCTCTTCCAAACATCAGGAAAAAGGGAGAATATCCTGTGGTTTCCTGAATTGTAGTATTGTAAGCGTGAGTGATGAATGGGAGTATTTCGTCCCAATTTTTCTGATCAGTGTTCACATACATACTGAGCATATTGATCAATGTTCTATTTAACCGCTCTGTCAATCCATTAGTCTGGGGATGATAGCTCGTTGTGAAGCAATGTTTAATCTTGCACTTTTTCATCACCTCTTTCATTAAATTACTGGTAAATTGAGAGCCTCTGTCACTAATAAGATATTGTGGGGCTCCGTGCCGAAGAAAAATATCCTCTACTAGAAATTTAGAAACTTCTTTCACTGTTGCTTCCGAGACTGCTCTTGTTTCTGCATATCTTGTGTAGTAGTCCGACAGCACGATTATCCATTTTTTCCTGTTTTTCGTAGATGGTAGTGGACCAACAAAGTCAATTCCAATTCTTTCGAAAGGAAAGTTGGCTGGGGGGATGGGCTGTAGTAGTCCAGAAGGTAATTGGTTTGAGCCTTTCCTACTTTGGCAAAGGTGACACGTCCTAACGAATTCTGAGACATCCTTTAGCATGGATGGCCAAAAGTATTTACTCTTTATTCGGTACATGGTTCTGGCGACGCCCAGATGGCCATTCGACATATGATTGTGATATTCTTTCATAATTTCTCTCTTTTTATTCTCTGGAACCACAAGCAACCACGCCCTGCCTTCAGGGTTCGGGTTTTTCTTAAAGAGGCATCCATATTCTTCTTTAAAGTTTTGCGCAATTGATCGCCTGCTTCCATTAAGGTTTTTCTTAACACTTTCGATAAATTTATCCTCTTCGTCTGTTATTTGATTTAAAAATAGCCTTTCAAAATCCTCATCCCAATCAGTTTCTGGTAAGGGCCCCCTAGATAAGCCATCGGCGTCCAGATGCTTCTTTCCCGATTTATGTATTATATCGAAGTCATATTCTTGAATTTTCAATGCCCATCTTGCCAATCGACCTGTTGGATCCTTCAAGTTTTTGAGCCAGCATAAGGCGTGATGGTCTGTTACTATTTTAAAGTGTCTTCCATAAAGGTAGGGTCGTAATTTTGACATTGACCAGACAACGGCCAGACATTCTTTTTCAGTGGTTGAATAATTTTGCTCCGCTTTACTTAGGGTACGACTCAAATATGAGATCACCTTCTCTTCACCACCGATGTCTTGGACAAGTGTTGCACCTATGCCGATGTTGGACGCATCAGTATGAACATAAGTAGGTGCATTTGGATTGAAGTGATTTAGGGTTTGAAACGCTTCCTCTTGTCTTTCTGTCCAGGTAAATGATACACTTTTTTTTATAAGGTTGGTCAAAGGGTCAGCAATTTTTGAAAAGTCTTTGATAAATTTTCTATAATATGAACACATTCCCAAAAAGGATTGTACTTCTTTGACCTTTTTGGGTCGAGGAAAATTTCTGACAGCTTTGATGTTATGTTCCGCGGGTTTTATACCATGTTTGCTCGTTATATAGCCGAGAATCTCCAATTCTTCAAAAGCAAATCGGCATTTTTTGTCGTTTAACCTTAAATTAGATTCACGAAAACATCTAAAAACAGCTTCAAGTCTTTTGAGGTGCGTTGGAAAATCCGGGCTATATATGATAACATCATCCAGATAACACAAACAAATTTGCCATCTCAGATTTCCAAGCATATTCTCCATATTTCTCTCAAAGGTAGCAGGCGCGTTACAAAGTCCAAAAGGCATCACGTTGAATTCATATAATCCATGCGCTGTAGTGAAAGCTGTTTTCTCTTTGTCTCTTTCTTCGACTTCAACTTGCCAATATCCAGATCTGAGGTCTATTGCTGAGAAGTGTGTAGATCCTTGGAGAGTATCCATAACTTCGTCTATTCTAGGGATCGGATAGACATCTTTTACTGTCACATTATTCAGTTTTCTGTAGTCCACACAAAATCTGTATTTACCATCTCGCTTCTTGACCAATATTACTGGAAAAGACCAGGGGCTAGAAGATGGCCTAATTATGCCTTCTGTAAGCATCTCGTCAATTTGTTCTTTTATAATATCTCGTTCTTTAGCACTTACCCGGTAAGGCTTGTGTTTAATTGGCTTCGCGTCTTCTGTGTCTATCCGATGTTTTGCCAAATTGGTTCTCCCTAATCTCGATGAAAAAAGATCTCCATACCTTTCTAAAACTTGTTTTAACTCCTTCTGTTCCTTTGGTGAAAGATTTTCGTTTATTTGGAATCTAGGTTCTTCGTTCTTTTCTACCTCTCTTTCTCGACTCACATTTATTTTCGCTGGACTACTTCCAAAAGCCAATGTTTGGTTTTTCATTATTTTTAACGGTCGAGGATACGGATTAGTTATCCAGATGTGTGTTTCCCTATTTATAACATTGATCAAGCTTCTTGCTAGACGAAGTCCATTTGTTTGAAACATTTTGCTGCTCTCCTCGATAATATATTCTCCATCCTCTGTTTCTACCAATGCCTTGATCAATTTCATGGAACATTCCGGTACAATGGAATCCTTGGCACTCTTTATTTTCAACATTTCAAAATTGATTTCGTCATGATTATTCGTCAAATCATATTTTATAGTTTCTTGCTTACAATCTATTTTTGCGTTCATTTTCTTAAGGAAATCTCTCCCAAGAATTAATGTCCGTAAATGCGTTTTCAATATCACAAAGTTGTGTGATAATGTTTCGTCATCAATTTTTATATTTAAAAATATACTTCCTACCATGTCCAATTTTTTTCCATCGGGTCCTGCACAAATTTTTGCGAGTTTACTTATACCATGGCCTGTATCGAGGGCCGTTCTGAGGTCGACCACTGAGAGGTCAGCACCTGTATCAACCAAAGCTTCAAAAGTCCCTATCTTGTCCACATTAATTTTTAATTTGTATTTAGGGTCCAACTTCTTGATTCCGTTTATGGTCGACTTGCTTTGATTGACAGATTCAGGCGCGACGCTTAGTTTAAATCTTCCAACACGGAATATCTATTCCGGGTAGGAATATTTGTCTGTGTGCTATGACATACATCAGCATAAAGCCGAGGTCCTGATTTCTCTGATATTTCATTCATTTGGCATTTTTCTTCGACCTTCTCTTGGGTATCTGCTGGATCCTCTTCTAGGATTCTTATAAACTTGACCCTACAATAACGGGCCACGTGCCCTGGCTTGTTACATTTAAAGCAGATTGGTCTTCCATCTTCCGTCCTATTTTTGCTCACTTCTTGGCTTTTATTGTAAGTGTTTCTCTGAAGGTTTGGTTTCGGCACAAAGTTAGGATTATAAGGACGTCTAGGGGTAGAGGGCTGGGGAAAGTTGTTTCGATACTGTCTGGGGGTAGGATGGGAGTCGTTCTTGTAATTATTGGAAACAGGGGCTTGGGGCCTGGAAGTGGTCTGGTAGTTTCGTGCGGCAGTCGGCGGCACGTACCTCGATTGTTGTTGGGGTCTAGAATAGCGTGGACCGTTATATAGGTTTCTGGATTTCTCCACACGTTCCCGATACTTCTTTTCAAAAGAATCCATTTTCTTGCACACGACAAGAAGGTCATCGGTCGTTTTAGGAGGGTTCAGGTAGAGCGCGAATGAGTACTCTTTTTTCAGTCCTCCAATAACATGTTCAATTTTTGTTTCTTCTTCCATTGCGGGGTCAACCTTGTTGCACAACACTAGAATGTCTTCCGCGAACCTGATTGCTGGTTCATTCCAGTGTTGCATTCTGTTGAGCTTCATTCTAAGTTCTTCTTTATTCGCGTCCAAAGAAAAATCCTGAATGAGGCGGATTTTAATATTTTCCCAGCTCGTGAAACTAGCTTTGTGTAAATTCAACCAGGTTTTAGCGCTTCCCGTCATGTTCATGGCGGCATAACGAGAGATAATGTAGTCTGCCCAATGGTACAAGAAGCCAATTTCTTCAAGAGATTCAATCCATGGGCGAGGGTCTTCCGTTCCATCATACTTGGGGATGTCGATGTTGGGATTCAGGACAACTGGGTCGGAACTAGCATCTCCACCAATTGTTACACCAGGTTGCGGCTTGGCAGACTCTTCAGCCTGGATTCTCTCCTGTGCTGGGTCTTGCATCTTACCAGAGCGTGTTTCAACCATCCTACAAATTTATAAAAGGGAATAACGAGATAAGTCTTCTTTAAGTAGCCACCAGAATCCTTTATTTATTTTCTCACATCAAAGAGAGCAGTGAAGTCACAGTGTACCTAAATACAAATGATGATAAATTAATAATCTGTTTTAAATAAATATCATAGAATATTTTATATAAAAATAAATAAATATATAATTTAAATTTCAAATATATTAAAACTAATATAAGAAATACGCCATTAATCATGATGTAACAATATACATATATACATTCTTTATATATATATATATATATATGTTAAAAATAAAAGAGCATATTCTGACCGCTCACATATGAGCATATATATATGCAGCGATAAGTTTGTTTATACAATATCAATACAATTTATACAATATTAGCGAATAAATCTCTTATTCAATCCAATATATGAATTTTTATTATCTATATATATGAGAGGTATGTATTGAGGACAGTGTAAAACAAAAATGAAAAAAAAATGCTATCATACGAACCCCGTGGATCATAAGAAGATAACTGTATCAATATATATCGCTCTGCCATCTATATAACGCTCGTGTTAGTGGCCAGGATATGCCTAATTTGTTTTGATATCGAAACCTGACCTTTTTTTTCACACACACATATTAATATAATACCTTATCTCACATATGCCTTAATAAGGGCTTCAAAACGTGAGTTGGGCATGCCTGTGTGGATTACATGGTCTTTATTAAGATTAAGAAGTACAGCGACGATATCATCAGTGCTGTATAAAGGTTTATATTTGTTCTCCATGTTCAAACCAGATTCACATGTCCAGGGAACAGTTTAGACGGAGAGTTAGGTGTCTCCACAAAGTTCTGAGATTTTTGGGTGAATTTATCTCCTCAAAGAAGAATGTAAGCATGACATGTTCTTCTGGATGTTACGCTTTGGTGAGGAAACGTTTCCTACGGAGATGTTGAGTTTGCGCCGATATAAACTGTCTTTTTTTTACGACGTATGAATTGTAACATGAATCTTAATGAACTACGCGTTCTGGATTGTTCTCGCGAACACTTAGAGATCTCTGGAAATGGCTCTCATGGAGGTTCCAGGAATTTCGTCAATCATCTCTTGAACCTGCTGCTCGAACGGAGAAGTCCTCACGGTAGCGGAGCTCTGTTTGTACTTTTTGTACTTGCCACAGGTGAGGTACCCCCGACACTGGCCCCATCTTCTGAATTTTATGAAAAATGATCTGGCGACCACCAGGAATCTTGGTATTTCCATATAGGTCTGTTTTCGGAAACCGCAACGGATACGGCGTAACGTTTCATGGACGTAAAAAACACACAAGTTTTCAAATGCTTTATACACTGTGTATACATGTATATATATATATATATTAAACGGCATAATTCAGATAAAAATTATTGATTACAAAAATAAGATATTTCGCTAGGCTGTACGTCTATCTTCGTTAGGGTTTTTCCTTATTTTGAAAATGCCACGCAATGCCTCTTCACGCGACTATTTATTTAAAATATTTACAAAACACACTCTATTGCTAACATTTCAAATATACACACACAAATTTATATAAGCATATACCATATATGTATGTGTACATTTCTAAAAATTAAATAGTAATAAATTAGTCCCCTAATAAGTATAATAAGAATGTTAGATTTGAATTGTATATATATTGATACTGTTTTTTATTTATTTATTTCAGCACACAAGACGCGATATCCCGGCTAGGGATAATTGCGTCGATTTATTATTTAAAAAAAAAAACAGAACCAGTTATAAACACATTATACAAGAAAAGTAATTTAAAATAAAAAGAGAAACAATAATATATATTAGGAACCTGAACCTTTCAGGTTTGAAAGATAATCATAAATATGTTTACAAAAATAGTTAAATCTTTGATAATTCTCTCTGCTATTTACAAATTGATATATCTACAAACATTGTTTACTGTCTGTTGTCTAGCGCTAAAAAAGAGTGGGCATTCCAGCAGTAGGTGCCTCGACTCCCTATTGATACTGAAGCGATGCAGCAGAGAAGTAGAAGGGAAAAAGTGGGAAAGCCAAGAGAAGAAGGTATGCAGGGGCCCCTTCCAGGAAGTGTTGATTGACAAATTCCAGAGGAAGGGGTGGCAGACAGGGAGTCCAGCAGGCGCCGTCGTCGTGAAGGGATCAGCCGAGTTAGCGGCCGGCCTGCCGGGGGTTTGTGCACCGAGAAGACCTGGCAGTCTGGGGAGAGAAGTCTGTCTGGTGACAACGGGACCTGCAGCGAGGAAAACGGCGGTGACAACAGACGCAGCAGGTGGGCTCCGGACGTGTGGCCGTATGGACTGACCGGGAAGACGATAGCGGAGGAGGATCCCTCTAGTGGCGGACATTGAAGGCAAGTCAATCTCCTATGTATAGTTGTTAATATCCCTTTTAAAGATCTGGTAATAAATCCATAGTACTAAGCTGTATCCAAAACGAACCCACATTGTCTTCTCAGAAACCTTGCACGCAAACATCGACGGCTGAGAAGAGTCGTAACATTTGGTGTCAGAAGTGGGATACAGCTTAGTTAATTTTAATTGAAGATTTTATTTTGCGCTAATTTAAAAAGAAAAATGGAAAAACTAACCGAACTCGAAATTGAAAAATTCACAAAATTGCTCAGTCTGATAAGTCAGAAAGTAGATGAGCTCGGAGAAAACTTGGATACTCGATTGAGCCGACTCGAGCATATTCGGAATGTCAAACGTTCTGCCACACCCATGTCTTGCGAAGTTAAATTCAATGTACTACCGCCAGAAAATCCTGATGGCTTTTCAAAAACAATCACAGCAACCAATAGCCCACGTATTCAATGTCTGAGGGGACAAAAGACGATCCCAGGTAATGAAGATCCCGACAAGACCATCACAACAAAGATCATCACGTCAGGAGACGTTGTAAGTGAACTGCCAGAATCTACGCTAGAAGATTCTCCCGTGATCCAGAAGTCCGAAGAGTGTCGACAGCAGGAAATGATCCAGACTGGTTGTGTAGCGGAGGAGGATGAGCTGATCGCCTCCGACAACGGCTGTGGCCCGAGTGTTTTGTTAAAATCAAGCGGACGGAAGGAGAATGCCCTCAAGGTGATATACAGAGCGAAAATTCAACCCCTGGGATTCTTTTTGAAATACTCTATGAGAACAGCAACGAGCTTGGCGAGCTGCAGTGCGACAGCGTGGCTGACTTCTGCGACAGTGACAGATTGTCAGGGACTACAGCGGCGATCCAACTGGACGGGACGGAGCTGGGTGCTCCGTGGAAGTGCGATAAGGCTAGATGGTCGAAGCACCCCAAAGTTGGAGCCGGCGACCCGACTGAACGGGATAGAGCATTGGACGCTCTGTGGAAGTCCGACGACACTGTCTGTGACGTGGAAGTCGCACGCAATGTGTCAGCGCCGTCGTCTGCAATGCGAGCTGAAAAGATGTGCCAAGAATGTGTACCTATCATCTTCGTTCCTTCGCCCGACAAGGTGCAGGTCAAGCAGCCACCGCCTAGGAAAAATTCTACCGACCTTGAGCCTGCCACGGGATCCGACACCTCCAGAAGGTTTAAGAAAGTCACAGCCCTGTGCGGGGTCGGCACTAAGAGGCCCAGGTTTGAAGGGTTTGGAAAGAGAGAGCCTCTAGAGCAAGAGAATGGGAAATCTAAAGAAGAAAAGGGAGGCCACGATATGGACAGCGTGGATCAGGTGGACGAATCCATTGTAAAGATCGGCGATCTACAGCCCCGTCGTGGAAGGAAGCGGCGAAAGCGCAATACAAACGATCACAACCCTTTGTACATTGCGGCTACAGAGTGTTCACAAGGAGAATTCAAAATATCAGATGAAAGCATCGTAGGCAGTGAAATATGGCCGCCATCGTGTGGAGAACAACCGCCCTGTGCTAGACAGCGAGACCAATCAATGGCGTCGAACTGGTTGAGAGGGAAAGAAAGCCCGAGTGAGGATGTGGTTCTGCAAACAAGGGTTGGTGTTAACCCTGCCGTTACGCTTCCGGGAGGCTGACGGCCCTCAGGTGGGCAGAGACGTCAGGGAGATCAAAGGGCCGCCGATCAGCGCCTTTGGTGAAATCAGCCTTTTCGAGACGAAAAGGATTGAGAAGGGGGCAGTGAAGCGATGCAGCAGAGAAGTAGAAGGGAAGAAGTGGGAAAGCCAAGAGAAGAAGGTATGCAGGGGCCCCTTCCAGGAAGTGTTGATTGACAAATTCCAGAGGAGGGGGTGGCAGACAGGGAGTCCAGCAAGCGCCGTCGTCGTGAAGGGATCAGCCGAGTTAGCGGCCGGCCTGCCGGGGGTTTGTGCACCGAGAAGACCTGGCAGTCTGGGGAGAGAAGTCAGTCTGGTGACAATGGGACCTGCAGCGAGGAAAACGGCGGTGACAACAGACGCAGCAGGTGGGCTCCGGACGTGTGGCCGTATGGACTGACCGGGGAGACGATAGCGGAGGAGGATCCCTCTAGTGGCGGACATTGAAGGCAAGTCAATCTCCTATGTATAGTTGTTAATATCCCTTTTAAAGATCTGGTAATAAATCCATAGTACTAAGCTGTATCCAAAACGAACCCACATTGTCGTCTCAGAAACCTTGCACGCAAACATCGTCGGCTAAGAAGAGTCGTAACAATACTGTTGCTATCTTTCATTGATGTCTAACTTTCTAAAAAGAATTAGGGCATTGAAGCACTAATATCAAGACACTATAACAGCCTTAATATGAAAATAGACTTGCCAGGAATTGACAACATAATGTATCCTGATAATATTTAATAATACAAAAATTATGACAAATAAACAATATATAACCTACTAGCGGATGTACCCGGCTTCGCCCGGGTTTTACCCGAGTAAATGTTTGTCTAACGAATCTCTCGATAAAGTGAAAATTTTTCCCGGTCCCTTGAAAAATACTTGATAAGTTGAATAAAATCAATATTAAGTGGTTCCCTCGGTAATTGGAAGTTAAAGGAATAGTATCTTGCCTTGGAATTGTATCATTATTCTTGTATGGATATACCCGGCTTCGCCCGGGTTTTACCCGAGTAAAGGATTGTCTAACGAATCTCTCGATAAAGTGAACATTTTTTCCCGGTCCCTTGAAAAATACTTGATAAGTTGAATAAAATAAATATTAATTGGTTCCCTCGGTAATTGGAAGTTAAAGGAATAGTATCTTGCCATGGAATTGTATCATTGTTCTTGTCTCAAATAAATTGCCGTGTCATCCTGAATTTTGTCTTTCCTAATTTTCTACATTACAAAATCATCGTATCATCATGATAATATTTAGAGCAGATTGTTGAATTATAACAGATAAATTAGAATATTTATCTTGATTATTTTTAGGCGAAAAGTTATTTCAAAAATATCATTAGCTAGAAACCTTCCCAGTACTATACTAAATAACTTCCCAAAGTTTCATGGCGTTCAAATGAGTGGTTTGGTCAGGCATAAAGGACACACACACACACATACATTCATTTTTATATATATAGATAACTAGCGGACGTACCCGGCTTCGCCCGGGTTTTACCCGAGTAAAGGTTTGTCTAACGAACATTTGTTAAAACAATTCTCTATAAGCTTATAAAAAAAAAGGAAAGTTCTACTGTACTGGAAATTTGAAGGAATTTATAGTACTAAACCTCTAAGGAGCGACCACCCCTTAAGCGACCATTTTGATAATATCAAAACTAACTTTGCCTAACCTAACCCAACCTCCAATGCACTTCCAGCAAAGACCTGGTATATTCATGTTTTTTGGCCATCTCTCTCATAGGAGATTTCACTAAAAAGCATAATTGATAATAATAAAACTAAAGTATGTTTTTATGCAAATTCATCAAATCAAGACCATCATTATTATAATCATTTACAACAGTTGTAGATAGAACTAAAAAAGGGGATTGTCCGAAAGTTTCTAAATTTATTAAATGGAAGAGATAATCAAATTTTATTATATAACACTTATTATTAATATTTTTAAAAAGATATATATAAATAAAAAATATCTAGAGATAAACTAAACGATCTTAGCCAAAAGGCCGAGAAACGATATTTTATATATAGAGATGACCTGGCTTCGTGTGTCTTCTGCTCGAGTGAATGTTTCGCAGGTAGAATTTGGTTCCTGCCTACTGGAAATTATTATCTGGCTTCGCCCGTGGTCTATTTTAGTGAATATTCCCCTAAAGAATTTTGTTTATGTCAATCAAGCATGATACAGCAATATTGTCATCATCATTTCTGACTAAAAAATATTGTTGCTCAGTACCTGGTTAATTATAATTTTTCTTGGTTAAAGCGCGACAAAAAAAAACTCTTTCAGATTTAACTTTCTGTCCTGTTCAAATTTCAGCGAGATTAGTTACATATTGAGGGCGTGCATAGCTGACAAACATATATTATGTTCCCGGCTTCGCCGGTTTTATCCTAGTAAAAGTTTGCCTAACGAACATTTGTTAAAACGATTCTAGAAAACATCCAATCCACCTATATATAGATTTATAAACATATATAAATATTGTTATATGCGTTTGAATATATTTTTGAACATAATTTTTTTAAAAACATTTATTAATTTTCAAATAAGATATTGTCACATTTGTGGATTTTATAATTAACTAGCCGAATGACCCGGGCAACGCCCGGGTTTTACCCGATTAAATGTTTTTATTCAAATAATATTCGTTACAATTATAAATTGGCACCGTGGATGTCACTTTTGTGAAACGTCCCGCTCCAAACTTTGTGTCTGAGAAGCGATATTTTTATAGAAAGATGATCTGGCTTTTGTTTTCTGCTCGAATGAATGTTTTTCTGTTAGAATTTTGTTCCTGCGTACAAAATAATGAACTGGTTTCACCCGTGGTCTCTGCTTTTTGGAAAATTTCCCGATATAATTATGTATCTAATAATCAAACATGATACAGCAATATCGTCATCATCATTTTCTGACTAAAAATATATAGTTTTAATAATTGATTTGATTAATATAGTTGATATAATAATATATTAGATAATAAATGGCATATATTGGATTTAATAAAATATTTATTTTGCCAATATTTCGGCTGGCTGAACGCCAACCTTTATCGAGGCATTACATTTTTGTATACACAAACTCAGCGCCGCATAGTGTTATAATATCACAGTTGAAATCAATTAAAATACAGAGTAGGTGGAAGAAAATTTGTGTATGAAAAATTTATTATAAAAAATGCAATCAAAAATGTAAAATATCTTAAAATATAAAAGGAAAAAAAGTTCTATCTTATATTTAAAAAATTGTAATATATAAGTACATAAAATAATTCATTAATAACTCATAAAGAGATAAATGTAAAAATGTGTGTATCTATTAAAACATTTGACAATAAATTTTAAATGATTTAAACAATAAACTGTAAGAACCTTATAAAAAGTTTTTAAAAATGTGGGTATTTAAAAAATTCATTTCAAAATTTAGGAGATCGATTTATAAATAAGTAAGAAATATTTTATAAAAATGCATTAAAATGGAAGTTAAAACAATTTAGGATGAATAAATGAGAAAATAAGTTTAAAAATGGAAACTAAAAAGTTTAAATTATTGCATGTAAAATGTTATATATTTAATGTATCAAAACTTTTGCGTTTTGAAGCGATAAATGTAAAAATAATTAAACAAGTGGTATGTATTAATTACAGGTAATTACTAATGTATGAAATATAATTTAAGAAATCGCGGGTATTACAACAAAATATAAAGTAAAATAAAGTAAAAAAAATAAAAGAGCAAAGTTAAGAGATTTTTAAAAAACGGCACCTCTCCCTTTAAAATAGTACATAATAAGTCAATTAAAAAATAAAAATTAACTAATTGAAATTAAAATAAATAGACAAAAAAATTAAGAAGATCTAAATGGTGTGTAGATGTCTGGTAAATCAATTTTCCTATTTATGCTTTCTTTGTCTTCTAAGCATAAATAGGAAAATTGATTTACCAGACATCTACACACCATTTAGATCTTCTTAATTTTTTTGTCTATTTATTTTAATTTCAATTAGTTAATTTTTATTTTTTAATTGACTTATTATGTACTATTTTAAAGGGAGAGGTGCTGTTTTTTAAAAATCTCTTAACTTTGCTCTTTTATTTTTTTTACTTTATTTTACTTTATATTTTGTTGTAATACCCGCGATTTCTTAAATTATATTTCACACATTAGTAATTACCTGTAATTAATACATGCCACTTGTTTAATTATTTTTACATTTATCGCTTCAAAACGCAAAAGTTTTGATACATTAAATATATAACATTTTACATGCAATAATTTAAACTTTTTAGTTTCCATTTTTAAACTTATTTTCTCATTTATTCATCCTAAATTGTTTTAACTTCCATTTTAATGCATTTTTATAAAATATTTCTTACTTATTTATAAATCGATCTCCTAAATTTTGAAATGAATTTTTTAAATACCCACATTTTTAAAAACTTTTTATAAGGTTCTTACAATTTATTGTTTAAATCATTTAAAATTTATTTTCAAATGTTTTAATAGATACACACATTTTTACATTTATCTCTTTATGAGTTATTAATGAATTATTTTATGTACTTATATTACAATTTTTTAAATATAAGATAGAACTTTTTTTCCTTTTATATTTTAAGATATTTTACATTTTTGATTGCATTTTTTATAATAATTTTTTCATACAATCGTACATTCATACAATTTCATACAAATTTTCTTCCACCTACTCTGTATTTTAATTGATTTCAACTGTGATATTATAACACTATGCGGCGCTGAGTTTGTGTATACAAAAATGTAATGCCTCGATAAAGGTTGGCGTTCAGCCAGCCGAAATATTGGCAAAATAAATATTTTATTAAATCCAATATATGCCATTTATTATCTAATGAATTAAGTATGGATTGCTCTATTTTCAAAATAATAATATATATTTATATTATATATAATACTAGCGGACGTACCCGGCTTCGCCCGAGGTTTTACCCGAGTAAAGGTTTGTCTAGCGAACATTTGTTAAAACAATTCTCTAAAAACTTATAAAATAAAAAATATATATATATTTTGATAATTTGAAACTCGTAAATTTGAATCTCTCGATAAAGTGAACATTTTTTCCCGGTCCCTGTGTGCCGTGTCATCCTGAATTTTGTCTTTCCTAATTTTCTACATTAGAAAATCATAGTTTTATCTAGTGAAATTTTTTTCCCGGTCCCTTGAAAAATACTCGATAAGTTGAATAAAATCAATATTAATTGGTTCCCTCGGTAATTGGAAGTTAAAGGAATAGTATCTTCGCCTTGGAATTGTATCATTATTCTTGTCTCAAATAAATTGCCGTGTCATCCTGAGATAATCTTACTTTTGATAAATAATATTTAAGATAACAAACTTAGTGATAAGAAAACTTGTTATCATCGTCACAATGGGGGCGCTGCTTGCGAGTTAAATCTACAAATCTGCAAATAACTCTAAGGATATTCAAGATATTCATGAAATTATTTTTCAAAAACCTTCCCGGTGATATACCTAATATTATCCCAAAATTTCACGGCGATTGGATGTATGGTTTTTGAATCTATAGAGTACAGACAAACAGACAGACATTCAATTTTATATATATAGATAAATGAGTTTTAAAAATTGTAAAAAAAAAATGCATCGGCCGGGAATCGAACCCGGGCCGCCCGCGTGGCAGGCGAGCATTCTACCACTGAACCACCGATGCTTAAAAAAATGGCCATATTTAGGTATTCATTCCATTCCGGATTAGTCCGAACATTATTTTTTTTAATATTCTGAAACTCAACTTATCTAAAACTAACCTTATTTAGCGATTAAACTAACCTAATTTAACCTATCTGAAACTAACCTTTTTATAACACACCTTAAACTAACCTAATTTATCACCTATCAGAAACTAACCTAGTTTATAACCTATCAGATACTAACCTAATTTATAACCCATATGAAACTAACCTATTTTACCTATTGGAATATAACATAAAAATGTATTAAGCATTTTTTTACAAAGTTTATTAATCACATATTTGTAAAATAAGTATAAAACTTGTGTAAAAATATATGACTTGAAAATATGCCACTTAAAATATTTTAATCTAAATTATACATAGATTTTTTTATAGAGAGAGAAATAAAAAAAACATAATTAATTAGATACAAAAGTGTGAACCAGAAAGTCGATTTTTTAAAATGTTATATTATAAAATATACAAGTATATATATCAGAGTCATCAATTCTGTCATCGTTTGCTTTTGTGAATGGAATGCTTTTACGTAATATACGTAAAATACGTAACTAATATGACTGATATTTTAGCAGTATATATAGTAGAACTAAAAAAACTTATATTGAATATTTCAGGTCTCTATCCCGAATATTCTTCGAGTTATTTGCAAATTTGCTCTTTCGCTCGCAAGCAGCGCCTCTAGCGGTAAAGATGAGAGGTAATATCAGCTGACCTAATGTACATGTAAAACGTGTTTTAACAGGACATAGAAAAAAATATGGAAGATATATTTGTCTCATTTTTAGCCAAGAAAATTTGAAATTGACAGGTTCTGGGCAAAAATAGTTGTTGTTTTTTTTTTAGTCAGAAAATGATTATGACAATATTGCTGTATCATATTTGATTATCAGATACAAAATTATATCCGGAAAAATTCCAAAAAGCAGAGACCACGGGTGAAGCCAGTTCATTTTTAGTATGCAAGAACAAAATTCTAACAGAAAAACATTCATTCGAGCAGAAGACACAAAGCCAGATCATCTCTTTATAAAAATATCGCTTCTCAGACACAAAGTTTGGAGCGGGACGTTTCACAAGAATGACATCCACGGCGCCAATTTATAATTGTAACGAATAGTATTTAAATAAAAGCATTTAATTGGGTAAAACCCGGGAGTTGCCCGGGTCATTCGGCTAGTTTAATATGAACGTGTTTTAATTTATTTTTTGTATTGAAAAAGGTAGTGTAAAAGTGTATATGAAGACCGTTTACATTTTCCCAAATATTATTCAGATGTAAAAACTCATTTTTATATATAAACGGTAAATATAGATTGAAAAATATAAATTAACAAAAATATAGAGTAAGAAATATTTCAATTCTATAGTTATATTTATTTGTTGTTGACACACTTTAAAATGTTATACCACCTTGATAAAGGTTGGCGTTCAGCCAACTGAAATATTGGTAAAATAAATTATATTTTGATCCAATATATGCCTTTTTAATTAAAGTTATATTTATATAAATTATTTAAATATAAAGAGGGGCACACAATATATACGCGCTCTGCCTTTTGAAAAGCACATGTGCTCGTGGTCAGGAGATGCCTTCTTTATTTTTAATATCAACACCTGACCCACTTATCTTTTATTTTTTCTATTATTTTTTCTATTGTTTTCCGGGAGGAAATTCATTCATAGAAGCATAGGGCGCCTCTCCCGTCAAAACCTGACGCCATCTATTGACCGTCGCCGCAACTAGCGGCCTCGGGTCGGTGACCAAGCCACAACACCAACTTTGGCAAACTGAGAAGCGTCCACCTAGAGACCGTGGTTTCGGGCTAATGGCCCTCGTCAGTATAGGTCGGACTTTATTCAATGAGATCCACACGAGATCTAATGGAATCTTCACAATCTACCAAAGAGGTGTTTTGCTGGCAAGGTGGCTGGGCCAAATCTATGGTTAGAATATAGATGGAAAATTTTCCGGGAGGAAATTCATCCAAAGAAGCATAGATGCCTTTCCCGTCAAAATAAACGTCAAAACCTGACGCCATCTATTGGCCGTCGCCGCAACTAGCGGCCTCGGGTCGGTGACAAAGCCACAACACCAGCTTTGGCAAACTGAGAAGCGTCCACCTAGAGACCATGGTTTCGGGCTATAGCCATAGATTTGGCCCAGCCACCTTGCCAGCAAAACACCTCTTTGGTAGATTGTGAAGATTCCATTTGATCCCGTGTGGATCTCATGGAATAAAGTCCGCCCTAGTCTGACGAAGGCCATTAGCCCGAAACCATGGTCTCTAGGTGGACGCTTCTCAGTTTGCCAAAGCTGGTGTTGTGGCTTTGTCACCGACCCGAGGCCGCTAGTTGCGGCGACGGTCAATAGATGGCGTCAGGTTTTGACGTTTATTTTGATAGGAGAGGCGCCCTATGCTTCTATATATTTATATATGTTATATTAAAATATTTTTTTAATTTAAAATTATACTTCATAGATTCAATTACTCTGTTAAATCGACCACCAGAGGTCGCCGTTTTCACTATAAAAACTCATTGTTTTTTATTCCCCGTTGGCCCACCTGCACGGCCTTTATTGAGCTGGACTTGGCTTCCTACAAGTCCATTGGAAGACGCGGCAGGATCATTGTGGACCAAGTGATCCTGAACTACGAGGAGTCTGTCCGCGTCTGCTATCGCTGCTGTGGCTACGGCCACAACGCCGATAGGTGCACCAAGGCTACGGTCACCTGCTTCCACTACGCTTCTGGTGACCACCAAGGCTGAAGCTGTCCAACTATTGCCAACCCGCGCACGGCCAAGTGCGCCAACTGCTCAGCCAAGGGCCTCTCTGCCGACCACGAGGCAAGATCAATGTCTTGCCCAACTGCCAGAGCTAGAGCTGCAAAGTTCTAGTCCTCCCGCCTTCTTCCTGCCTCCTGACCTCCGCGGACCCAATCTGGCCTAACCTGCCTCTTCTCTAACGGAGATCCTGTCCCTAGCCTCTCCAGCCTGGTCATGGTTTTATATTTTCCGCTTTACGCGGCCATTGGGGCTCAAAAATCATTTATTTTGGTTAGCTGCCCCGTAAATAAAGATATTTTCTCTTTCTCTTCCCCGTTGGCAGGCTCAAATCTTTTGTACATTATGTAAATAAGTTTTCCATTTTTTTTTATTCTTACGCCAGGCAATACTTTAATTAAATTGTTTTTATATATTCCATAAGTTTAATTAAATTACTGATCAAAATAATTTTTTTTAAATTATACTTTCAAGATTATTAACCACGACTGTATTAACATAGTATAATCCTAAAGATGATCAAAAATCAAGAAAAAAATATTTTTATTACATAATAATATTTTTATTTATAATATAACAATATATATATATTGTCAAATAGCTCCATCCAGATGGGACAACTGTCAATCATCCCTGGACCCCGGGAGGGGGGAAGCTGATATGTAAATAAGGAAAACGGGACGGTGGCTAACGCCGTTCATTAGGATTAACTTTTAACTTGGGTAAGTTGTACAAAACTCTCTCTCCCTACAAATACCCCTTGTAATAAATTATTTATTCCCAAATTTGCCCTTGCTTTATTTATCTCCGCGACATATTTTGGTGGAGATGCTGGGTAGCGTGACGGAACTTCGAAGAAGTCGACGTCTACAGGGACGTGAACCAATTCTTCAACCTTTGCCACAACGAATAGAAATGGAAGACGAGCACAGACCTACTGTTAGCGGATCCTACCTCCCTTGTCAGCGCCAACGAGATCCTTCTACCTTTTCTGGAGATGGAAATATAAACCCTGGACAGTGGTTGAAAGAGTACGAGAGAGTTTCGAAGTACAACAGATGGGACGAGACCATGAAGCTTGCCAACGTCGTATTTTACTTGAACGGAACTGCTGGAAGGTGGTTTGATAATAACGAAGGATCGCTCAACTCGTGGAGAAGCTTTGAAGACGCATTCCGCGGTGTGTTCGGACTGCAGGAGGATTCTGCTCGACGCGCCGAGGAAGTTCTGAAGTCAAGAGCACAGAAGGCCGAAGAATCCAGCGAGTCATACATCCAGGAGATTCTTAGTCTCTGCCACCAGGTGAACCCTCGCATGGAAGAAGGTGAGATGGTTGCTCACATTATAAAGGGAATTTCGGAGGACACATACCAGGTATTGGTGGCGAAAGACATACAGACGGTAGATGAGATCCTGAAGTTCTGCCGTCATCTGACAACCGTCAAGCAGCGCCGGATCGGCCGTACGAAATTCGCCAGGTTGTCAAACGTAATGCCCATTTCGTGTGTTGACGACTCAGACGACTTGGCCGGCTTAATTCGCCGCATCGTTAGAGAAGAGATACAAAAGGTTTTCTCAGCACCTGAAGTGATCAATCCTCTCCGAGAGGTGAACACCCTGGAACAGACTGTGAGGGAAGAGGTCAGCCGTGCTCTACAACCTACCAGACCACAAGTCAACGTGGTACAACAACAACCACGAACGCCCTATTATAATATCGACCGACCAACCCAACACAGGAAGACGGAACATTGGAGAACCTACGACGACAAACCTATCTGCTTCCACTGCGGACGACCCGGACATGTCGTCCGTTATTGTAGGGAACGACGGCAGGTCTTCGCTGAAGCCAGGACAAGGAATGGCGGAGAAGGAAGAAATGTTGGATTTTCGAGTCGACCCCCGAGATATGACGCCGACGACGACTATGTAACGCCCCAAACCTCGACGTACTTCTACCGGAGCTCTTCCCCACATCCAAGCCGCGCAAGGTCGCCAGCCCGAAGACAATCCCAGTCGCCAACCCGTCGTTTCAGCCGTTCTCCCAAGCCTCAGAATGTGAAAAACTAAGTGGAGCGGCTTCTAACGGGGGTGAGGTCGCCATTGAGGAAAATCCTCCAGAGTATATCGCCGCTAAATTAAAAGAAAATTTTGTTATGGTCGAAATAAATGGACGCAAAATTAAAGCATTGGTGGATTCAGGAGCCGACTTTTCTGTTATTTCAGACAAATTTCGACGCGAACTAAAGACACCTCTCTTCAAAGAACCAGGTCCCATTCTTAAAGCCGCAAATAAAAATTTAATAGAGACCCTAGGAAAATGTGTCCTGAACATAGAAGTTAATGGTCTGAAGATATCCTTTGAATTCGTTGTTATGGTGGAATGCAGCCATGACATCATATTCGGATGGGACTTCTTCAAGGCCACCGAAGCCGTCATTGATTGTGGCAGAAATGAACTCCATCTCGGGGAAACCTCCGTCCTGGAATCTCGAGAGGAGGAAAACCAGAGATTGTTTGCTTCCGACGACTTTGTCATCCCGCCTAAATCAATAAAGAAGATCAGTGTGATAAACGAAGAAGTATGCGGTGTTAGAGATGTTTTAGTCTCAACTTCTAAGGACTTATTATTAAGAAAAGAAGTTCTTATACCAAACTCATTGGTTACATTTCGACACGGCCGAGGTAGCATTTGGGTGGCGAATGGAGCGTCTTGGCCGCAACTGATTCCATCAGGAATGAATATGTGCACCATGGAAAGTTATGAGAATGGGAATATCTGCAGTCTTATTGAATCCAGCGATAAGTTACAAGAAACGCAGCTAAAGTCACGTGAATGGTCACAGAAGATAAACCTTACTCTAGATCCAGGGCTGTCTGAAATTCAAAGGTTACAGCTTGTTTCATGCCTTGACGAGTTTATCGACATATTTGACTTTGGGAGTACTTCTATTAAGCCCACCAGTACTGTGAAGCACAAGATAAACACAGGAGACCACTCTCCTATCAAACAGAGGCCCTATAGAGTAGCACCAAGTGAACGACGACTAATTCAGGATGAAGTGAACAAGATGATTGAAAATCACATCGTGAAGCCCTCTGAAAGTCCTTGGTCATCTCCAGTTATTCTAGTTCGAAAGAAAGACGGGACCTGGAGATTCTGCGTAGATTACCGTCGATTAAATAAGATAACAAAAAAAGATGTTTACCCTCTGCCACGCATTGACGATGCCTTGGATAGTTTAGCCGGCTCTAGTTACTTCTCCACGATGGATCTTCGGTCCGGGTATTGGCAGATTGAAGTGGACGAAAAAGACAGGGAGAAAACTGCTTTCATCACTCCAGATGGGTTGTATGAATTCCAAGTAATGCCTTTCGGTCTTTGTAACGCTCCAGCAACGTTTGAAAGGATGATAGATAGTGTTCTGGGCAGTCTTAAATGGAACATGTGCCTTTGCTACCTGGACGACATCGTAGTTTACGCACCTACCTTTGAGGAACATCTACGTCGTCTACAACTTGTATTAAGCTGCATCCAGAAAGCTGGACTAAGCTTGAACCACAAAAAGTGTCTTTTTGGATCAAGGAGGATAAAGATTTTGGGACACCTTGTTGACGCCAATGGAATTCATCCAGATCCAGATAAAGTTGAAGCCGTCTCTAAATTTCCGAGGCCAAGGAATATCTCTGAACTGAGGAGCTTTCTTGGATTATGTTCCTATTACCGAAGATTTATTGAACACTTTGCCGACAAAGCTAGATCTTTGCATGACCTACTGAAGACTGAAAAACAATTTTATTGGGATGCAGCTCAAGAGAAAGCGTTTGAAGTCCTTAAAACAGCTCTAATTTCAGAGCCTGTCTTAGGACACTTTGATGAATCCGCTGATACCCATCTACACACGGATGCAAGCGGACATGGTATTGGAGCTGTTCTTCTACAAATACAAGGTGGAAAGGAGCGGCCTATAGCTTATGCATCTAGAAGCTTGACAAAGGCTGAAAATAACTATTCTACAACGGAAAAAGAATGCCTTGCTGTAGTCTGGTCTATTAGCAAATTCCGCCCATATTTGTTTGGTCGACCATTCACGGTTGTCACTGACCATCATTCTCTATGTTGGTTGGTAGGGCAGAAAGATCCTTCTGGCCGTTTGGCAAGATGGGCGCTGAAGTTGCAAGAATTTGACGTGACCGTTATCTACAAAAGTGGACGCAAACATAAGGATGCCGATTGTCTTTCAAGGAGCCCGCTTGAGAACGATCCACCAAGTGCTGTGATGTCACTAACCAACGTCGATATAGAGCAGACTAAAGACCCGGATTTAGCTAAAATTATCGATAATTTAAACTCGGGCTACACCAGAAAGGAATTCAGCATTATCGACGGCATATTATACAAGAAAAACTATAGCACAACTGGAAGACCCTGGCTTATGATGATCCCTAAGCACTTAAGATCGGAAGTTATGGCAGATTTACATGACGCTCCTACAGCTGGGCATTTGGGTTTCGCCCGAACGTATGACAAAGTCAAGAAACGATTTTATTGGCCTGGCCTTTATAGAACTGTTCGCCAATATGTAAGCCATTGTCGGGAGTGTCAACGAAGGAAGAAATTACCTCGACGTCCGGCTGGACAACTTGTATCCATACCGCCCGTAGAAAAGCCATTCTATAAGGTCGGGGTCGATCTCCTTGGAAGATTTCCAGTTTCTAAAGATGGAAACCGTTGGATCATTGTGTGCACCGATTATATGACAAGGTATGCCATAACGAAAGCGATCCCAGACGGAGGAGCAATCGAAACAGCTAAGTTCCTGGTTGAAGATGTTATCTTGAAGCATGGAGCTCCTAGAGAAATGATAACAGATCGCGGAAGAAATTTCATTTCTCAAGTAATAAAAGAGATCAATGCTCTGTGCGGAATTGTGCACAGATTTACAACGGCCTACCATCCCCAGACCAACGGCCTGACTGAAAGGTTCAACAAAACTCTGGGAGACATGTTGTCCATGTACACAGGTGTCGAGCAGAAGGACTGGGACCAAGTTTTACCCTACGTGACTTTTGCTTACAACACTGCTAAACAGGAGGCGACCGGCTACACTCCGTTCTTTCTTGTCCACGCCCGCGAGGCCGAGACCTACATCGATGCCGTACTACCCTACCTACCAGATGAGATCTCTGACGACTACGTTGGGGAACTTGTGACAAGAGCTGAGGAAGCGCGTCAACTCTCCCGATCACGCCTTCTACAATCACAGGCGAAAGACCGTAGACTTTACGACCAGAAACATACTCCAGTCTATTACCAGAAGGATGATCTTGTGTGGGTTTTTACTCCCATCCGAAAAGTAGGGCTCTCAGAAAAGCTACTGAAGAGATACTTCGGTCCCTACAAGGTGACCAAGAAGCTTTCAGAAGTTACGTATGAAGTAGAGCCCGTGGACCCGTCTCCCCGATCACGGAAATCCAAGGATATCGTTCATGTCATTCGGATGAAGCCCTACCTGGACCCTGAAGAACAACATTCCATTCTGCTAGGGAAAACAGGCCGTGATAGATTTCCTTCCAGAACAAGGGCTGAGACAAGCTAATCAGCGGGTCGCTGTTTTTTCTAAAGAGGGAGTAATGTCAAATAGCTCCATCCAGATGGGACAACTGTCAATCATCCCTGGACCCCGGGAGGGGGGAAGCTGATATGTAAATAAGGAAAACGGGACGGTGGCTAACGCCGTTCATTAGGATTAACTTTTAACTTGGGTAAGTTGTACAAAACTCTCTCTCCCTACAAATACCCCTTGTAATAAATTATTTATTCCCAAATTTGCCCTTGCTTTATTTATCTCCGCGACAATATATTGTTGCACCAAGTTGAAGCTTTGCAGGGTCGTCGACCTTGGTTTCTTCCTTCTTGGTGTTATACACGTTTCCCGAGCGGGTTTCCATATTAAAAGTAAATAAATAAAATTAAATAAAAATAAATTACCTTTTAAAGTTATTGTGTTTATTTATTCTTGTCTTCCTCGTAGGTTGCGATCCGCAGTCTTCGTCTAGGTCCTCCCTGGCTCCAATAAGCAATAAAGATATATGTACAATAAATATTAAAAAAGGAGTGAAACTATAAAAAGGAATGATGCTAATCTCTAAATATTCTGTTTTAAATAAATATTAAATATCATAGAATATTTTGAATAAATGTAAGGCGCATTAAAATTGATGTAACACTTCCCCCTCTCCAGAGGTTGTCACGTCCTCGTGAATGACCTCATCCATTCTCTCATAATAAGGCTTGATTCTTGAAACATGAACTATCAGAGGGTCTTGATCCGGATTATCTTTCGGTTCTATTAGATAATTGACGCTAGACATCTTTTTTTAATATTCTATATGGACCAAAATATTTTCTCAGAAGTTTCTCACACTTTCCTATTTTCCTAATTGGTGTCCAAACTGCTACTAATTATCCTGGTTCGTAGCTTCTTTCCATGTGTTTCTTGTCATAGTTCTTTTTCATTCTTTCTTGAGTCTTTATTGTGTTGTTAATAACTAATTTTCTTGTTCTGTCTATTTTGTCTAAGTGATGTTTTATGTATTCATCATAATCATCCTTGTCAATGTCCACCGAGATATTCCTGTCGTCCAAAAGAGACGTGGGTTCTCTTCCAAACATCAGGAAAAAGGGAGAATATCCTGTGGTTTCCTGAATTGTAGTATTGTAAGCGTGAGTGATGAACGGGAGTATTTCGTCCCAATTCTTCTGATCAGTGTTCACATACATACTGAGCATATTGATCAATGTTCTATTTAACCGTTCTGTCAATCCATTAGTCTGGGGATGATAGCTCGTTGTGAAGCAATGTTTAATCTTGCACATTTTCATCACCTCTTCCATTAAATTACTGGTAAATTGAGAGCCCCTGTCACTAATAAGATATTGTGGGGCTCCGTGCCGGAGAAAAATATCCTCTACTAGAAATTTTGAAACTTCTTTCACTGTTGCTTCCGAGACTGCTTTTGTTTCTGCATATCTAGTGTAGTAGTACGTCAGCACGATTATCCATTTTTTCCTGTTTTTCGTAGATGGCAATGGACCAACAAAGTCAATTCCAATTCTTTCGAAAGGAAAGTTGGCTGGGGGAATGGGCTGTAGTAGTCCAGAAGGTAATTGGTTTGAGCCTTTTTTACTTTGGCAAAGGTGACACGTCTTAACGAATTCTGAGACATCCTTTAGCATGGATGGCCAAAAGTATTTACTCTTTATTCGGTACATGGTTCTGGCGACACCCAGATGGCCATTCGACATATGATTGTGATATTCTTTCATAATTTCTCTCTTTTTCTTCTCTGGAACCACAAGCAACCACGCCCTGCCTTCAGGGTTCGGGTTTTTCTTAAAGAGGCATCCATCTTCTACTTTAAAGTTTTGCGCAATTGATCGCCTGCTTCCATTAAGGTTTTTCTTAACACTTTCGATAAACTTATCCTCTTCGTCTGTTATTTGATTTAAAAATAGCCTTTCAAAATCCTCATCCCAATCAGTTTCTGGTAAGGGTCCCCTAGATAAGCCATCAGCGTCCAGATGCTTCTTTCCTTATTTATGTATTATATCGAAGTCATATTCTTGAATTTTTAATGCCCATCTTGCCAATCGACCTGTTGGATCCTTCAAGTTTTTGAGCCAGCATAAGGCGTGATGGTCTGTTACTATTTTAAAGTGTCTTCCATAAAGGTAGGGCCGTAATTTTGACATTGACCAGACAACGGCCAGACATTCTTTTTCAGTTGTTGAATAATTTTGCTCCGCTTTACTTAGGATACGACTCAAATAGGAGATCACCTTCTCTTCACCACCGATGTCTTGGACAAGTGTTGTACCTATGCCGATGTTGGACGCATCAGTATGAACATAAGTAGGCGCATTTGGATTGAAGTGACCTAAAATTGGTGGACTTAATAGTGCTGTTTTTAGGGTTTGAAACGCTTCCTCTTGTCTTTCTGTCCAGGTAAATGATACACTTTTTTTTATAAGGTTGGTCAAAGGGTCAGCAATTTTTGAGAAATCTTTGATAAATTTTCTATAATATGAACACATTCCCAAAAAGGATTGTACTTCTTTGACCTTTTTGGGCCGAGGAAAATTTCTGACAGCTTTGATGTTATGTTCCGCGGGTTTTATACCATGTTTGCTCGTTATATAGCCGAGAATCTCCAATTCTTCAAAAGCAAATCGGCATTTTTCGTCGTTTAACCTTAAATTAGATTCACGAAAACATCTAAAAACAGCTTCAAGTCTTTTGAGGTGCGTTGAAAAATCCGGGCTATATATGATAACATCATCCAGATAACACAAACAAATTTGCCATCTCAGATTTCCAAGCATATTCTCCATATTTCTCTCAAAGGTAGCAGGCGCGTTACAAAGTCCAAAAGGCATCACGTTGAAATCATATAATCCATGCGCTGTAGTGAAAGCTGTATCTTCAGTCTACTCCACGCTGACGAGCGCTAAAAGCCCGAAACGCGTTCGTGGATGGCTTTTCTTGATTTATCAAGAAATTGGGTTGGCCAAATATCAGGGAACAGGCTAAATCAATGTTTAGTTGATTTCTGTTCCACCAGATGGTGCTCTGCCTTCTGTAAAGCACATGTGCTCCTGGTCAGGATATGCCATTTTTAATATATATATATATATGAAAAAACAATAGAAAAAAATAAAAGATAATGAGTCAGGTGTTGATATTAAAAATAAAGAAGGCATCTCTTGACCACAAGCACATGTGCTTTTTAGATGGCAGAGCGCCATCTAGTGGAGCAAGAATAAACTAAACGTTTATTTAGCTTGCTCCGTGATATTTGGCCAACCCAATTTCTTGATAAATCAAGAAAAGTCATCCACGAACGCGTTTCGCGCTGTTGGCGCTCGTCAGCGTGGAGTAGACTGTAACCACTGCGACCAAAAAATATTTTTTGGTCCCAATGGTTTCCTGAGAAATCAAGAAATGGGTATTTAAGGCCAAATTTGCGTAAAGACGCTTAACACATGATAAAAAATAGAAAAAAATGAAAGATAAGTGGGTCAGGTGTTGATATTAAAAATAAAGAAGGCATCTCCTGACCATATTATATATATATATATGTTATATTAAGATATTATTTGAAATGTTATATTGAAATATTTTATTTAAAAATGTTATATAAAAATATTATTTTATTAAAAAAAAAATTATTATTACATAGATATAAATACTCTGTTAAATCGGCCGCCAGAGGTCATGCTTCCATATAAAAACTCGTTGTTGTTCTTCCCCGTTGGCCGACCCAAAATATTTGTACATTATGTAAATAAGCTTTTATTTTTTTTTATTCTTACGCCTTAAGCCAGGCATTACTTTTATCAAATTATGCTTTTATATATCTTATGAGCTCAATAAAAGCAATTACTGATCAAAACCAATTTTTATTATTTTACTTTCACAAGATTTTAGCCATGACTGCATTGCCATAGTTTAAACTTCAAGATGATCAAAATACAACAGATTATCTCTTATCTTTTTTTTTTATATTATAATATATATAAACAGTATCTAACGGCGTTTAACATAATTCGTTTTTTTTTTTTAATATATATATACTCCTTTAGAAGGGCAGGGATCGCCCTAAAACCAGGTAATAAACATCCCTGAAGGTCAGAAACGCCAGAATATGCATATTTTCCTTGGCAAAAATCTCGTCGTTGAAGAGATTGTTTTCGGTTTAAAGCATTAATATGCCAGCGTTCCCAACCTTGGACAGTAAAAACAGCTTGATTCCGCTCGCTATAGGACTTGAGCTAGGAGTATAGGATTTTTCGTGTTCGATGTGAGGAATGACGAGATACTTGATGTTCTCAGCAACACACGTCTGACTTAGTCCACCTTCCTCGCACTTCCAACTCTGGTATGTGTGATATATCTTGAAAGGCTTGGTCGAGCAGAAAATTCAATGTTATTACAAAAAAATAAATACGGAGACGCTTGGCAAACGCAGCGCGACAATTCTTTTTATAAAATCCGGCACAGTGGGACAATGTGTAGGTGCGAGTGTCAAGTGACCCGTCCGAAAATATATTAGATAGAATCAAAATTCGATCCAGATGGGTAGCTTCCATTCCAATTTTTCACGTAGCGACCCACGAAGATAAGTTTCGCCGAAGAGGATGCTGACCAAATCCGATGTCGCCAATTGAATTTGCCAAGAGCCCACGCATTTATACCGACTGTTGAGCCGCGTAGGACTGTAGTGGAGATTAAATTTGATGGCGAAGGCTTCTGAATTCCGGATCAATAGAGCTCGAAGCTATAAAGCTGGAGTGAGAGTTCACATGTCTGTCCAACTGCTTGCTACCATAATAAGCAAAATGACTGCCGATTTTCCCGAAAGGATATGCCAAAATCATTTAATTGAAAAGGCTACTTGGTACTTACCGCACTCCAATTTTTGAATATATGTGGTTACACTTTTACATATATCAGGTTTGGGCAACAACTCATCAAAGGTCCGCATTTCAAGCTGTGGTATTTAATGTCGGAAAAATGTCGATGTTATTTGCTGAATACTTGTAATTAAGATTCAAATATATCGTGTGTAAACTAGGGCATCTCATTATGTTCTATGATCAACAGTTATCAAAATGTCCGCCATTTATAATAAACTCTCTTCCCGAGTTAATAATTCGCAGTATAAATATGACATTTCACATTTAACTCCAATTCATTTTTTATAATAACGATTTTGGGAGTTTTTTTTTTTTTTGCATAAAATTAAGTTTATCTTCTACCAATCTTTGCCATCACTAACTGCCAACTGACATTTGATACAGATATCGCATCACAGTAAAATCTTCTGTTGGGCTCGAGTTAAAATTAATCTTAATTCTTGTATCTTTGGGTTCCTTTTTAAATTTTTATTGGATAGAACTAATTATTTATTGAATACTAGAATATATTTATATACACATTTTCTCAGAATTTTATATAATGTAAATATTAATTGAAATTTTGTCCTATTTGAATAAATTCATGGATTTTTCTGCCTCGCTCAAGAGTAAAGTACAAAGAGCCGCGGATTTGAAATTTTGAAAAGGCTGATTTCAAAAAAAAAAAAAAAAAAAAATTCATGAATCAAAAAATATAATAAAAAATTATAATTTCAAATTTTTTAAAATGTTTAGGTCATCATAATTAAAGAATGCACCTCTAAAATGGCTTTTTTTCACTGATACTTCTGTGTTGGACACATTTTTCCAATCATTTGTCAAATCACATCATTGTGATTTTATGATTGGGAGAGTAAATAATTGTATTTGATACTTGCCACTCGATTTTCACTTCAAATGGTTACTTTTAAATGGATCATTTTGATATTTTGAATATCATTTTCAAAAAAGTAACCTATTTCGGCATTTATTTTGAGAATTATATTTTGATTTTGAGCTATTACCTATTATAATTCATATGGTATATTTCTTTTTCTTTTGAGTTGATTATCGAAAGTAAGATTTGGTTTGATGTCCATGAATTTGTTCAAATATAATAACTTCTCTTATATATTAAAAAAAACTTTCTCCGATGACTATTTTGATAAAATAATTGTCTTGAAGTGAAGGTAGACTTGTTTTTTGTATCAATTACCAACTGGCCGCTTTATCATATGTTGTGGTACATAATTATTATTTATTTCCATTGAAGAATGAATAGGTGATACGCCGTGGAGTTTTGTTTTCAATAATAATTCAGAGCTTCGCTTCTGGCACTACGAATTATCAGGACGATTTTGTTAAAACAACAACCTCTCAACACTTAGCTTGAAAGGAAGAAGAAATGACCTGGGAACCTAGACATAGCGTCTAATTGTTGGAAGTATGGTTGCTAACCTAAAGTTAACTTGTTTACAAATATGTTATTTTGAAATCATTTTTTTATTTGATAGTCAAACCTATACATATATCATATTTTAAAAGCTTCTTAAAATAATTTATTCCAACGATATTATAAAAATAAAAATGCGTAGTGACCAACTGGGAATAAAATGATCTGGTGTAATATTGATGTTAATCGATTGGTTGATTTGATGATCAATAAAATTTGCTTTATTTCACAAAACTATTCGTTCGGCATCTCGGTCGTAAAATTCCTTATTTTGCCGGGTGATAAAGTAGAGACTCTGAGACTTAAAGAGGGAAATTTCCCCCGAGAAAAACATTGACAGAAATATTCATTTTTGATGCAAATAGAAAAGCATCATTATCTTTGCAAAACGATGAACTTCTCGTTCAAAATGTGGCTCCATCCAATCTCAAATGACTTTATAAAATCGAAGGGAAACTCAAATATAATAAATATGTCTCGACTTTATTTTTAACTATTGGTCACAGGATGCTGAGCCTGAATCCTCTAGCATTTCCACTGGAATGATTAGGAAGTTGTCGTCCCATTAAAGAATGTCTTTTTGGAAAGCGATTGAGAAATATCCGATTTTTTAAATACATCTTTGTGATGTTCTATTAGACGGAAGCTGATGGAGCGGCCAGTTTTGCCAACATATGGGAGGTTGCCGTTATTACATTTTACTGAGTAGATGGAGTCAGTTTGAAGGAGTGAATCAGAAGGGCTATTCTTTGTAATGGGGTTTCTAATTTTGTGGCCTATGTTCGGGAGGTTATTAAAATACACTGAAATGCGATACTTTTTGATAGTTTAAGCTATTGTAATGTTGATAGAAGAGTATGGGATTGAGCAGATAAACCTGCATATATGGGGGCGGTGGGGAATATTTAGGTTGTAGGTGTGTCTATGTATGAAGGGTTTAGCGTGCTGACGCCAATTTCAAATTAGCGTAAATGTGTTGTGTATCAATATTCAAATTAAAAGCATTTGCAGCGTGAAAAGAGGCATACGATTAGGACGCATATATAGTAGATATATTCAATGGAATAATTTTGTGATTGTGGAATTTCTGAAGGAATCCGTCACAATAGGATAGTTGTTCTAATGCAAGGTGCCATGAGAAAACTTGGCATTGAAGGGAGTGTCATTAGGTGTGCTTCAGCCGCTTTAGTGGCTTTCCTCTAGTTTGTTTCCCGCTACAATTTTCACGTCACATTTCTTTCTACTTCCTTCTTTGTTTTGAGGGTTGAACGTTGTTCATCATAAAAGAGATTTTTTATGCTGAAAACGTAAATAATTATATTTCTCCTCTTCTTGCGAAACCTTTGCTGCCAGACATATATACGGGCGATAGAAATTCACATTTAATAAAATTCAAGTTTATTAAATCACAGCATCGTTTCTCCCCACTGCTAGCACACACCAACTTTAGTTTCCAAATAATCTCTTGAGAATTCTCGTCTCAATGCTTGGAACGGGCAATAAGTATGTTTAATAAATACTCCCCTTAAGGCTCTATGATCCCCACGCACGCTTACGAAACGAAATTTTATAAGACATTTTAAAAATCTCTTTTTCGTAAAATTGTATGTTAATTATGTTTTGTGTGTGTGTGTGTGTGTGTGTGTGTGTGTGTGTTTTAAGCAGCATGTGACACAAGGTTTCACCCTACAACGGTGATGCAGCAATGCCCCTACAATCCCTGCGACTTAAGTCCCTGTGATTGCACTTGTTCGGGTCGTTAAAGAGAAGCATGCGAAGGAGCCATTCACATCGCACGATGGGAAGACGTTTATGGAGATTGGCTGCATTCATGGGAGAGATTTTTCTTTAATGCCCGAATTAGGCCTCTCTACTCAGACAGCGGGAGTCGTGTGCTACTGTTAACGGCGACTATATTTAATAATATATCCTTTCATTTATTCTCCTTCTGCGTTGTGTGTGATGTTATTAAAATTATTGACTCTACTAAATAGATCTCTATGCTTTGTAGGTCAGATCAACAATAGGTCGGATAATTTCAAACGAAGGAGAGAATTTAACATAAATCATTAACCATTAAACTTTAGGTCTAAAAATAGATTAGAATCTTATTATTGTAATATATATATATATATTGTATTATATTAACCGCCGCACCAAGTATATATATATATATATATATAGGAAACACTTCATGGTTATATTGGAGACAGCCCGTCGTGTTGTTCGCAATCAATTTCATCTAGAGAGAGAGAGACCTACTCGGTCAAATATTAACACAAAGCAATAACGCGCCATCTATACATATAAAATAAAAGGATTTAAAAGCGCGAATGTTTCTTTTATACATAAAACGAACTTCTACTGTCCTTACTGCGATGAAAAAATATATTGGGAGGGCTTGGCTCATCAGTGGTGAACCCTCCCAGCGGTTTCGCCAATTTAATCCACCATTGGCGAAACCGCTGGGAGGGTTCACCACTGATGAGCCAAGCCCTCCCAATATATTTTTTCATCGCAGTAAGGACAGTAGAAGTTTGTTTTATGTATAAAAGAAACATTCGCGCTTTTAAATCCTTTTATTTTATCGATCAAATATATTATTTTCATCAATTTATATTGTCATTGTTATCACACTTAGGGTATTCTGGCAGTTTTTTTATGTATGATATGGAAAATAATTCTGTGTGTTGAATATTTCAACGAGAACTTGTCAGTTTCAGGGTCAGCTATTCTCCGGCAGAAAGGAGTGTTCTGAGGTATGAGGAAAGTGGAGGGGAATTTTCCCCTACCACACCCGTCCTCACCCCCACCCTATATCTATTTGTGCCTAGTAAATTATACTCTATGTGAGTATGCTCGCTTTTTACACACCCATTTCCAAGTTTACAAATGATAAGAATGAATTTATTTTATGCATTTTCTCATATTTGAAACTTGTAATGTACAGGGTGTGTGTGAATGAGATAAGATGATACGAGTACATTTTAAAATGCTCATATATAACTCTCTTATGATATATAGTTAAATATTGTTTTTGAGTTGAAAATGTTTGGTGTTCAACCTTTTTAAACTATTTTCCGAAGTTTCGAATGTTAGGAATGATAGTGTATTCAAAACGCGCAGAGCGCGCAAGTTGAGGTGTGTGTATATAACAAAAATCATGTTTAACTCAATTTTAAATCAAACCTGAATTTTTTTTTCTTTTTCTTTAAAATATGCTTGTTTCAGAATCAAATGAAGCAATTATGAGAGATTCAAGATGTTAAAACATGAAACCGATAAGAGAAAATAATATTGTAGAATTTAGGAGAGCAGTAGTGAGTATAGGAAAATCATTATTATCATTTTTTCGCAACAAAATATGCAAATTATTTTGTTTTTATACTAACTATCATATATTTTTTTTATTGGAGTGGTAAAATAGTGATTTTTATTTAAAACTAGCGGACCCGCCCGGCTTCGCCCGGGTTTTACCCGAGTAAAAGTTTGTCTAACGAATCTCTCGATAAAGTGAACATTTTTTTCCCGGTCCCTTGAAAAATACTCGATAAGTTGAATAAAATCAATATTAATTGGTTCCCTCGGTAATTGGAAGTTAAAGGAATAGTATCTTGCCTTGGAATTGTATCATTATTCTTGTATGGATGTACCCGGCTTCGCCCGGGTTTTACCCGAGTAAAGGTTTGTTTAACGAATATCTCGATAAAGTGAACATTTTTTCCCGGTCCCTTGAAAAATACTCGATAAGTTGAATAAAATCAATATTAATTGGTTCCCTCGGTAATTGGAAGTTAAAGGAATAGTATCTTGCCTTGGAATTGTATCATTATTCTTGTATGGATGTACCCGGCTTCGCCCGGGTTTTACCCGAGTAAAGGTTTGTTTAACGAATCTCTCGATAAAGTGAACATTTTTTCCCGGTCCCTTGAAAAAATACTCGATAAGTAGAATAAAATCAATATTAATTGGTTCCCTCGGTAATTGGAAGTTAAAGGAATAGTATCTTGCCTTTGAATTGTATCATTATTCTTGTCTCAAATAAATTGCCGTGTCATCCTGAATTTTGTCTTTCCTAATTTTCTACATTACAAAATCATCGTATCATCATGATAATATTTAGAGCAGATTGTTGAATTATAACAGATAAATTAGAATAATTATCTTGATTATTTCTAGGCGAAAAGTTATTTCAAAAATTTTATTTGCTAGAAACCTTCCCAGTACTATACTAAATAACTTCCCAAAGTTTCATGGCGATCCAATGAGTGGTTTGGTCAGGCATAAAGGACAAACAAACAGACATACATTCATTTTTATATATATAGATAGATGAAAAAATACTCGATAAGTAGAATAAAATCAATATTAATTGGTTCCCTCGGTAATTGGAAGTTAAAGGAATAGTATCTTGCCTTTGAATTGTATCATTATTCTTGTCTCAAATAAATTGCCGTGTCATCCTGAATTTTGTCTTTCCTAATTTTCTACATTACAAAATCATCGTATCATCATGATAATATTTAGAGCAGATTGTTGAATTATAACAGATAAATTAGAATAATTATCTTGATTATTTCTAGGCGAAAAGTTATTTCAAAAATTTTATTTGCTAGAAACCTTCCCAGTACTATACTAAATAACTTCCCAAAGTTTCATGGCGATCCAATGAGTGGTTTGGTCAGGCATAAAGGACAAACAAACAGACATACATTCATTTATATATATATATAGATATAGATAGATAGATATTAACAGTAATTAAACGTAACAGTAAGAAAATGTTGATTTTAAAATATTTTAATTTTAAAATATTTTAATTTTTTCATATTTTAAATATGTAAATAGAGTCTCTTAAGAAAGACCACCTAAAAACATGAATCAACTTGTTTCTCCTGTTGGTGGTCTCTCATTGAAGATTCTAATTGCTATTAAAGAATCTCTAATAGACCTTTAATAAGAGACTGCCTCTTGGAGAGACGGTGTAGCTACGAAATGGATATTCCCGGCTTCGCCCGGATTTTACCCGAGTAAAGGTTTGTCTAACGAATCTCTCGATAAAGTGAACATTTTTTCCCGGTCCCTTGAAAAATACTCGATAAGTTGAATAAAATCAATATTAATTGGTTCCCTCGGTAATTGGAAGTTAAAGGAATAGTATCTTGCCTTGGAATTGTATCATTATTCTTGTATGGATGTACCCGGCTTCGCCCGGGTTTTACCCGAGTAAAGGTTTGTTTAACGAATATCTCGATAAAGTGAACATTTTTTCCCGGTCCCTTGAAAAATACTCGATAAGTTGAATAAAATCAATATTAATTGGTTCCCTCGGTAATTGGAAGTTAAAGGAATAGTATCTTGCCTTGGAATTGTATCATTATTCTTGTATGGATGTACCCGGCTTCGCCCGGGTTTTACCCGAGTAAAGGTTTGTTTAACGAATCTCTCGATAAAGTGAACATTTTTTCCCGGTCCCTTGAAAAAATACTCGATAAGTAGAATAAAATCAATATTAATTGGTTCCCTCGGTAATTGGAAGTTAAAGGAATAGTATCTTGCCTTTGAATTGTATCATTATTCTTGTCTCAAATAAATTGCCGTGTCATCCTGAATTTTGTCTTTCCTAATTTTCTACATTACAAAATCATCGTATCATCATGATAATATTTAGAGCAGATTGTTGAATTATAACAGATAAATTAGAATAATTATCTTGATTATTTCTAGGCGAAAAGTTATTTCAAAAATTTTATTTGCTAGAAACCTTCCCAGTACTATACTAAATAACTTCCCAAAGTTTCATGGCGATCCAATGAGTGGTTTGGTCAGGCATAAAGGACAAACAAACAGACATACATTCATTTTTATATATATAGATAGATGAAAAAATACTCGATAAGTAGAATAAAATCAATATTAATTGGTTCCCTCGGTAATTGGAAGTTAAAGGAATAGTATCTTGCCTTTGAATTGTATCATTATTCTTGTCTCAAATAAATTGCCGTGTCATCCTGAATTTTGTCTTTCCTAATTTTCTACATTACAAAATCATCGTATCATCATGATAATATTTAGAGCAGATTGTTGAATTATAACAGATAAATTAGAATAATTATCTTGATTATTTCTAGGCGAAAAGTTATTTCAAAAATTTTATTTGCTAGAAACCTTCCCAGTACTATACTAAATAACTTCCCAAAGTTTCATGGCGATCCAATGAGTGGTTTGGTCAGGCATAAAGGACAAACAAACAGACATACATTCATTTATATATATATATAGATATAGATAGATAGATATTAACAGTAATTAAACGTAACAGTAAGAAAATGTTGATTTTAAAATATTTTAATTTTAAAATATTTTAATTTTTTCATATTTTAAATATGTAAATAGAGTCTCTTAAGAAAGACCACCTAAAAACATGAATCAACTTGTTTCTCCTGTTGGTGGTCTCTCATTGAAGATTCTAATTGCTATTAAAGAATCTCTAATAGACCTTTAATAAGAGACTGCCTCTTGGAGAGACGGTGTAGCTACGAAATGGATATTCCCGGCTTCGCCCGGATTTTACCCGAGTAAAGGTTTGTCTAACGAATCTCTCGATAAAGTGAACATTTTTTCCCGGTCCCTTGAAAAATACTCGATAAGTTGAATAAAATCAATATTAATTGGTTCCCTCGGTAATTGGAAGTTAAAGGAATAGTATCTTGCCTTGGAATTGTATCATTATTCTTGTATGGATGTACCCGGCTTCGCCCGGGTTTTACCCGAGTAAAGGTTTGTTTAACGAATATCTCGATAAAGTGAACATTTTTTCCCGGTCCCTTGAAAAATACTCGATAAGTTGAATAAAATCAATATTAATTGGTTCCCTCGGTAATTGGAAGTTAAAGGAATAGTATCTTGCCTTGGAATTGTATCATTATTCTTGTATGGATGTACCCGGCTTCGCCCGGGTTTTACCCGAGTAAAGGTTTGTTTAACGAATCTCTCGATAAAGTGAACATTTTTTCCCGGTCCCTTGAAAAAATACTCGATAAGTAGAATAAAATCAATATTAATTGGTTCCCTCGGTAATTGGAAGTTAAAGGAATAGTATCTTGCCTTTGAATTGTATCATTATTCTTGTCTCAAATAAATTGCCGTGTCATCCTGAATTTTGTCTTTCCTAATTTTCTACATTACAAAATCATCGTATCATCATGATAATATTTAGAGCAGATTGTTGAATTATAACAGATAAATTAGAATAATTATCTTGATTATTTCTAGGCGAAAAGTTATTTCAAAAATTTTATTTGCTAGAAACCTTCCCAGTACTATACTAAATAACTTCCCAAAGTTTCATGGCGATCCAATGAGTGGTTTGGTCAGGCATAAAGGACAAACAAACAGACATACATTCATTTTTATATATATAGATAGATGAAAAAATACTCGATAAGTAGAATAAAATCAATATTAATTGGTTCCCTCGGTAATTGGAAGTTAAAGGAATAGTATCTTGCCTTTGAATTGTATCATTATTCTTGTCTCAAATAAATTGCCGTGTCATCCTGAATTTTGTCTTTCCTAATTTTCTACATTACAAAATCATCGTATCATCATGATAATATTTAGAGCAGATTGTTGAATTATAACAGATAAATTAGAATATTTATCTTGATTATATCTAGGCGAAAAGTTATTTCAAAAATTTTATTTGCTAGAAACCTTCCCAGTACTATACTAAATAACTTCCCAAAGTTTCATGGCGATCCAATGAGTGGTTTGGTCAGGCATAAAGGACAAACAGACATACATTCATTTTTATATATATATTAATAATAATTAGACACTCCGCCAGGTGGCCAAAGGGAAAGGTTGCGTGAAACGACAGCTCCTGCTAGGTAATTTATTTTTAAAGCTTTTTCGCCGTACTTTATAAAAAAGAGCTATTTTTTTATTGAGGTGATATTGGTAAATTTATATCTTCATAATATGAGGCCAATTGTAATTCTTATCATAATTTATTTAAATTTACAGCGAAACAAGCCTCGCTCAACTTTTATCTATGCAAATTTTGATTCGTGTGAAAATTGTGCAAATTATAGTTTGGCAGTGGATCTGGGTTATGTTGAGAATCTGAAATTCAAGATTCAGATTCAGTACAGAAGGCCAAAGCTTAGATGTATAATTTTGATGTTATTACTGATATCTGGCATAGAGCAAAACCCGGGACCTAGGCCCACTAGGCAAACTACGCTCGAGTCATGTAAGGAAGGTGATATTCGACAATTGATTGGTGCAATCTCAAATAAAATGGATAACTGGGGGGATAAACTGATATCTGGCATAGAGCAAAACCCGGGACCTAGGCCCACTAGGCAAACTACGCTCGAGTCATGTATGGAAGGTGATATTCGACAATTGATTGGTGCAATCTCAAATAAAATGGATAACTGGGGGGATAAATTAGAGACAAGATTACTTTCTATAGAGCAAGGAGTTGATAAATTAAATCGACGTATACAACAACTGGAGAATACTATGGAAAACACGGTAAAATCTGTCTCGAAGAATTCTGAAAGGATCCAAGAAATTGAGAAAAGAATAGATTTCACGGAAATGAAAATGAGAGAAAGTAATTTAATTTTTTACGGAGTCGAAAAGAAAGAAAATGAAACAAGCGATGAATCTCTCGCAAAAATAAAACAGATAATTACGGACAATATGCAAATCTCCGAGAATATTAACATCCTTAAATGTCATCGATTATCTAAAAGGCCGAGCGCACCCCTACTGGTTGAAATACCCAAATATGAAGACAGAATAAAACTATTTAGGAATGCATTCAAGCTTAAGCAATTAAGGATTTACATAAATAAGGATTACACCTTAAAAGTTAGAGAACAGCGTCGATTGTTGATTAATAAGAGAAAAGAACTTTTGGCTAAAGGAATCTCATCTAGACTTCGAGATAGCAAGTTGATTGTGGGAAGTACTGTTTACCAAGTTATAAATGATAAGATCATGAGTTCAGAAGGAACTGAGATATAGCAAACACTCAGAAAGGAACTGGAAGGATCACATCATATCTCTTTTTACAGGCAAGAAAATATCACCATCAATCACATATAGCTAATAGGAATGGAAAACTAAACTACTCGATTTAACAACTATTAAAACTTGGTCACAATTATGTAAATATTATGTATTGGAATTTTTCCAATTTATACGTTTTCCCTTTCATTAATTATTTAAAACAATTTGAAACATTTGCTATAACGGAAACTTAGTGCCAATTTTATCTAAAACTCGAGATCGAGAATTTCCAGGTTTACCAATCACTTGCCAGAAAAATCTCGGGTCAGGGAAGAAGCTCTGAAGACATCATTGTGGGAATTTATATCAAAAACAAACACATACTGGACAATGTTGAAGAGAAAACTAATTGGATTTCGGTTACTTAAAATGAACCCAAGCATAGATTCATTGCTGACTTGTATAACCTTCACGTATCTACCTCCTAACGAACTCCAACTAGAGAATATATATATCACCATTATATTCTTTATTATCCAACTTTATAGACAATAGTTCAGTAGCTCTAAATCTATATAACTTCCATAAAAATGCTGTAAAAAAGAAAGACTTAACCGAACATTCAAACTTACCAAAAATTTCTGTTTGATGAGAAAGACAGAACCAACATCCAATTATTTGTTTAGGCAGATACGATAAGTTAACAATGATAAAACGGTGTTTACCTTACAACCCTGAACACGAGGATTTCCTGGGAAATCTCTTAAAGATTTCTTAAAAAATACATGGCCCACCTGTGCTGTGTGAGAGCTTAAATGGTCTTGCTTCATATGTAAATACCTGTTTTCTTTCCTCTTTTCGCTCTCCACTTCTCCCATCCATATTTCCAAAATTTTTTTTTTTTTTTCTCTTTTTTTGATTTTTTTTTTTATTCTTCTTATTTTTTATTCTTTCTTATAATCTGTATATATTTACCAAATGTATATAATCTTTCCCCATTTTTTATTTCCCACTTTCATAGGTTTCTCCGTTTTGTAACCCCAAGGAGAATCCTCTGTAAGACCTGTGTGTCTTAATAAAGGCTTTTGTGTGTGTGTGTGTATTAATAATAATTAATTAATTAAAAATAAAAATTAAAATATTTCCTATTATTACTAGTGTTTTCTTGAATTCTATGATTTTTATCTATTTCCTATTTTTATCTATTTATATCTAATTTTTCCATATTGAATTCACAAAATTTCTTTTTTCGATTCTAAAACAGATAATTGTTCAAAATTTATCATAAAGCATGCGTCTTTTAAAATTTATAATCTTTTCCGATCCACCCCCTTCATTATTACGCGCGGCATTATCCCTATTTTTCAAGTTTTATATTGTAGCAAAGCATTTATTATTTTATTAACAGAGAATCATTTTTATGTTTATATTTTGCTACTCTGTAAACTTTCCTGATCGCTTATCTTTTGTTTATCATTGATAGTTAAAAAAACTAAATTTAAGATATGATGTCAAGTAACAAGCCATCAGGCGTGAAACGAAATCGCTCCGAGATGGACTCTGACCCTAAACATCTCGATTTCAAGTTCGGCCATATCTCTTGCGCCTTCAACACCGGCGTGAATCAAATAAATACGCTCGCTACCAAGGCTAAATTAAATGAAGATCTACGCAGAAGCCTCATAAAAACTCTTCACTCCGCTCTGACCTGCGCTGAGCTGGCTCTCCAGGATGCCTACACTGGTATCAACCTCGCACAGTCTCGCCCCAAGCCAATGGCAGAGACACCATCCAGACCCTCATACGCTGAAACAGCAGACATGACCAAACCCCCAGCGCCTGTCTCCTCGAAGGTTAAACCAGCCTATAACAACCTGGCAAGAGACTTCGAATCCCATGTCGTAATTAAATCCATAAATCCTACTAAGGAATCTCGAGAAATCCTCCGCGAAGTAAAGTCAAAAAACCCTTCTCTCTTTGCCTCAAACGAGGTAGCTGCTTCAGTGAAAGGTAAAGGGAAGCTGGTCATCCACACTAAAACCAAACATGTTGCCGCTGAGCTAGCATCCAAGCTGAACAATGCAATGCCATCCGAACTGTCTTGTCAGGAACGTCCAACGATCCACCCCAGATACTGTATCTTTGGGGTAGAAGACAGCACCAAAAATGAAGAAATCCTTAAAAGTCTGGAAAACAACCCATCATTCAAGAATCTCCCAGGGAAAAGACACTTCAGAATTGCACATCGACCCAAACCCAATCCAAAAGGTTACACCACAGTATTCGTCGAAGTGGACGATGACACCGCCAAGACTCTGCAACAACGTGGTAAGATCCCCATCGCAAGCTTAATACACCGTTATGAGAAAAGCTATTCTCTGAAGCAGTGTTACAGATGCTGCGGTTTCAACCACCGCGCATCGACCTGCCAAGCCGCCAACCCCATATGCTACAAATGTGGTACAACAGGACACGAGGGACATGAATGCCCCAGCAACACACTGAAATGTCATAACTGCTCCAAAAAGGTAGGAACCTCATCTGAAGCACTAACCCACCAAGCCACATCCCGCGCATGTCCCTTGGTTAAGGCACAAATATCCAAGATTATAAAATATGATTAAACCCCTCAAAGTCCTACAGGCCAACCTCAGAAAGTCACCAGATGCTGTTCTGGAACTTTCCCAAATGGCAATCAAAACACAAGCAGACGTAATCCTGCTCCAGGAACTCCCCCGAAACTTCAGATGGCCCAATAGCACATTTTTAACGTTTGCTCCACCTGGTAACTACATCCCCTCGGGATTAGTTATTCGCGCCAGCCTTCATCCTGTACAGGTTGATTCCTCCGACCCAAACATCACTGCTGCGATGGTCTGGCTAGGCAAACAAGCCCTCTTAGTTTGTTCAGCCTACTGGCACCATGATACAACAGAATATGACTTTCTTCCGACCCTCGAATCCATCATTACCACATGTGCCATACCAAGTGTTTTAGGCATGGACGCCAACGCCCACTCCCCTACCTGGGGTCTCGGTGCAGTCCGTGATGCTCGAGGCGCTAGTCTGGAAGCATCTTCCATGCTCACAAACTTACACTTTCTGGGAGCTCCTGTGCAATACACTTGGAGCAACGGACACCAGTCTTCCTCCATCGATGTAACCTTGGCTTCCAGTTCCCTAGCCGCCCGAGCAACTAGAACATGCCTCCCTGAAATGGCATTCACAGACCATCTACCGATCCTCACTACAATCCAAGATACAATATCCCCAGCGCAAAATACTTCCTGGGCTGAATCGACGTGTGTGGAAAGCGCCTTCACTACATTCCTTGGCTCCTCTCTGCAACATGCAGTCTCACGTCTCCATGCCGCATCAACACACCAGGATATAGATGATGTGGTGCATATTCTTACCAAAATCCTTCAAGAGGCCTGCAACATATCCATGAAAAGAAAAAAGAAAGACAACAGACCATCAAAACCCTGGTGGAATAAAGACTTAGCAAAACTCCGCAATGTAGTAGTTTCTCTAAGGCGCCTTTCGCAGTGCACATCCACGCCCATTAGAAACTTCTTCAAAGGGCTCTACAGAGCATGTCACAACAGGCTGAGAGCCGAGATAATACGAGCCAAACACCTATAATGGATAAACCTCTGTCAAGAAGTATCCTCAGCCGCTTGGAGCTCTGTCTACAAATATATTTCCAAAGGACGAAGCACCCAAAGAGGACCTCCACTGCTAAAAAAATCTGACGGAACCCCCTATACACCAGAGGAAACCTGTGAAAAAATCTTGCAGCACTTTTGTCTGCCTGACACACCAATATCTCAGCCTCGGCCTTTAATACAGTTTTCTGGCCTCATTGAGCCAGACTTCACCGACGCTGAAGTACTTCGGGCCATCAAATGCTGTGGACTCAAGAAATCTCCAGGCTCTGATCGACTTGGAGCAAAGTGCCTTCAATTAGGAGGTCCTCCCCTACATAAACTACTTGCAGGACTTTTTACCAAGTGTTTAAGATTCGGCCATTTTCCATCACCCTGGAAAATCGGCCTTTTAGTCCTCATACCCAAACCGGACAGCACAGCAGAAAACCCACTGGAAAGATTCCGCCCAATTGCTCTCCTCAACACCCTAGCCAAGGTATTTGAGCGTTGCATTTTGGCTCGACTACAATGGCTAGCAGACCGGCACAATTGGTTTTCACCCCTCCAATTTGGATTTGTTCCTTGCCGTTCGGCCGAAAACGCCCTAGCTGCAATAAACCAATTCATAGACAGGAACATGGAAGAGGGGGAGAAAACACTAGTTATCAGCCTAGACATTAGAAGAGCCTTCGACACCGTACATAGGTATTCTATCATTGAAGCCCTACGAGAGGTTAGCTGCCCTGAGGAATTACTACAACTAATTACCAGCTATTTAATAAATAGAAAAATGGCCTATAGCGTTTGGGGACACACTGCTCACATTCTATCACTCCGTGGAGTCCCACAAGGAGCGGCTTTAAGTCCCTTCCTCTTCAGTATGATTGCAAGAAAAGCATTTACTTTGCAAAAACCTAGAAAGAGCGAATTAGTGGGCTTCGCAGATGATTTCACACTAATGGTGCAGGTGGCCCCAAAGCTTCCTAAATGTCAAATAAACAATTTTCTTGGAAATTTCTCACAATGGTGCAGAAGGCATGGAATGTTGGTAAATCCCCACAAGACTCAAGCATGCATGTTTTACAGAAACAAAACAAGATGGCCAAACAAGGACAGCATCCAACTTCTTGACCAGCCCATTGCAATCAACAAAACAATTAAAATCCTTGGTATCACCTTTGATTCAAAGAGACAATTTATTAAACATCTCAATAACAGTTTACTCAAATACCGATGGATACTCCCAAGGCTCACTAGCACCATAAAAGGACAATTTGGTTCAACCTTCAGTTCCGGACACAAAATTTACAAGAGAGTCGTTCTCCCAGCGCTACTATATGGCTCTGGTGTCTGGGGAAAGCGTGCATATGACACAAATGGGGCTCGCAAGCTACGTAATCTCCACTACAAATATGCGAAAGCAATAATAAGAGGTGGTCCATGCACACCGACAATACTAGCTATCTCATTGACGGGTTGTCCCCCAATCGATATCTCTATAAAGGCTCACATAGAATATTAAAAAACTTTGAAAACGGGCCACTACGAATCACGCCCAAGTCCTTCCTTTTTACCCTATCCCCCATCACGGAAGATAATCTATTTTACCAAATCACTACAACTAAATGTCACCACCATTTACACAGACGGATCCCAATCATCAGAAGGAGTTGGGGCTGGAGTCATCCTACCACCTCCTCTACAAACCATACAACTTAAACTCCACCAGGAGTGCTCAGCATTCCAAGCTGAACTTCTTGCCATTCTCTACGCAACAAAAATCACCATGAATTTCCCGAAAGAACACTTTATCATTGCCTCAGACTGCCAATCAGCTCTATCAGCCATATGTAGGTCTTGGCCCCCAAGAACACAACTAATTGCGGAAATAATCTACAACCTGCATTTTTCACCAAATGTGCAACTCTGCTGGATCAAAGGCCACAGCGGTATTCCAGGAAATGAACTGGCGGATCAGGCGGCAAAGGCTGCAGCACATTCTAATCTGCCACTATCCTTTACCACCCTCCCAAAGAGCGTCGCGCGCGGTAAAAAAGAACAGATAGCCCTCAAAATGTGGACAGACCTCTGCATCCAAGATTACTCCACCAGAAATCTACGAAGATTTGCTGCTACCCCAAAACTACTCCTCCAAATGCTTCGAAACATCAAGCATGGATCTACCTCCACAACAATCTTGACCGGACATGGCTACATTCAGGCAGACCTTGCAACGGTATCGAAAGAAGACCCAACTTGCCCCCACTGCCAAGATGAAGACCAAACCGTAGACCACCTCCTCTTCACTTGCCCAACCTTCCAATACCAAAGATTCCAGACAGCTACTCTCCTAGGTATCACCAACATATGTCCAGCATCCCTAGAAAATCTCCCAAGAAAGAAATCTGCCTGGCAACACCTCATTAATTGGACTTCCACTGGCATTGTATATAAATCCAAGAAGACTTAGGTCAGAAGGACATCCCGGGTAGTTGGCGACTTCTGTACGCTCCAGGAACCTGGGTTACTTAAATAAATAATAACTGATAGTTTGTGCCTGCCTTAAATAAATTGCTGTGTCATCCTGAAGTTTGTCTTTCCTAATTTTCCACGTGGCAATATGAATAACTCTTCGATAAAATTATCCCTTGAATCAATATTAGAATAAGAACATTAGGCCTCCAGAGAAAAGTTTATTTTAAAAATATTTTTTATTTAAAAATTTCTCAAGCTTTCGGGCAAGTAAGTCCTTCTACGGGAGAAAATATTTTACATCATTAATACGCCAATAAAATAAGATATAAAATTAAATAAAGTTCTTTGGTTATTTACATTTGTTTCAATGCATAATCACGCGGGCTTCTGTTGCGCGTGCTTTCGAGTTTGCTATTCCAAGACGATATCTTCACTTGGGGGTTATGGGGTGGGTTCAGGGAATATTATGTTATAAATTTCCGGAATGTCTATTCTTCTGTTAATGCTATTGTGACAGTAGATCTTTAGTATACCAACATAGAAGAGAAACAGGCCATTCCTTTTCCCTATCAGAACCAAAGGCCCATTACTCCAACATCCCCAATAGACTACAGAGACTTATCATAGAATCCATCATATCCAGAAAGTACAATAGCGTTAATAGAAGAATACACATTTTAGAAATTTATAACATAATATTCCCTGATCCCTCCCCCCCATAACCCCCAAGTGAAGATATCGCCTTGGAATAGCAAATTCGAAAGCACGCGCAACAGAAGCCCGCGTTGATGTTATGCATTGAAACAAATGTAAACAACCAAAGAACTTTATTAATTTTATATCTTATTTTATTGGCGTATTAATGATGTAAAATATTTTCTCCCGTAGAAGGGCTTACTTGCCCGAAAGCTTGAGAGATTTTTAAATAAAAATATTTTAAAAAGAAACTTTTCCCTGGAGGCTTAATGTTCCTATTTTAATGAATAACTCAATTTTTATTCCCAATAATTATATAGACTTTGAGCAATTAATCGACTGAAGTTGTTCTAGATGTGTTCCTTGAAGATAAACACAAAGTTTCTTGAAGTGTTCTCTATGTCGGAAGTAAGCATCAGTGTCGTCCTCCTCATATTTCACGCGATATTTGAAAACTTCCAACCTCGCTAATTATTGGGAGTATATATAAGTTCATGCGGTTTTGATAAAGATGGCGCTACTAGTTTATTATTCTACTGTTATTTTGAAGCGTCATCATAAGGCTTCCTTTTTCAGTAACCATCATTTCTTTGAAGTATAAACCTAGTTTCTGTTTACTAAAAAAAAATTCAACTTTTGTACTAAATAATATTAGGCGTACAAATAAGTTTTGAGGGATTTTTTTTTATAAATTCGAAGCTTTATTCAGAGAAATCAGTACAATATATTTCATTCAAAGTATTGTCCATCTTTAGCTACGAATTTTTTCCATCTTTCGAAAAGCATACGGATTCCGTGTCGAAAAAATTCCTCGTCTTTTGAGGCGATCCAAACATCGACCCAATTTTTCGCCTCTTCGTAAGAAGTAAAGTGCTGCTCGGCCAGGCCATGTGTCATCGAACGGAACATGTGGTAGTCTGAAGGAGCAATGTCTGGTGAATACGGCGGGTGGGGTAGGACATCCCATTGAAGCGCCTCCAAAGTCTCCTTGACAACTTTTGCAACATGTGGCCGAGTGTTGTCGTGCTGATAGATCACCTTGTCATGTCTTTTGACATATAGTGGGCGTTTGATCGTCAATGCTCGGCTTAATCGCATCAAATGTTGTTGGTAACGTTCTCCAGTGATAGTTTCGTTAGACTGAAGTAGCTCATAGTAGATCACTCTGAGCTGATCCCACCAGATGCACAGCATTAGCTTCTTGCCATGAATATTCGGTTTGGCCGTTGAAGTTGATGCATGACAGGGCTTACCCCACGATTTTCTGCGCTTTGGGTTGTCGTAGTGAATCCACTTTTCGTCCCGCGTCACGATTCGATGCAAAAAAACCCTTCCGATTTTGTCTTTTGAGCAGTAGTTCGCACGTGCAAATACGGCGCTCGATGTTTCCTGGCTTGAGTTCATATGGAACCCAATTTCCTTGTTTTTGCACCATACCCATGACCTTGAGACGGTTCGAAATCGCTTGTTGAGTCACTCCCAAGGTTTCAGCGAGCTCCTCTTGAGTTTGGGCTTGAATCTTCGTCCAATAAAGCCTCCAACTCAGCGTCTTCAAACTTTATTGGCCTCCCTCCGCGTTCTTTGTCTCTGGTGTCAAAATCGCCACTTTTGAAACGCCGAAACCAGTACTCACATGCTTTTATTGATAGAGCATGTTACCCATATGCCTCACACAGCAATCGATGTCCATCAGCTGCACTTTTCTTCAAATTAAAACAAAAAGCAGCGCTTCCCGCAAATTGTGTTTTCTTGGCACAAAGGTTGACATGGTTAGAGCACAAAAAAAAAAATGTTCCTTACACTTGAGTGAAAAGATTCCTTCTGATTTTTTTGGGGAAAATGATGAAGCCTTAACATGAAACCTTACAAGGTCCGATGTTATTTATATAATATTTGTTGTGACTTCTTTTGCAAATCCCTCAAAACCTATTTGTACTCCCAATATGTTTTTGCCGGGAGTTTTGCTTCATTACTTCAATATGAAGAAAAAAGTTGCTGAGAGTCATCGTTTTTTAGTAAAAGTTTATGGTGACCATGCTCTAGCAGAACGAACATGTCAGAAGTGATGAGGAATGAGATTCTTCAGATGAAGAATTAGAGGCAGGGCTCGATGAAAATCAAAGGCAAAATCAAACGTATGTTGCCGTGAGAATCTTATTACTTCCACGTGTAATCACAAGTTTGTTCTAATAATTAAAAAATAAATAAAAATAAACGCTTCATTAATCTTGGTCAGAGAAAAAAACATGTAATATATAATATTTATAAGAAATGGAAGCATCAAAGCACGAATGTTTCTTTTTAAACATAAAACAAACTTCTACTGTCTTTAATGAGACGAAAAAATATATTGGGAGGGCTTGGTTCATCAGTGGTGAACCCTCCCAGCGCTTTTGCCAATTTAATCTACCACACCGCTTCTTAGAGCTCTAATACTGTATTGGACGATTCTAATTATATATGCTGCAATGAGGGGTGGAATCTTAGAAATGATATTCAAGCAACTATGGACATAAGCTTTTTAGGAGAGCAGAATTACATATAAATATTTATAAATTCAATTACCATCTATCGATAAAAAGTGTAACAATAAAATTTACTGGCAATGTGTTTCAATAATGTAATCAAATATTATCTCTCTATAGTAGCTCAGTTGGCAATGGAGAGATAATATTTGATTAAATTATTGAAAAGAAACACATTGCCAGTAAATTTAATTGTTACAAATATAAATATTTGCATCGAGCAATGCTCTTCTGAAAACAATAAGTAGAAGGCCAGTTAGGAATAATCAATTATATGGCGAGAGATAACGTGCATCATTTGTGTTAATTATTAATGTATCTTACACTGCAAACAATACGTAGAAAGCCAGTTAGGAATAATTAATTATATGGCAATAACGTGCCATTTATATATAAGAAATGGAAGCATCATTTGTGTTAATTATTAATGTATCTTACACTGCAAACAATACGTAGAAGGCCAGTTAGGAATAATTAATTATATGGCAATAACGTGCCATTTATATATAAGAAATGGAAGCATCATTTGTGTTAATTATTAATGTATCTTACACTGCAAACAATACGTAGAAGGCCAGTTAGGAATAATTAATTATATGGCAATAACGTGCCATTTATATATAAGAAATGGAAGCATCATTTGTGTGTTAATTATTAATGTATCTTACACTGCAAAAGAATGAAACACTTAGGTATTTTAAAGTCAGATTTATTTCATTTTAAGAGAATAAGGTTATTGCTAAAATTACAGACTCCTATACTATGTGAAAAGTGAAGCCATATTAGTTGTAGTATGAGTTACGATGTTATTACTGCACATGCAAGTGTAAATCGAAAGATGCTTTGTATTTACGTTTATGTAGATATTTTTTTGTGATTCTACAACTGGTAAATTTTCATCTTTTCATCTAGCGGTTTTCGACCGCTACAACCCGGGTTCGATTCCCGCATTGGGCACTTTTTTTTTTTTTTTGATAAAAAAAATGCTTCAATGGCCCCCGATTCTTGCAAAAGTCCAACCCCACCAGCGAGTGCAAGTAACCAAACAGATCTCTGGCACATTTGTAAGTGCAAAGTCGAACTGCTTTTCACAGATGTATACATGCAGTGCACTTACAGTAAAAGCAGTCGCCTACTTATACCCACCATGATTATCATGGCCTGCACCACGTGTACTAGGGATAAGCACACAAAAAAATATAATGTAACTCTTTCGAAGCTTGGCAGGCACAGAACTGTCTGGATGCCACACCGCTGGTTGGCTTATGGCCGGCGTTTGGTACGTCGTTCCAGTCAATAGAAGAGTCTATAGCAGTCGCATCAAAGGACACGAGGTTGAGCTGGTTCAGACGACATCGAATGATTCTTGTTAGCACAAACTAGTTCTTAATTACATCTTATTTCATGGTCTACGGTGAATAATGTGTCAGTACGGTACATGACGTGATTTACACTATTTTGCTCCCTTCGTAGTAGTCAGTTATGGTCGTTGAAGTCTGTCTGTCCGCCCCTCCTGTGTGTTTGCAAGCGTAAATTAAATTAACATCTATAATTGTACACTGGGATCAGGTGATAAATTAAGAGAAAGACATCTCTTGATCGTTCAAATAAAATTTGCTGATGGCTTGCGCCATTTGTTGGAATATATATCAACAAATCGTTGATTTTTTTTTATTCCAAAATTAGCCAAATGCCCTTTCTTGATTAATCAATAAAAGCTAACCACATACGTGTTTCAAGCTGTTGAGCTCTTCTTTTTATTTCTTCAAAGTTTTTTTCCCCCTCTACATTCAAACGAATATTTTTCCTTCCACCGTTCTTTTTCCATTAATTCAAATCTCCAGAGATATATTCATCAATCTATTTCCTCTTACATATGTCCCATTCGACCTTTTTGTATTTTTTCTGATGACCTTCAACGGGACTCGTTCTTATCCAAATTTTCTCAAGAGTTCTTCATTTCATCTTACTCTTTATATTTTACTTCTTATCCACATTTAGAATGCTTCCAATCTGATTTTCTCGTCCATTCCCAATATGACCATACCTCTGACCCATCCAACATAACCCTATAAACCGGAGTATTCACTAGCCCCTTCTCTAACCCCTCACTAAACCTCTCTCTCTTCCGCAGTTTCTTTCTTCTATTAAAAGGCCTCTTTCCAATGTAAATTTAATCATTAATTTTTTGTACATTTGACATATATATAAAAGTCAATGTCTGTTGTCTGTTTCGCGATAAACTCAAAAACTACTGAACCAATTGGTACCAAATTTTGCATGTCGCTTTTTATAAACCTGAGGAAAAATTTCGGTTACATTTTGATTAGTATTTTTGGCTATTTATTTTTTTCATTTGAAGAACTTTTTTTTTACGCGGAGTAAATACGAGGCGAAGTAACAACACCAGGCCAATTAAGCGACCAATGAGCGTTCTGCATTTTTTTTTTTTTCAATTTGTTTGCGTACTTTTTTTGAAATATCTTCTTATACGAGTGTTACTTTTTTTTTTTACAAAAGTATTGAGTATTGAGAGATAAATTTATATTGCTAAGTTACAGTAAGTGCACACAATGCAATTTTAAACAACTTTACAAAATTAGCGTTACTGTATGTAAATAATGACTTTCGTATTTTTTATTAATTTTTGTTCGGGCCTTTTTTTTTATCTCTTTAAAAAATCGTTTAAAATCCAGTCGCAGTAATTAGCAAACACATATGTTAGCCTAATTTCCATGTGCTCTTTTATTTTTTACAGAAAAAATATTTGCCAGTATTTTGGATTAATCTTTTTTATAAACCTATTTTTTCTTATTTTTACTGAGAAGATGGGCATCGCAGTCAAGATCCATCGCAGTCACTCACTCAATCAGGCAATTTCAAGGGTTAATGCGCTGGGGCGGGTACCTCGGGGGTTGGGTGGAAAAGCTGTCATCTATTTAAACTATATTGATTTTGAGACAACTAAATGGATTGCAAAAAATAATTAAATCAAATACCTAAACACTAATATAATACAATTTTTGCCATCACACATACTTTTTTCCTGTGGTTTATGTGTTACTTCTGTATTGCTATTCTATGGCACTTCTACTATTTATTATTGATGTACTTTCAGTATGAAGGAAATTGCATTCGGGGGAATTCTCGGGCGAAGCCGGGTCATTCGTCTAGTTTGACATTTTTTCCGATATCGAAGATCGAAGATATTTAAACTTATTAACTCGCTCCATTCTTCGACCCTCTAACATGTTTTAATTTTATTGACTTTTTGGCGATTACCATGATTTTCTAGGGATAAGGTGACTTCGCCACACTCGAGTCAATTTCTTGAGTTTCTTGACAGCAACCTGATGTCTATTGTGAATGGTAGAACATTATCTGATAAAAACGGTAACTACACCTACTTTTCAGAACAGGGCTCATCTGTTGTGGACTACTGTATAATTACACCTTCTCTTCTAGACTGTGTTGTTGATTTTAAAATATAAGATATCCCCTATTCCGACCACTTACCAATTACATTGACAATAAACCTAGATCCAGATTCTACTTTTGTAAATATTTCGAAACAACCAAATAATAAGCATTCAATTTATGCTAACTCAGTTTGTCGAAAAAAGTATAAGTGGATACCTGAAAACTCAACGCGCTTTACGCAAACATTAGAAGATATAAGTTTAAATTGGAATGGGTCAATTGATAACATAACGAATACAATAACATACCAAATAAAAAAAGCAATGGTTAAAACTGAAATGCAAACTATATTAAAGTCAGCTGGTTCAAAATCTATTCCTTGGTTTGATCATGAATGCTATATGACTAAAAAATCGATGAAATCCTACCTCTTAATTTATGTTAAATCAAATAAAGAACAAGACCGTAACACATACATTAAAACGAAGAAAGAATATAATGCTTTGATAAATTATAAAAAGAAAAACTACTACCAAATAATACATGAAAAACTAAAAAATGTTCGCTATTCCCAAAATTTCTGGAAAACAATAGCTACCTACAAAAAAGAGGCTGTATACAGGGGAATATACCGATGCTGACCTGGCAACAATATTATACGGGGCTGCTGGCTTCTGAGACAGTATTTGAAGTTGTTCCTTCTCTGAGTACTGTTGTGATATGTAAATAACCTATGTTAAATGTTATAATTGTTACCTATTGTTAACTATGCAAAATTATTCCATTTGTAAATTGTTTTAAACTTATGTAAATTATTTCCTTTTTATCTCTATCTTGTATATAAGAAGATTGCTAGATTGAATAAACATTCAGTTCAACTTGTAAGTCGTAGCGAGTTTGTTCAGACAACTCACCTGTACTCACTTGTACAGACGGATCACCAGCCTTTATTGCCTCTAGTCAAAAAACCGCTGAGTGATATATCTCCGCGTCTACAAAGATTAGTAATGAAGCTTATAGCATTTGACTTCAAATTGCAGTACAAACCAGGAAAATACTTGATTGTGGCTGATACCCTATCCAGGGATACTCACCCCATGGACGAACTACCAACGCCTTTTCTTGAAGACAAAAGAATGGTCAAGATGGTACGTGTTAATATCTCGGATGAAAAACTGGTAGCGATGCAGAAAGATACCCGAGAGGATCCTGCTTTGGTTAAAGTAATCGATTATGTGATTGAGGGATGGCCTATATGCAAAAAAGACGTCGATGAAGATGCCAAAGTATTTTTCGATTTCAGACACCGTTTGTATTTATGGAATGATCTATTATGTATAGGATCGGCCATAGTGATTCCGAAGACACAAAGGAATAATATGCTTAATTTGTTGCACCAATCACACCAAGGGATATCTGCAATTCAGGGTTTGGCGCGAGAATCTTTATTTTGGCCGAGAATGTCCATCGACATTGCTGAAAAAGTAAAAAATTGTGAAATTTGTCAAAAACATCAGAAATCAAAAATACGGCAGCCGTTAAAACCTTTCCCAGTTCCAGATTATCCATGGCAGACAGTATCATTGGACATATTTTATATTCAGAAAAAGCCCCATTTGTTAGTGGTCGACAGATATAGTGGCTACCCGGAGGTATTTACATTGGACCCACCTACGGCGATTAATGTAAAAAATAAATTGAGAGAAACATTTGCACGATTCGGGATTCCGGAAACCATGATGTCCGACAATGGACCACCGTTTCGCTCAGAGATTATGACTGACTTCTGTATAAGATGGGGTATAAAACAGCTATTTTCCAGTCCACACCTTCATAGATCTAATGGTCTGGCCGAGAGAAACATTCAAACAATAAAAAATCAACTAATCAAATGTAGAGATGAAGGGTCCGACCCATATCTGGCTATTCTGGCATATAGGAATACACCAAAAAATGACCTACCGTCACCCGCACAGCTATGTTTATCGAGGAGCCTTCGATGTCAGATCCCCAGAATTACACCGCTATATAGACCCTATCAAACTAATTGGAGAAGTATAGAGAATGCCAAAAGAAAAAGACAGAGCTCAATGAAAGAGCAGTATGACAGAAATAGTAAAAGCTATCCCAAGGTCAATGTAGGAGAGGATGCATGGTGTCAAATACATCCAAGGGAGACATGGACACCGGTGAAGATTTCAGCGCAGGCTGATTCTCCTCAGAGCTTTGAAGTTGTGACACCATCGGGAAATAGGTTGATAAGAAATCAACAATTTATTAGGCCAAGGGATGGAGGCTACGAAAAAAGCCAGTTGTCTTCAGAACCAATTACCGACTCCCCAGAAGCTCAACATCCGCAGTGCGACAGTCCAACGATGGGCGAGTCATCCACAGCCCCGATACAGCGGTCAAGTGAAGAGACCAATATTGACCAGAGGGAAGGCGCGACTACATCCGCTGGGATTGCACCAGAACCATCCGGAAGGCCCCGGTTTTCAAGGTTTGGAAGAGAGTTAAGAAAACCACAAAGATTTGGGTTTTAAGCAGAGGGGAGGCATGTCAACCGCCTTTTGATTTGCCTGATCTGATTGTTGATGGTTGTCTAGATTCGTGACATTCTTTAATTGTTGTAGCAGAGGGGAAACATGTTGTGATATGTAAATAACCTATGTTAAATGTTATAATTGTTACCTATTGTTAACTATGCAAAATTATTCCATTTGTAAATTGTTTTAAACTTATGTAAATTATTTCCTTTTTATCTCTATCTTGTATATAAGAAGATTGCTAGATTGAATAAACATTCAGTTCAACTTGTAAGTCGTAGCGAGTTTGTTCAGACAACTCATAAGCATTACAACAAGTACTATATCCCCACCTGATAATGAACTAACCAAAGAAATAACCATCCTCGAGATTACTAAAGAAATCTCTCGCTTGAAATGTGGTAAGGCCAGGGGAGTCGACGATGTTCCGAACGTTGCAATAAAAGTCCTACCTCAGAATTATTTGGTCATTCTGAAAGATCTATACAATAAAATCTTAAGCACGGCTTCACTCCCTTCAATATGGTCTAAATCTATTATTCACCCTATCTTTAAAAACGGCGATCCAGAAAATCCCGCGAATTACCGGGGAATATCTCTGTTATGTAATTTGGCAAAACTTTAAAAACGGTGATACAGAAAATCCCGCGAATTACCGGAGAAAATCCCTGTTATGTAATTTGGCAAAACTCTTCACAACAATACTGAAACCCCGTCTATATAATTGGATTGAAAATAGAAAAATCATCCCAGAGAATCAAGCCGGTTTCAGGGCTAATCATTCCTGTCACAATATCACATCTTCACTTTAATATCACTGATTCAACTTACACTGAGGAAAAAAAAAGAAGAAAGTTTTATGCTTTCTTCGTGGGGGGACATCAAAAAGGCGTTTGACTCGGTTCCCCACTCTTTACTATGGAAGAAATTGACTGATATGGGCCTAAATTATAGTTGTGTGAATTACTATGAGAATATGACAGCAGCGGTCCGCTGGAATAATTCCTACACGGAATTCATAAAGATAAGATCAGGTGTTCTGCAAGGAGAACCACTTTCCCCATATTTATTCCTGATTTTCATAAATGATCTAAGCAAAATATTTGACGATTCGAATTTGCCAGTAATATATTTACCTAACTTTGAAAACATACATATACTGCTTTATGCGGACGATATAGTTTTAATTGGTGAATCTCGAATTAATCTTCAAATGAAAATTAACATTTTAAAAACATATTTAGAAACTAATTTTTTAACTTTGAACGAAAGCAAGTCAAAAATAATGATTTTTCGAAACGGCGGTAAACCAGCACGATCTGAAAAATGGTACTGGGGCCAACAAATTATAAACTCTACACAGAAATATTTATACCTGGGATATCCGCTAACCCCATCAACTTCATTTACCCAAACATCTCTTCATTTCAAGGGTAAGGCCATAGCAGCTATAGGAGCAGTATGGGAGATTCTTATGAAATCCAAGTTAAATTATTTTCACTTAACAATGAAGCTGCTCGATACCATAGTTATAACAGCTCTACTATATGCTTCACTAATCTGGTCAGATGAACGAGAGTTAATATTGAATAAAATCCAAGATCTTTTCTGAGACGATATCTAAATCTAGCAAATTATACCCCAGGATATATTTTAAGGATAGAAACAGGAAGAACATCTCTCGCAGTGATAGCAAAAAAATTATCGTTAAAATTCTGGCTAAGAATGCTAAAAATGGACACTACGAGATTACCTTCAATCTGTTTGGCTCACTTGTGGGACGTTTATACCTCTACAAGTCAAAATATTGTATTTACAAAGAGTTTAATAAATACATTAAATAACACTGGTTTTTCATGGCTTATCGGATGCTCTGATCACAATTTAGTGCAAAGTTATATTCCTCTGATTACTAGGACAATGTCAGATCAATCAAAACAAGAAGACCAATCAAGAATAAGAAATTCAAAACTTTATCCACATTATAAAAATTTCCATACGTCAATAGAAACAGATTGCTACCTAACCGATGATTTTCCGTTACCAGTCAAACGATGCATAGCTCAATCGAGAATACTATTTACAGTCTTAAAAAAAAACATGTTCTGACGTTTGAAGCCAAAAACCTAATATGCACACTGTGTGACAAGGAAATTACTGAAGAACTCCCCCATTACCTGCTTAATTGTACAGCCCTTGATGAAGAAAGGAAGGCCCTATATCAGCAAATTAAATGTACCAACATTTCACCCTACGTATTGCTTTCCAAAATATCAGCAAACAAATCTAAGGCAATAGCTTACTATATTTTTTTAGATCATCATTAGGTAAGGACCAGTCAACAATTGAATGACTTTGAGACGAAGAGTAAAGCCAGTTCAATTTCTATCTTACTACCTATGTAAATAACACAAGATGATTGTTACCTTACCCAATTGAGAGAATCTGTATGGGGCATGTCCCTAATAAAGGCTTTGTGTGTGTGTGATTACCATGATTTTGTATTTTCTATACACTATATATTTGTACTATTCATTTTGAACTAGCAGGCATCTCGGAAGTTTTTTTTTTTTTTCATCATTTGCCAATATCACTTAGACTACTACAAATCTAGTTGTCGGAATCATCTCTCCTCCTCCAACCGCTATTCCCATCTCTACTTCCTCCATAAATACCATTACTCCGAATACATATTAAACATATTGGTGAACATCTCCCCGTCTCTTCCTATAGCCACCTCTCCTCATCATCAACTCTTACCACAGCTCCAATTTATAAGGTCTTTATTAATTCCATATTTCTTTCTCTCTCTATTGTGTGTGCAGTCCATTGGTGGCGGAGTCTTTTCCGCGGTTGGCGCCACCAATGAAGACTTTGTATATATTTTATAATAATAAATTATTTATATATTTATCATTATCCATATACGTATTTATCATTATATTTATTAATTATCATTATTATCATATATAACCTTATATTATGAACATTAAAATAAAGTTGTTTCAATCTTAATCTCACTCTCTCTTTCACCTGCTCCAATCATCTCCACATAATATATGCATAGATCAAATTCATAACTTAAAAACGGTGTGTCTAAATCACGTGAGAATATACATAGAAACTTCTGAGAGATAGTTTTACAAGATTATTGCAAGAAACGTTTTAAATCTTCTTTTACTGGCTTATCAAATCTTCGCTCAAATAATCGCTTTTTTCACCAAAAAATACTTATTATTAACTTTCTCGTTGCAAGTTTCAATAAAACTATTAACAATTTTACCTAATATAAAGTGAAACCTTGTTTCTATGAATGGTAGTGTCAACAATTGCCTGAATGGGTTTCTTCTTTGTACTAACGAGGCTATGTGCTCTTATAGCATAACAAATAAATATTAATTGAATTATAATTGGAAAAATGCTTAAGCCTATAGTTATATAAAATAACTTTTATAAAGAGAATCCCAATAGATATCCCAAGATAGTTTCTTATTTAATAAACCTCGTTACTCTCAGCCCAACAAAAGTTAATCTCTTGTCAAACTAGGCTTAGAACTTGGGCAGGCGATCTGCTTTTTTCCCCACTCCACTCAACTTTTAATCCAATGTTTATAACTTTTTTTTTAAAGTCACAGAAGTCGTTGTTTTAATTTCATTTCTACTTGTAAAAATAATTTATTATATAACTACGTATATATATGTATATTAAAATACAGTAGAACTCAGATAATTCGAATATTTATCTTGGTCCCTTGACTTTTAAGCCTTTTATTCAAAACGTTTTTAATTCGAATTTTTGGATAATTCGATTTTTTTGGTCCCTTGGGCTTCGAATTATCTAAGTTCGACTGTATATAAAATGAAAAAAGTTTTTATTTTTAAAAATTCATAGTGTTTATTTTTATTATCAAATAGAGTATTTTAGTTGAAAACTTTTAGACTTCTGCTCAATGTAATTTTGTGATTTATTGAGTTATTTGACACACACACACACACAAGACGAATATATTGATTGAAGAGCAAGTGATTGTTGAGACGGTTGTTTTATAAGTACATTGGCCACAAAAAATTGCATCAACTATAAACACTTAGCAAAATTTCAAAAAAACTTGGATACTTAATGAGAACACTGTTGTTGTTGTTGTTGTCTTGTCCAATGAAGAGCCTCAGATGTCCCCATGCATCTCCATCACAGCAGTCACAATGTCCACTATCTTGGGTGTGTAAAGCTGCTGTTCTGGGTCCATGTCAATTTTCTGCAAGGCCGCGGCCATAATAATATAATGGTAAATATAATAAGAACACTAAAGCATGTAAATAATTTTTTTTTTTTTTGAAACCGTAACTAAAATCAAGTGTATAAAAATAGCCTTATCTATTCATGAAAGGGTATATTTAAATAGCCTTCTAGTGTATCGTTAATTAAATTTATCTTGTTATTTTTTATTATTCCCAAGTTCATCTTTAATCTGTAGCATGCCAAGGAAGAAAAAAAGGGATTTATACTAGAGATTTTATGATTTTACAAAAGTCAGAATCACAGGCTTCAGAGAAAATGGAATTCCGACTAAAGAAATTACTATGAAAGTAGGCTGCAACCAAATTACTGAAAATTAAAAACACATTTTTAATGCTAATTTTCTTCTAATATATATATTCAGAACTTATTTATACCGTTTTTTATCCTGCAATGAATAAAAATTGAAAGAGAGAGGGTATGGCTCATCACTGGTGAACCCTCTAAGCGGTTTCGCCATTTTAATCTCCAGACAGCTTCATTATTGTATTGGACTGAATTTCTTATATACCCTGCACTTGCTATTGAATATAGTAACTTGGTATTTTATTGAACTATAAACATATTCCAGGACTTTAGTTCTTTTTGTTTGTTTTTTAATACAAAAGTGAAACGGTCTGGAGATGGTGAAACCGCTTATGAGCTATACCCTCCCTCATTCAAAATTTAGTCATTGCAGGTTAAGAGCTGTAGAAATAAATTTTTATTATACATTTTAGAATAAAAGGAGCATTAAAAATATGCTTCCAATTTTCATCAAAAGATGTGTGGCGCTATGGTAATAATGCTATTTTTAACCAAAGTACTGTTGTAACGATTTGGTATCAGTGGTCAGAGGAAGAGAAAAGTTTAAGAAAATCTGGGTCAGGTTTCCCTAGAGTAACAACAGAGAGAGGATAGGAGGATTCAAAGGATGGTTGTAGCAGACAGGACAACAACTGTACCGATAATTCAGGCAACTCTACATGTGCAGAATGAATCTGGACATCTCTGAACACCATCAATAACCGCCTTATCGAAGCAGAACCCCGTAGTCTCCGGGCTTTATAAAAAAAATTCTATTCTCTGCCATACACAGAAGCGACAGCTTAAGCTGGTGTGGAGAGATAGTATATGGTTTCACAGGCTACCAATCAAAGTGTATGATTTTCGAGCCCAAAAAAAAAATGAATGTAGCAAGCAGACAAGCCGCAATGCACTATAGCATAGTACCAAGGTGCTACACGCCAACAAGGTTGTTCAAAAAAGGTTAAGAGTCCCCAGGCCAGGAAAAATAAAAGAAGGACAGGTTTTTAATTAGATAAGAATATTAGATAAAGCAGGAATAATTCAACAAGTGCTCGGAAAACGAAGTTTTCTTTTTGTAAAAATAAAAAAGTTTTAGGTAAAAAAATTGTTAATAAAAAACACTTTGGCTATATATTTTTTAAAATATTTGAGACTGAGGTCTTATATCAAGGATTAGTGGTGAGGGTACCAGTACTAAGACAACCAATCACGAAGCTTTTTTCAGAAGAACTTTTTTTCAGAAAAAAAGTGCTCAATGCGGAAATCGATCCCGGATCATGGAGGTAGAATATAAACGGTTTATACACTGCGTGACATTGAAAATGGAACACCAAGAAATAGTGGCCAGAAAGTGATGAAACTCGGCAGACAGAGAGAGACAGGGACGAACAACAAGTGATCTTTATTTCAAAATGATAGTCCTAATACAGAGCGAGAACGGCGTCGGCTTAGTAGCAAGTAGGACCACCGCGGACGGCGATGCACGCAGCAACACGTCTAGGTAGAGAGTCAATCAGAGTACGGATGGCGTCCTGAGGGATGGCTCTCCATTCCCTCTCAACCATTTGCCACAGTTCGTCTTCTGAACGCGGCTGTGGAAAGGCATGCAAACGGCGTCCAATGATGTCCCAGACGTGCTCGATTGGTGAGAGATCAGGAGAGTACGGTGGCCAGGGAAGCATCTGTACATCTTGCAGAGCTTGTTGGCTAATGCGAGCAGTGTGCGGTCGGGCGTTATCCTGCTGATAAAGGGCATTGGGTACCCCCTGAAGGTAGGGGAGTGTCACCGGTCGCAGCACATCATCAACGTATCGTTGGGCCGTCATAGTGCCCTGAATACGAAGTAAAGGTGACCTGGAATCATACGCGATTGCGCCCCAAACCATGATTCCACGTTGTCGCACGGTGGGGCGTTCCACAATTGCTGCCGGATTGGACCTTTCTCCACGTCGACGCCACACTCGTACACGGCGACTATCACTGGACAAGCAGAAACGCGACTCATCTGAGAACACGACCCTGTGCCATTCCGTCATCCACGTCGATCTAGCCCGGCACCATTCCAAACGTTGGCGCCTATTCGGTCGGGTCAATGACAGTCTTCTTAGCGGACGGCATGAGTGCAAGCCATTAGCAACCAATCGACGGGAAATGGTTCTGGTCGAGATGGAATGATCTCTGGTGTCTTGCACATGTTGCAGGATGGCGGTACAAGTGGCTTGTGGGGCCGCCACTGCTTGTCGAAGGATACGCCGATCCACACGTGCTGACGTCACTCTGGTTGCACCGACATTCCTATAAATTGCCACATTTCCTTGTTCCAACCATCTTCTCCACAGTCGGTGCACCGTGGACGCACCAAGGTGTGTATCAGCTGCGATTTGACGTATGGACCAACCTGCCCTTTTCAGTCCGATCACCATGCCCCTCGTAAAAGCGTCTGTCTGCTTGAACTGCCTCCGTTTACGATGACCTGGCATTCTCTGTTATTACACGTGTCTTTTGACACAAGAACAAAATTTCTACAATGATTTTCCTTGAAGAAATAACGACACGAATACTGTCCTTTCTGCAAGTTCCTTCCCTTATATCTTACCCCATGTGCGCACGAGAGCTGCGCATTTTACATCATTTGCATAACTCGGTTAGGCGCGTCTACCCTGAAATTTGCATAATTTTCTGGCCACTATTTCTTGGTGTTCCATTTTCAATGTCACGCAGTGTACAACTCGTCCACCGACTCAATCTACAATTTTGTCTAAATTCTAGGTATAGTTGTTTCAAATTCTTCTTGTACACCGGTTGGTATCCGGAAAAACTATTTCGATTTGAGAATTATCGGTTCACCGAGGTCGAGCTGAGGACTTGAACTGTTCGCCGTCGACGGCTTGGTCTTTTATGTATAAGGGACCTGACAAATAAGAAAATACTTTCAATGTGCGAATCATCTAAGATATATAAAGGTCACTTAGCACAACACGTTTGTCTTTTCTTAATGTTGATGCTAGCTGAAGCAAATGATTTGAAAAATGCAGAGCTAAGGTGACTAAACGATCTTGGTAAGTAGTATTGATACATAAGTATGGTCACAAGAGTTGACCATAGTGAACAAACTATCTTTCAAGGTGGGCGTTCGACCACGTTTCCTATCCCTAACTGAGCTCCGAAGTGCTCATTAATCCACCCTGATGTGGCTCTAATACACAAACTTTGACTTCACCTAACAGGTCACACGGGGTGTATTAAAATCAAAATAAGATTATTTAAATCAATCTATATCTTTATTAATTGTCTTTTATATACTCAGATTCTTCCCACTGAGTGGTATGAAATAGGAATGGATTTACAAAGTTATATAAGAATTATATACATAAATTAAACATAAGGCTTCAACGCGCCATCTATATATAATAAAAAAAAATTAAAGCACGAATTTTTCTTTTCCAAATAAAATTAACTTTAGTGTCCTTACTGCGGTGAAAAATATTGGGAGGGCTTGGCTCATCAGTGGTGAACCCTCCCAGTGATTTCCTCAATTGAACCCGCCAGACTGCTTTTTTTAGAGCTTTAATACTGCATTGGACGATTCTGCTGCTTATATACGCGACAATGAAGGTTAGAATATAAGTTATGGTATTTAATAAAACTATAGAAATAAGCTAGAAAGCTCTGAATATTTTATATAACTTTATATACTTAATGGTCATAGGAATTCTTCTGTCCTCGTTTTTAAAAGATTCTCGTGAATTAAATTATGTTTCTTTCCTGTGATGCTAAGGATCCAATAAAACAAGCAACACCAGAGTCATTAGCCAAAGGTTGCGTATGGCGCAATATTTTATTTCCACCCGAATAGCTCAAATATTTGTAAAAAAAAAAAGAATTAGAGGGATGTTAAATCACTAATCTTACCCAAGTGGTAGTTGGCTTTCTGCGCTCCAGGAACCCTGATGATCCTTTATGAGCAATCGAGCTTGTTCTAATGCTACAATTCTGATGCTACAGAATGTTGGATGAATTTCCACTTCAGTTACGATAGATTTTAAAAACTTTCACATTCTCATTTATCAAATTTACTTTAATTTTAATCAAATATAAAATTTCAAGTTATTACTCTCAATTTTACTTTTAAAAAAATCTTCAATCACACATTTTTATCAATTTAACTATCTTACATGTCGTTCTTAAATTTATCTAAAATGGTACTAACCAAATCTACAACTTAGAAAAAATAAATCATTATTATTATTTTTTAAAAATCTCTCATTCATCATAATTCTAAACTTATGTTTTTTTTATTAGTTATCTCTATACCAAAACACCCATTTCTTAATCAAATGCTTACAAATTTTCAAAAATAATTGTCATATTCACCATTTAATGTAAACGTCCCAATTCAAAATATTCTTGTCACTATCACGACATTGCCCTTTTAAAAGGATCATTTTAGCTACCATATTCAACGATAAAAAAAAATCTATTTTTAAATATAAATTAACATAGGTGAAACGCATTTTTTTAATTTAATTGAAAAAAATCGAAAGATACAATATCTTCAAAATCACAACTAGAAAAATAACTGTTCTTACCCAAAACAACTTTTTATTCTAACATGGATACGCTCCCTCGTCTCTTCATTTTAAAGGCATAATTAATCAACCATACATCTCTCTCCACAAAATCTAAAACACCCCCACACATCCTAGCTAAAAATACAGTTAGTTTACCATCTGCGCGGGCCCTCGTCGGTTGTACCTCAATTCCATCTCATCCATCATGTAGACCAGTAAGAAACTTCTATCTCCCCATCTTTCGCTCCTAGCTCAACTTTTATCTGTTCACGGAACTTTCTTAGTGCAACTGTGTCTTCGTTTTTTGTGTATGGACATTCCCAAGCTTTCCACTCTGCCTCGACCACGACTGCCTGTACTTTGTGAGAACTTTTAAAGGTCTTCCAATGTGCAGAGAGGTACTGGAAAACTCCTTATCCTGACTGTTCATCTTGGTTAACACACCATAGTTTAAGTCGACTGGATACCTCATCACATTATAGTCGACAGGATTCTACAAGAGGCTACCAGACCTCACCACATATATATATCGTAATATAAACAATGTGATATGTAAGTAATAAAGTATGACGTCTTTTCTAGTCGTCTCAAAGTGACACCAGCCTGCCACCGGACACCCGGGGGATCCAGGGAGGGACAAAAAAGGGGCGCTGGTTCGGATGTTGACAGTTAGTTAGGTTACAGTGGATATTTTCGGAGAGGCCCGTTCAGTGCTAGGTCTCACGGCGGCCCTCGTGGCTTCTTTCTGCCTCCACGGCTTCATGCAGGACGCCGAGCTTTCCTCAGTTAATCCTCAACTTTCCCCTGGTCCTGGTGCCACGTGAGACGTACTAGGAGAGCGTCTTTTGATCCTAAACTTTGTTATTACTGTCCCGTGCGGACTTCCCACTCTGCACGCCTTGCCACTCAACCCCGACTGCTTCCAACTCACTTGTTGGCTTACCCGGGTTTACGACAGTAGACCCGTATAAGTCGACAGGATTATGATGGCGGACAGTGGACAAAGGACTATGGACGAAGACGGGGAACGCTACGTGGACGCTTCTGAGGTGCCCGCCACTTTCATCCTGCCCAGCTTGGCCAACTTGGTAAACCGACTCACCGAAGCCCTCCAAGAAATGACGGCTCCAAGTGCCTATGGCACCTGACGACGGAAATTATCCGGCGAAAAACCTTCTCCCGGCAAGTGTAAGTCGTGCGGAACGACATCGTGTACAGGTCTGCGAGGCTCCACAAGCTTCTCAAAGGTGAGCCCCTGTCGCTCTTCAATGAGCTCAACTCGGCCTCCCGATCCTATAACCAAACGAAACCCAAAACAGGAAACCCAATCCAATCTCATATACCGCATACCATGTCAATCCTGTACATCATCCTACATTGTAGAAACTGGCAAAACCTTAAAAGAGAGACTCAATCAACACAGGACAGCCTTCAAAACCCATAGACCTTTATCGTTACTTGTAGACCATGCAGTTAGGAAAGGACATATGCCAGATTTTGATAATGCAATAATTTTATACAGCAATGTACAGGATAAACACTCAAGATTATTTTTGGAGAGCTGGGCATCTACAGATGATAAAAATAGCATCAATAGAAAAATGGAAATACCACAATCATACCTACAGTTGAAACAAAAATAGTCAAAAATATATTTAGCATTTTATTCCTGAAAAAAGATACAATAATTCAAATTAAAATGGTCTGGTCACACTAACATATGCCATAGAAAATAACACTTCTAGTGCGCGCATCACGAGGATAATATGCTTAGAAGGTTTTTGAATTTTTCCGAGAAGAAGATAGGCGATCAGCCTCGTCGAAATATTGAATTTTAATAAATTTATTGATCCAAAATATGCTTTTATTTTAAATATCATAAATGGATTGCTCAATATTCAACAAGATATTAGCCAGTTTTGGCAGAACATCATTGCAGCAAGCAAGAAACCTTGAAAAGCTCTATCTATCCCTGGAGAATTGGAGACAACATCTATGGTTCAACCACAGATGTTTGACAACTCAGATAATTCCTCCATCACTGATGCTAAAAGATCCAGTCCGCACCAACTACTCGCGAAAGATTTTACTTCAAACCGGAAGAAAACTTTTAAATGCCAGGATTAAAAACTGCCATTATAGCATAAGAAGAATTGAAGAAAATATCAATATACTAATCCCAAAATTTTAAACATTAAGTTGATGACTATCATTTTGATTTGTTGAAAGAATGTTTAAATAAAAAATGTTCGAATAGAAAAATGAAGATTTGTAACAACCAAATACAAAAGCTCAATAGATGGAGACAGAAATCGTCAAAAACTGAAAAAGGAATCAATAATGTTATCAATCTATCAAAACAATCATTTCCCCCAGAAATTGTTCCGTCCCAAACCCTTGACATACCTAGGACGCTTGCATCTATAGAGTCCTCAATAAAAAATCTATCTGAAGAGGATAAATCAAAGATACGAACCGAAATCATACCTACAATAAAAAATCTAAACATACAGAAGAAAAATATTTGGATCGTAATGAAAGAAAAGCTATTAAATCTCTAAAAGAAAACAAAGAAATCGTTATTTCGCGATCAGACAAGGGTAAAAACACTGTCATTATGGATTCTGCAGAATACGACAGCGAAATCAATCAACTACTTCAAGACAAAGAAACCTATGAGGAATTAACAAGTAATCCCCTACAAAACCTAATCAAAGAATTTAATAAGAGGCTAAACCATATAAAACGAACCTATAAGTTGGAAAACAAATTAATTGAAAAATTAAAGGCAACACACACAAATAGCGAATTACCAATATTTTATGGCTTACCAAAGATCCATAAAGCCAACAATCCTCTACGTCCAATAGTTTCATATTCTGGCTCTCCCCTTTATCCTTTATCAAAATATCTTTCATCCATAATATCACCGTTGCAAAAGGAATTGCCGCACACCATCCAGAATCCAACGGCAGCTGTAAAAATAGTACAAGAAACACAGGTAAGATTAGATTCTCGCATGATTTCAGTAGATGTTGAATCATTATACACATCGATCCCACACAAAGAAGCTCTTTCAGAACTTGAAAATTTCATGAATTATCATCCTACAATAGATTTCCCCATTCCAAAAGAAGCTTTAATAGAACTCCTCAACCTATGTCTTTCTTTCAACTATTTTAACTACAAAAACAAATATTATAAACAGAAAAAAGGACTCCCGATGGGAAACCCTATTTCTTCAGCACTTGCAAACATATTCATGAACCATATTGACAATAGAATTATAGAAGAAAGACATCTTAATATAATATTATGGAAACGATATATCGATGATGTTTTATATATCACTGAAATCAATAGCATACCTAATGTTATAAACTTCTTAAACAATTTGAAACCATTTTTAAAATTCACCCATGAAATAGAAGAAAATGGAACTTTATCTTTCCTAGATATAAAACTGACGAGGACCAACAATAGCATAAAAACAGATATATACCGAAAACCTACCCACACAGGATCATACCTCAATTTCAAATCTTTTGGCCTCATAAACCATGAAATATCGGTAATAAAAACATTATCAAAAAGAATCCTCACCCATTGTTCTCAAAATATTGACATTATTGAAAAAGAAAGAGAACTATTATCCAAGGAATTACAATACAACGAATATCCCAAACAATTCATCAAAAGGCATATTTATATAAATAGAAACCCATCTACAAACAATAGTCAAAGCCAGAATCCATCCTGCATACTTCCCTACAGTTATGGAATCGAAAGTATAGGCAGAACTCTCAAAAAATACAATATCAATATCAGATACCAGTCCGCTACAAACCTAAGAAACCTTCTCCGTCATCCTATAACCAAACGAAAACCAAAACAGGAAACCCGATCCAATCTCATATACCGCATACCATGTCAATCCTGTACATCATCCTACATTGGAGAAACTGACAAAACCTTAATAGAGAGACTCAATCAACACAGGACAGCCTTCAAAACCCATAGACCTTTATCGTTACTTGTAGACCATGCAGTTATAAAAGGACATATGCCAGATTTTGATAATGCAATAATATTATACAGCAATGAACAGGATAAACACTCAAGATTATTTTTGGAGAGCTGGGCATCTACAGATGATAAAAATAACATCAATAGGAAAATAGAAATACCACAATCATACCTACAGTTGAAACAAAAATAGTCAAAAATATATTTAGCATTTTATTCCTGAAGATACAATAATTCAAATTAAAATGGTCTGGTCACACCAACATCTATATATATAAAAATGAATGTTTGTATGTTTGTTTGTTGGTCTGTATGTCCGGTATACAAATTCGCAGTAGTTCACTAATTCAAACCAAAATTTCCATACATAGGTAAAAAATAACGGGGATGACGATAGGCTATTTTAAAAAATATATAAATCAATTATTAAAACTATATATTCAAATTATTCAACTTAGCTCACGAGCAGCGCCCTCTATCAATTACTAAAAGGTTATAAATACGTTTAAAATCTAAATCTTCTCAATATTTTATTAATAATAGTTCGCTTAATAACACATATAATGTAAATATTTATATAATAACTGCTCTAATTTGAAATATTTGGTAGGTTTTATTTATTTATATATTTTCATTTTTAGATATAACTGATCTAATTCGCCGTTTAAAATAGTTCGCTTAATAACACATATAATATAAATATTTATATAATAACTGCTCTAATTTGAAATATTTGGTAGGTTTTATTTATTTATATATTTTCATTTTTAGATATAACTGATCTAATTCGTCTTTTAAAATAACTAATAATAGTTCGTTTAATAACACATATAATATAAATATTTATATAATAACTGCTCTAATTTGAAATATTTGGTAGGTTCTATTTACGTATATATTTTCATTTTTAGCTATAACTGATCTAATTCGCCGTTTAAAATAACTTCTCTTGCAATATTTGGTATGTTTTATTTATTTATATATTTTCATTTTTAGATATAACTCATCTAATTCGCCGTTTAAAATGCCTGCTCTAATTCGAAATATTTTGTATGTTTTATTTGTGTTCACTCTATTTCTATTTATTTGAAGTATTATAATTTCCACGTTTCAAAAACCTATTTCAAAAAGGTCGTTAGGAATATGTAAGGCCTGAAATAGCTTTACATGCGAATATTTTTGATGCCAAGCGTAGCTTAATGGTTAGGTGTACGGCTTTGTATTTCCGCAACCTTGGTTCGAAACTTAGCCTGGGTGTTTTTTTTTTTTATATATATATTATTGAAGCAATTTTTTTTTTTTACAGTACCTAAATTTCCATACATAGGTAAAAAAATACGAGGAAAACGATAGGGTATTTTAAATTATATATAAATTAAATATTAAAACTATATTCAAATTATTCTACTTAGCTCACGAACAGCGCCCTCTATCAAGGTTATAAATACGTTTAAAATTTAAATATTCTAAAAAAGTTTCTTAATAATAGTTCGCTTAATATTTAGAATAGTTGATCTAAATCGAAATATTTATAGACGCTCGCTCGATTTGAAGATTTATATCGTAACTAATCTGACTGAAATTTTAACAGTATATAGAGTAGAATCTGGAAAAACTTATAGTGAAATTTCAGGTCTCTTTCCCGAATATTCGTCGAGTTTGCCCTTTTGCTCGCGAGAAGCGCCTCTAGCGGTGAAGATGGGAGGTAATATCAGCTGACCTAATGTACATGTAAAGTTTGGACGGGACGTTTCACAAGAGTGACATCCACGGCGCCAAATTTATAATTATAACGCATAGTGTTTGAATAAAACATTTAATCGGGTAATCCCGGGCGTTGCCCGGGTCATTCGTCTAGTATGCTATAGAAAACAACACTTCTAGTGCGCGCATCACGCGGATAATAAGCTTAGAAGGTTTTTGAATTTTTCCGAGAAGAAGATAGGCGAACAGCCTCGTCGAAATATTGAATTTTAATAAATTTATTTTGATCCAAAATATGCTTTTATTTTAAATCTATATTAATAAAATGGAAATTTCATAAGTGTTGTTCACTAAAAACTTTCGTTACAATGCATCAATTTCGACCAAATTTTCAAATTTATGTAAAACGAGATGGAGCAGGTTTTGCTTAACATCAAAATATTTTTCCTAACTTTAACATACATAACTTTGCTGTTATCGATAAAATACAAAAAAAATCAACAGAGTTAAAGTGTTTACACTTTCAAAAGTGTTTACACTTTAGCGCTTCTTTGAAAATTAGTTTTAATCTTTTTTATATATATTTTAATAACTTTTATACATGGTAAGATACTTTTATTTTATAGTTTTCATATTTTATACCAAAAAAAGTTGAAGCCTTACTTGATGAGATCAATTTTATTTTTTAGATAAATTTTTAGGCTAATTTTAATTTATTTCTTTTTATTTTATATACAGATTATATATGCTATTTCTAACTTACGTGGTTAGTATTTTTATAAGACTAAGGTTATTTATATTATTTTTTACAAAAAAAGATTGAAATTTCATTAATGTGCTCAATTTTATGTCTTTTTTGAGGACCTTAACAAAATTTTTAATTAATTGTTTAGATATTTTAATAACAGATTATTTATGGTGTTTTCCACTTATATGGGTTGTTTTGTATAAAAATTTGGGTTATTTCTATTTTTTTTCACTAAAAAGCTTGAAATTTCATTAATGTGCTCAATTTTGTCTTTTTTGAGGACCTTAACAAAATTTTAATTAATTGCTTAGATATTTTAAAAGTAGATTATTTATAGTTTTTTTTAAACATATAGGGGTTGTATTTTGTATTTTAGAAAATTATTTCTATTTTTTAGCTCAAAAAAGCATGCTTTTTCATTGCCATATCCAGCGGTTGGTCTATTTTTGAAGCTTTTTAATGATAACTGGTTTTGTACATTAATTTTTTGGTAATATATATAATATTATGATTTTAGTTTTTTAAAATCTTTTTAACATATCTGAAGGTTATTTTGAATATAAAAAATTTAAAAATTTTGATTTTTACCTCAAAAAGACAGGAAATTTTTATGCTTTGTTTAGAAATTGCTGGTTTTGAAACTTTTGTTATTAATCTCAATCTAATTTTTTTTTCAGAATATGCCATACAGTTTATTTATTATATTTTCTACATATATGGGTTGTATCTAAAAAATAGGTTATTAATATTTTTAAATAAGCAAGGGATTTCTTTTACGGATTCATTTATTTGTCTTTTTGAAGTCCTTTTTCAAAATTTTTTTAAAGATATTTTAATTTATTTGATTAAATATTTTATATTTAGATTATTTATAGTTTTTTTAACATATAGGGGTTGTATTTTGTATTTTAGAAAATTATTTCTATTTTTTAGCTCAAAAAAGCATGCTTTTTCATTGCCGTATCCAGCGGTTGGTCTATTTTTGAAGCTTTTTAATGATAACTGGTTTTGTGCATTAATTTTTTGGTAATATATAATATTATGATTTTAGTTTTTTAAAATCTTTTAAACATATCTGAAGGTTATTTTGAATATAAAAAATTTAAAAATTTTGATTTTTACCTCAAAAAGACAGGAAATTGTTATGCTTTGTTTAGAAATTGCTGGTTTTGAAGCTTTTGTTATTAATCTCAATCTAATTTTTTTTTCAGAATATGCCTCGCCACAGCCGACGTTTACTTGGTAGGAATACGGCTGCTTCCAGGAGATATAGGAATGGTAGAGCTATTGAGACACCACTTCAAAGTGAGACGCGTCGTGCGCTTCGCCGTCTTAGGTATTCTGAAGCCCACGTCGCAGCTACACAAACTATGCAAGTTCCTGTTCAGCGTATTCAGCTTTGGACTCATAAGCCTTTTTCAGGTTTGCAGTATAATGCCCATATTGATTATAAAGCTGATTCATCTGTCGATATAGGCCAAATGTCTCGGGTATGCCGAACTTAAAACTATATATTCAAATTATTCTACTTAGCTCACGAACAGCGCCCTCTATCAAAGATTAGATTAAATTAGGCTGATGCAAACAAATAGATAATGCTAATAACAAACAATTATTTAAAAAAATCTTATCTGAATATATATCACTCGGGTAGATATGAACACGGGTCAATCCCGGGGCGAAGCCCGGGCCATTCGTATATATATATAAACTAGCGGATGTGCCCGGCTTCGCCCGGGTTTTACCCGAGTAAAGGTTTGTATAACGAACATTTGTTAAAACAATTCTCTATAAACATATAAAAAAAGAAAGATATATTTTGATGATTTGAAACTCGTAAATTTGAATCTCTCGATAAAGTGATCATTCTTTCCCGGTCCCTTGTGCCGTGTCATCCTGAATTTTGTATTTCCTAATTTTCTATATTACAAAATAATCGTTTTATCTAGTGAACATATTTTCCCGGTCCCTTGAAAAATACTCGATAAGTTGAATAAAATCATGGTCGTGAATCTCTCGATAAGGTGATCATTTTTTCCCGGTCCCTGTGTGCCGTGTCATCCCGAATTTTGTATTTCCTCGATAAAGTGAACATTTTTTACCGTTCCCTGTGAGCCGTGTCATCCTGAATTTTGTCTTTCCTAATTCTATACATTACAAAATCATCGACACGGGATATCATTTAATGTTGTCTAAAGGGGGTTAAGAGAGCAGTCTCTTTCAAATGATAAATGCTTTAATTAAGCAGATGTTTAAAGTATAATATATGAGAGAGGCAATCTTACAGGTTGTCGACGCTGTAAAATCCCCAGAGAGAGTGTTTTTGTAGCATCATGCTGTGACTCACACGATGACCCAAGGTCATCAGGAGCAGCAAACTAAGCCTATCTCCGTCTCAATGGTAGGGCTGCTTGCGAGTTAAATATACAAATCTGCAAATAACTCTAAGGATATTCAAGATATTCAAGAAATATTTTTTCGTAAACCTTTCCGGGGATACACCTCATAATATCCCAAAATTTCACGGCGATTGGATGTATGGTTTTTGAATCCATAGAGGACACACACACACACAGACAGACAGACAGACAGACAGACAGACATTCATTTTTATATATATAGATGAATGTATGTGTGTGTGTCCTTTATGCCTGACCAAACCACTCATTGGAACGCCATGAAACTTTGGGAAGTTATTTAGTATAGTAATGGGAAGGTTTCTGAAAAATAATTTCTTGAATATCTTGAATATCCTTAGAGTTATTTGCAGATTTGTAGATTTAACTCGCAAGCAGCGCCCCCATTGCGACGATGATAACAAGCTTTTTTTTATCTATAAGTTTTATTATCACTAAGTTTATTATCTTAAAGATTATTTAGCAAAAGTAAGATTTTCTACCTATTAATTGCGCACAAGTCAAAGTTAGTTATCGAGTATTTTTCAAGGGACCGGGAAAAAATGTTCACTAGATAAAACGATGATTTTGTAATGCAGAAAATTAGGAAAGACAAAATTCAGGATGACACATGTCAATTTATTTGAGACAAGATGTGACAAGGGACCAGGAAAAATGTTCACTTTATCGAGAGATTCAAATTTACGAGTTTCAAATTATCAAAATATATCTATTATTTTTTGAGAATTGTTTTAACAAATGTTCGTTAGACAAACCTTTACTTGGGTAAAACCCGGGCGAAGCCGGGTACGTCCGCTTGTATATATATTATATTTTTAAAAAAAGATATTTGATTTTCTGTTTGAATTTAGATCATATTGATTTGTATGCTATGGTGGTGCAGTCATGGTCGAAAAATCTTGAAAGAATAATAATATTGGTTTTGATCAGTAATTGCTTTTATTGTGCTAAAGGAATATATAAAACATAATTTGGTAAAAAGTAATGCCTGTCTTAAGGCGAGTAGAATAAGGAAACAAAAGAATATTTACATAATGTACAAAAGTTTTGGGCCGACCAACGGGGAAGAACAACAATGAGATTTTATATGGGAAGCATGACCTCTGGCGGCCGATTTAACAGAATATTTTTATCTATGAAATATATTTTTAAATGAAACAATATCTTAATATAACATTTTAAATAATATATTTTAATTTAACATTTTAAATAATACTTTTATATAACATATATATATATATATATCAAAAATAAAATGGCATATCCTGACCTGATGTGCTTTACAGAAGGCAGAGCGCCATCTGGTGGAATAGAAATCAACTAAACATTGATTTAACCTGTTCCCTGATATTTGGCCAACCCAATTTCTAGATAAATCAAGAAAACCCATCCACGAACGCGTTTCGCGCTTTTTGGCGCTCGTCAGCGTGGAGTAGGCTGTACTACTGCGACCAAAAGTTTGGCCTTAAATACCCATTTCTTGGTTTTTCAAGAAGCCACTGAGACCAAAAAATCTTTTTGGTCGCAGTGGTACAGCCTACTCCACGCTGACGAGCGCCAAAAAGCGCGAAAGGCGTTCGTGGATGTCTTTTCTTGATTTATCTAGAAATTAGGTTGGCCAAATATCAGGGAACAGGCTAAATCAATGTTTAGTATTTCTGTTCCACCAGATGGCGCTTTGCCTTCTGTAAAGCACATGTGCTCCTGGTCAGGATATGCCATTTTTATTTTTGATTTCAACACCTGACCTTTTTAACTTTTTTTTTCTTTCGTTTTTTTTTATGTATATATATAGTAAAAACATGAGGTATATGCAAAAAATAAACGCTATTAATTAAATTTAATGCAAGTAAAATTAAACTTAGTATAAAGAAAACTCATATATAATATTAGCGAGAGTGTAATATTGGTCAAAATTCAATTTTACATATTTAAAAAGTTATATTCTTAAAAATTTTAATAGCGTTATATATATACATCGTGTTTTTCGTATTTTGCATATATCTTTAAATAGACAAAATCTGGACCTAGTTTCAACATGTTTCACCTTAAAAATGGTGACAATGAGTCGCTGAAATGTCGGTTAGTAAGATCTTACCGCACAACATTGACGAGTGAATATATCTAACCTAGAACTATGCTTTTATCTACATATCACTGGGAGAAAGGCAAGGAGAAATTTATAACGGAGTGAGGACCGCACGAGTGCGTGACATTTGCAAGCTGTTGGGAGTTGAAACTTAAAATTTTTTCGAACAATTGTTTTTGACTTCAAGAGAGGCCCCGAAATAGAAAATACTATTTTCTTATCTCAAAGTGCTTTGGAGTTTAAAAAAAAAAGTAAAAATCTAATAATTGAAAACTTATTTCTCTAATAATCTGTTTTAGATATATTAACTTACATATATTTACCTTTACTTTTATTATGAAATTGTGAGGCAATTTAACAACACATAATAAGTTTCTATATAAATATTCTAAAAATATATCTGTTCTCTTTGATTACATTAAAAACCAGCAAACTTCAATATCGGTTCGTTGAACAGACTAGTATTCAATTTCAATCAATACTAGCACAATAAAAATTACCTATATTGAAATACTTAAACGGCAGACAATTTCAACTCCAACGTTTCGTCGATTACTACCAGCTTTATCGAGGGAATTCCCTTTGATAGTGGTGGTAGCAATAGAATCGAAACATCAAATCAACTATAAATTAGTTGAAATTGGTTGATGTGGCAATTTATTATTTCATTAAGAAACTTTCCAACTAGCCAACGAATTTTATTAAAATACTTTAGTATATTTTCAAAGTATATTTTCATTCTCCGTGCTAGCAATCTGCCCTTACTGGAGTTTTTATTACTTCTTCATTCCAGACTGTGTGTCTGTTACTGCTAGTTACTTAGCAAACGCTGCTTTCATACGCTTTATCATATTGCCGGACCACTCTTTGACAAAACCTAATAAAAAAGCTTCAGTCTTTCTATCACATATTTCATCACAAGATCTGCAAGAATCCCATGAGCCAGGTAGGTAGTATATTTATAAATGGTGCGGATTGCCTACTTCTTAAGACACGTCTTATCTTGTCGGGCCGGGAATTTCTCCTCAATTTCCCAACTGGGAAGCTTGAATTTTTGAGGGGTGCGCTTGATGAATTGAGTTTTTTTTAACCTGTTTACTTGTAATATGTGTCTCGAAAATAAAAAGTTTAAAATATCAAAAGAGGCACGTCTAAAATACATTAAAGCAATACATTTTATTTAACACCCAAGTACAAAACGTACTGTTGATGACAAAGAATACCACGATACCAGTTTTGGAAAATTCAGGTAAAAGCCAACCAGCATTGGTTTTGTGGTACATTCTTTTAGTACGTTTTAGTACGTTTAGTACGTTATAATAGTACGTTTTGTTCTAGGGTGATAAACAAAAATGCATTATTTTAATTCATATTTAAAGGGAGAGATGTATCTATTGGTACATGAATACCAACCTACCACCACCTTATGTTATATTTATAATTAAAGCTCCGAATTTTTGAAACCCAGGATAAGTCATAATAGTCCCAATTTTTTAAACCTCTAACATCTCGACGACTCTTTGTCACAGAGAGAGGACATTGCTGTGATAGAGATGCACGGGGACATCTGAGGCTCTTCATTGGACACGACAACAACAACTCTTTATCACTTTTGTAAATATCTTTGCTCAGATTTTAGCTTCTACATATTAAAATATTTATATATCTGAAGAAAATATATCTTTTATTTAAAAAATGGTCTACTTGCAGTCGTTTCCCTCTTACATAGGCGTATAAAAGTGAATGAGACAACAGATAAATTAACAAAAGAAACTTGCAAATCCCGAGTCTTCCATCTGAATTCTTATAAAGCCAATGTAGGAAAACATTCGTTACAATACTTGTATCTGACTATCTTAGAAAGTTGAAATTTTTATTCACTCACTGAATCTTTAAAGAAATCAACAGTAACGATTACCCAATCTTAAATAGAGAAGAACAGCCAAAATGTTTCTAATTCAAGACTGAACACATCAAATTTCTCAAGTTTTACAAATAACATCAACATGCAACATGCACCAAATGCAAAAGCGAAAGCTATAGTTCCCAATATCTATTTGATTGCAAACAAACTAAAAACAGGATCTTTTAGACAATTCAGGAAAAATCATCAGACTTCTGAAACATCATCAACTTATGGAGTTGAAGTGACATTCTTATAACCATCTGTGGCAATAGGAAACATAAAAACTACTAAAATAAAAAATATATATTTGTTGATGGAATTCTGTTCACTATAGAAGAGTAATTTTAGATTGGTATTGAAGTCTGTTATATTGCATAAGCATTTCAACCAGTTAATATCGAGCTATCTCAAATACAGTAATACTTCTTTAATGCAGATTTCAAGAAACCACGAAAATTTGGTATAATGCTTTTTAAAAAAATTGACACACAATTTAAGGAACTATTGTATTTTATTAATTAATTGTGTGGGGCAAACAATATCCCATTTAATTATTTATTACATTAGTTTAGATAGAGGCTGCCTGGCCAGCATTCACGATTCTTAAAATTAAAGATACTTTGGCCAGTAAATATTTTTTATTATCTCCACATTTCGACAAAAATCTTTTGTCCTCGTCGAGATAATAAAAAATATTTACTGGCCAAAGTATCTTTAATTTTAAGAATTAGTTTAGATGTTATGGAAGTGGGATCACTGAAAAAGCCGAATTATCGAAAAATCCGTTTTATCCAAGCATGTAGTAGTTCTTATATTGCATAATAATATATTCAGTAAAAATTTAATCTCTCTCTAATACAGTAGAACCTCCCTGTAAAGGAAATCTAATTGCAGAGCCAAAGTGTCCTTTGTAGAGAGGTGTCCTCTTACCAGAGAGTTGGTAAATAGTAAAAATGGTAATTTTGCCAATGAAAACTGTCCTTTGTAGAGAGGTGTCCTCTCATGGAGGTTCTACTTTATCCAAGAAAGAAATAAACCCGAGTAATATGATCAAATTTTATTTTAAAACTTCAATGATTTTTTTTAAATTTTGTTTTGCAAACAACAACAATAAAGAAAAACAAAATCCCTGAAGAAAATTAAACTTTAACTTCCAAATAAACTAAATTTATAAATTGTATATCCTAATTTTCAAACAAAAACATATAAGAGGTGTTGAAATATAAATCTATAATCAATTATTAAGTTTAAAATTTTGTTTTATTCGGACATGCATAAACCGATTGTTTATTTATTTATTCAAGCGATCTACATAACAATTGAACGCTCAAATTGGTTTAAAAAGTAATGAGTTAAATTCTTACTATGTACATTTGTTTTTTCTGGCCATTTTTAATCTACATATTAAAAATTAATATTTTATTAGATATTTTTATAAAAATTATTTTAAGAAAGGCTTTTCGTACGCACACAAATGTTAAAACTTTTGATATAATTTCTATTCGTGTTTTTTACTCTCTAAAATAAAAAAAAATTAAATCTATTTGAACCAAGATGTTAAGCATACGATGACAAGACTTGTGGGAAGGAAGAAATTTGGGTACACCGAGCGCGGAATGATCCAAGAGGATGTCGTACAAAAAGTAGTGCCCCAGCGGAAACCGGCGCAGGAATACCTGCCCGACCAGTGTGCTTGGCTCCACGGCGCCAGAGCTTTGTTTTCTTGTAGCGATCAATGGTCGTGTTTCCTCGCCCCACTCTGGAGTACAGCATGTCCAACTGGATACCCCTACTGCTGGCCTTCTTCATGGCTTCCCTAGGTACGTTATTTCATACTTACAGCTTCCCACTCCATCGCTTCTCTGGGTGCGTGCGGGGGGAACCCAGGGAATCGATACTTACTCATCATCCTCATTTTTATATCATTATTTTTCATCATCGTATTCTTATCATCATAATTTTATATCATCTCTGTATTATCCTCTGTTTGAGGACTGAATCCTATACCTTGCGACGGATTGCGTCCAAACCTCAAGTCAGCAGACCTGTCAAACTTCTTTATGCCGGCAGGCAAGCCACGTCTGGCTGGATATTGATTGTGTGAACCCTCCTCCCCTAATAGGTCTATCATCTTTGTTTTTATCATATTTACAACGACAGGACTATCCCGTTGGATATATATTTTTGTTTGGTGTTTTTATTGCTATTAAATATGAAGAGATCTTAAGCGTCTATAGAACGTTTTTATTTTCTGCTTTTCAAATTTTCATGTGTTGAATCCGCACCCCAATGACTGTTCTGGCGTATAAAGAAAGAGGACCGCAATATCAATACAAGTGTTTTAGATATACATATAGGCAATGTTGTTTATGCACCTTATATTTCAATAAATTTTTGATATATGTAGCATATATAAGAATCAAAGTTTAAATATTTATTCTATTATAGGTTTTTTCTGCTGGCTCCCTCAGCACAGCTTGCAAATACAAGGGTCTCTGGGATGATGGAATTTCATTTTTTACAAACTAGATAAAGAAATCAATAGTAGGTATAGATAAAGAAATCACACACGCAACACAATGGTAGGTAGAGTTCAATAATATGTGTTTGTTCTTTTGGTTTGCTTGCTTCTACAGTATTCGTTTTCAAATGTTGAGCCCATACAGTAGTTAGAAGCAAGGACCTTATATGTAGCCTAAATGTGTATTTCTGCTAAAAAAAATCCATAGATTGGTAGCTGGCAGTAAACCTTGCTTCTCAAGATCTTATCTTTGGCTTCTCTTTTGATGGCATCCTTAGGTCTTCTACCAAAATTGTCCATAAATGGAAGTCATCTCATTATAAAATAACAGATGAAACATTTTTTTTTAAATATAATTTTAAACAGTATTAGTATATTAATATAGTTTTGAATCTCGATATACGTGGATATATAAATGTTTTCATATAAGATTTTCTGGAAATTACTCTTGGATCTATATTTGGTTCTTGACCTCTGTCACCCACACAGTGATGCCATCTTAGAGGAATATAGAGTCACGCTGTAAGATAGAGGTGAGGAACTTAAAATACTTCAACCACCTATAGAGTTTCTTAGGTGGTCGATTCAATAATTATGAGCCAAGCAAGGAAAACAAGAAGAATGTGGAAATCTAATAATTGTTATATTCTTGAGGGTTGCTACAAGTATAGTTGTCGCATTTATCCCCCCATCGCTGATTGGCTGATGATTTGCGAGTTAAAATGAAGTTACGGCAGCCACATTTACGATCTCTTAAAAATTCTAATTAGAGGAATGTGCTATGTGAACCAACCTGATATGACACATTAGCCAAGAATTTCCTGGGTGTTCTGCCTTGACTGTGGGGTCATATGGTGTTTTATTTGCATTTTTAGAAGGCTGAAGACTTTGAAAGACCTACTTTTAATTTCTTTATTAAGCCTCTGAAAAGGAAGGATCATCAAATTTAGTAACGAAAACTTTGTCTTTAATCACATCATAGAATAGTGCCATGTGTAAATGCAAAGTGCAGAGTGAGTGTATGGAGAAGTTGTCCATCGAACTTGCAGGCTCGGAAGTGGTGGAATCTCCTCTATTGAGACCCGGAGGAAGTTACATAAAGTGTACAATAGATGACTAACAGCACTTCCCTCTATTTTACATATAAGGCAGGCGGGCACAGCTAACAAGCGGCACGTCGTCAGCCGACTTAAGAAGACTGCGTCCAACCAGCAAGTTGTGTGAAATTTTCAATTTTGCCAGGCCCGACATTAAGCCTTGTTGTGTCAATGGGAGTGCAGTGCTAATTAGATAATTGCCATCTTCGCCTCCCACACGGCGGGCGGCAGGATAGCTGCTAGCCCTTCTTGACTTCCTAGCGGCACCATTTCTTTCTTCATATCATTGCTGACTTGTTCGGCATTAGTGCAAGAGGGTTGGGCAAAAATGACTATCCTTGCTTTCAAGAATCTTAAATGTATCCCGTTAAAGACTTTATTTGAAAAGGAATTACGAACTGAATCTTTTAATCTTTAAAGTTTGAATTTAAATTATTCTCTAAGCACTTCTAGTTAAACTGAAATGCATCCGCCTTCTGGCTAAATGTAATAATTTCTTGCATAACTTGATATTTTACCATTCCACATCTCATAAATAACCACTCTTCGAATTTTCAATGGTTGCTGATTTTACGAGATAAAAGATGGCTCTGTATTAAATTTGTTTAAAACTCATGTGTGGTGCACCAGAATTAGATATTTTTTTCTGAACCCACTGATATATTAAAAATGGCATCACGACCGAGAACCATGTGATAATGCCAAAAAAGGTCAATCGATCCATCCCGTCAGTACTGTCAGCCAACTCATTCACTTCCTCCGAATGTTGCTTCATATTTGACAGACAGGTATTTCTTGCATCATGTTTATGACATCCCAGCTACAGGAAGTTGAAAAAGTCGGGTGACACTTCTCGTTCTTTCATGGCCCTAAATATGATTGAAGTCATTCTTTGAGAGATAATGTAGTTGGATTGTCAAATTATATTGACAAACATTTTCAGTTTTTTTTTTCTGATCAGTATTTAGAGGGAAGAGATTGTTGTCTTCGTTTGTTAGTGAACCAATCTCTCACGCCTTCTCATTGGACGAATGTGGCCATGTTTGTATATAAAGGGGACTAGGGAATGCGGAGGGGCCCATAGCGTGGAGAATTGGTGTGGAGACACTTAAAGTGTTTTTCTACGTAGTTTTCCCTGTCTGGGGGTTCTCTTGGCATCCCTGTGTCACCCCAGTCCGATCCCTACCAACGCTACAATAAAGCTAAGTACTTTTTATTTTATTTTACAAATCGCTAGTTCGTATTTATCTCCTTTTTGTTGTTGGTGTTGTACTCTTGAGTGTACGCTTTTCTGTGTATTAAGGTACATTTAATTTAGGCCCTAGCTTTTTCCATTTTTTTTTTTTTGTGTTAACCTGCAAAAGATAGTAACTTTTGTCAGGATGAAGGAATGTTCCACTCCGAACTCAGAATGATCCTCGCAGAAAAGAAAGAGCGTTTAATATTTTGCACAAGCTATTTTGAATAGGGATGGATAAATGAATATTTATTTTAAATTATTCTTTTATATATCACTGGAGAACATCTCCAAGTGTGACAATAGCTTATCAATACCATTTAGGAAAGCAATTTTTTTTTTCAATCAAAGTCTTCTAGATCTCAAACGATCCTACAAACACGCTCATAATATAATTATAGGTTCTCTTAGCTTCAGTAATGGAGTAGAGTTACCACTTGATAGAGAGGACTATTTACAATGTGCTGGCAAAATTACCAACGCTATATTTAAAACAATATTGTTAAACACTTCTCGAGTGCATAGCAATTAGTAAGTATAGTTAGCTAGAACTTGCCTCCTCGTTCAAGAGAATAAATAAATCCTTAGCGATGAGGCTGACATTTAAAGGACTGTTCAGCTAAGTATCGTTCCGTGCACTCTGCGTGGGGGGAGAACGGTGTAATTAGGGTTCCCCCTCCCGTCTTTGTCTCCTGGGGCGGTGTGACGACGCCATGGCGCCCGAGGGGAGTGAGGGGGATAACCCCTCACCTCTCGATAGGTACCTTCATCTCTGGGCGCTTTTTTGATGCCCATTCTACTTAACGGAAAATTCCTACAACTTCACTAGGAACATAAACAAATATTCAGTGGAATCAAGATATCTTCAGCAATGCATCTTATTGCATAGTATATTTTGTGGAAGTATTTACATTAAAAGGTATTCTTTATTAAGGTTATTTGAAAGCGTTTTCTTTTGTGACACTTTCCACGTGTTTGCATCAACCCAAGTCAGGACTAGGTAATATGGTGGGTCTGAGGCACGGCATGACGTGACGTACAGGCGCCGTTTTCCATTTGGCCGTTGGTTTCTGGACTTTTAATTCCTCATTTTATAGTTCTTGGCAACCATTTTCCTATGGATTACGTAGTTTTTATACTTTATTTTGATATTGTTTCATTATTACCATACTCGTATGGTCGATTATAAAACCTTTTCTTTATATCCAATTTGTTTATAAATGTTTAACCTTTAATAATTGCCTTAGTTCGTTCAATTTTGAAAATATATTGAAATTATAGTATATAAAGGCTTATTCCACGTTTGAATAACGAGAAAGGTCAGCGATGGAGAAGAGAATTGTAAACAATAATTATAACTAATCGATTTAACCCATTCGATAAATAAACTTTTTAACCCAGACGTAATGTGCGCACGCCTCCAAAGCCAAATTAATGATTGGAGGATAAACTAATTTATCACGGAATAATAGGGTTAACGGAGATTGGCTTCCCGGAAAATATTTCTTTTGGCATCTCTCTGTGAGCGAAGGATTAAACTTATTGACCATTGACTCCGTTCTGAGCAGGTCGGAGATAAGAGTACGGTAATTAATGATGTGGCGCTCCGATGGCTTACGCTGATTGGATAATGCATTATGCAAATTTTGTTATACGATCTCGAAAATTAAAAACTCTAGTTGCTCTCTAACGCAAATTACTTATTGAAAAACTAAGTTATGTGTAATTTTTATTGATAGTTGCCAAAATAGATCATGTTGCCATGACATTAAACAAAGAATGTTAAGCAACCATTTACACCAGAATTATCATATTTTTTTATCTGAACCGTTTATCTGCTGGGGGATAAGTTTTTTAATTGTCATTCTAGATAACTTTAGCTCCTATTTCTCTCTCTAGAAACACAATGCATTACTCTACTACATTCTTGAAAATATACAAAAGATATATGCATAATTAAAGATCATCTTGATATTGTTCATCGAAGTATTTGCCCGTTAAAGAGCAGAAAATTTGTTCTAAAGCTTGCGAAAAACCAAAATTAAAAGAAACTCTTTACCTGAATTTTATTGTTCCTTTTTCAAAGAGAGCTATATAAAGAGCAATGGTTGAATTGAGAAATAACACAAAAACTTAGGCAAGCCCATGATGCGAGAAATTACGAGTTAGCTCACCCCTTCCAACACAGCACCATAAGGAAATTTGGAGGATTTCGCGGCCAAACGACAGGTCAGCGCCCGGCCTTGTTTACCTTGGCTCCTTTGTTCGTCTGATTCCCAGGCCGATGTCGCAACTACGGCATTCTTGTCGTTGTACCATCTGGTGCCGCGCCGGTTATTCTTGGGTGTGTGTGGGGGGCACTTGTAACCCGCGTTTGTTTTCTCTGGGCCTACTTCCACCTTTCTTCCAAACCTTTTACTTTGTTTTGAATATATTCAATAACGTATTTTGGATCTATACGAAATTTTATTTCAACATTTGTGCAGCGAACTCGTATTTATTAAGTGAATATTAAGAAATAATTATTTTACGATTGAGATTTTATCAAGAGATACGATTCTGTTTTGATAAAAGTGACCCCGCTGCCCGCCCGTTGAACAATTGAAATAAAGATAGTTTCGTAGACAATCCAAGATATACATACACCTATTCTATTGAACGTCTACTCTCTATGAATTAGGATTGTTTCAAGTATACAAGTGTTCTAGTCTTCAACTCTATTCTTCGAGAAACTATAGCTAATAAAATTAGTTAATATTTTTAAAACATAGTGATTTTCTCTTTATGATGGTGTAATCTCAACAGTTGTGACTGACCCTTGGGTCAATTCTTGCACCTTCCAGTCACGGAAGTCGTTCAAGGGCTGGCTGCAGGCTCATCCGAGTTCATCCACCCTGTTGTTGACTTTGAAGAAGTACGTTCGGCAGCCCTGGTCAATATTTGCTAGCTGACCTCACAGCAGGTGGCTTCCCCTATATATATACTTAGCACATGGTCAAAAGTCTACAATTGACTTTAAGACCAAACAACTCTCATTCATCCAATCAGTGATAAATTGCTGAACTAATGCTATGGGGCCCATTTCTTTTGACAATTTGACTTTAAAATTAAAATGACTTTCACATATTTCTCTCTGAAAAATAGAGCAATTCATGTATATATTATAAATAGGACTTATTTAGGATGTTTTAATATTTCCCGATTGTTCGGTGTATATAAAATAAATCTTTATATTTTAAAAACCCTAAATAAGCTCCATTTATACAACATATTTCTTTACCCTCCATATAATCATATTTTGTTTTAAAACTTTTTACGTGGAAAATGGGAATGTTGTCTCTATCCATATTTCTGAAGTTGATAGCTTCTAATGATGGCTTGCACCATCTGTCGAAATAAATAGCAACAAATGTTGATTTTTAATTATTCCAAAAATACTCTTTCTTGATTAATCAATAAAATATAACCACGTACGCGTTTCAGACTGCTGGCCCTCATCAGAATGGTGCAAGGAGATGCTCTTCATTTATCCACCCGATCCCAGTACATTTGTACTATTTATCACATAGTTTGGCGTTCCCACGCTCTTCCGGCCTGAATACCCATTTCATGATTTTTCAGAATTTCCCAAAAACCAGCTTTTTTGGTCGTTGAGGACCAACACCCCTAAGCGCGTATGTAGTTAGTTTTTCTTGATTTATCAAGAAAGTCAAGAAAGGGTATTCGACCAATTCTGAAATAATTAAAAATCAATGATTGGTTGATATTTATTCCGACAATGGAGCAAGCCATCAGCAACTTTTAGTTGCACGATCAGGGGATGCCTTTTTATTAATTTATTCACCTGATCCACACTTTCTTACTATTTTTATATATGTATAACGACATAGAGGATTCAAGATTAGGGTAGCACAACTTATATAATAACATCTCGGTAATCCGGGTTAATACGTAGAAATTATATCACTTCCATTTCCAAAACATATTTCTCTTAAACTATTTTATACTAATTATTATCTACAATATTAATTTAAACATTTTAATTAAAACAAAAAAAAAAACGTTTTTCACCCTAGAGAGTGAAGGTATAGTTAAGTTTAATATATTCAAACTCAAATAATCTTTTACGACCTCCCGTAGCTAATTAATGAGTTTTGGAATATGTTAATTATAATTACAAACTGATTTAAAATTACACAAGAGTAGGTTCTCAAATAAACTACAAAATATAGACACATTTAGTTTAAAGAACGAATGGAATCCTCCCTCGTGAATATTTTATATCAAAATCTCTCAGGCAGTATGATGTATTGAGGCATTAACGCGATGCCATTACAAAAGATAGAATCGCGTGAAGGAAAAACTGGAATGTGGAAAAGTTTTCAAAGTTATCATAAAGAATCATTTAAAAGAATGCCAAGATGGAGAAGTCACATCACTTTAACATCATTTTTAATACCTTTAAATAAATTTTGAAAAAAGACGGTTATTATTTTAAGGGTGCAAAAAGGGCAGAAGACAGCAGCCTGACCATTGATCGCCCAGATTCAAGGAGTAATTTCCGCAGCTCCCAGAAAAGTTCCTTTCGATTACTTTTCTCCCCAATTGAAACTGCCTCTGAATTAAAGAATAAAAATAATTGTTCATTGTTGAATGTTTTTTAAATATATTTTTTAATCCTATCTAAATTTTCGTTTCTTTTGTGAGTTCAGCGTGTTTGAAATTAACGCCTAAATAGATTGAACAATGCCTAAAAATTGGTTTTGAAAGCGACCTTGTGTGTTTCAATCTTCTTACAGCTTGATTCGTTTTTTTTTTTTTCAGATCAAATTTGCGCTATTCATTCAGTTTTTAGTTGCTCTCTAATAACGATATTTGACATCCTCTGATATCCAATATCATATTTATCTTTGTGGCATCTAATGGGGGACACTACTATAAATTCTAACGCTTTTTTTCACGATGAAAACTATTTATACAGACTTTATACTGGCAATGATAAAATTTAAAATGGGACGGCACGACTCATCAGTGATGAATCCTTCTATTGGTTTCGTCAGTTTAATCTACCAGACTGCTCTACGAATGTACTTGGCTGATTTTGTTTTATAGTGGGCATTTATTATGAAATACAGGGCAAGATTGTTTAAGGAAACTATGGACATAAGTTTCTAGGACTGTGGAAATGTATAATAAATGCATAGAAGATTACTCCCCCCCCCCCCCCCCCCCCCCGCATAATCACAAAAACAAACTTGGTAAAAATGTGCAACAAATTGCATCACCTGATATCACAGTCCTGGAAGCCGTGTGGCCCCAGACCGGTCCGTGCCCTTGCAAAGGTAACTCTCGAGTGAGTCACCAGAATAAAATTGGCCACACCGCCCAGAAGGAATGTCAGACCAACCCCAGCGTTGTTGTTCTTTGTGGCTACACTGATGGTCCCAACCCAATCTCTTTGCATCGATTTGGAGGATTGTCGTAAAACCAGTTGCACTGCAACTTTCTCTAGTAGCGGTGGGTTATTGTGGTCCAGCACACTGCCCCACAGTCTTTCACCATCACCGAGAGCGATAATAATAACGGACATTCGCAATAGATGGCGTCATTGTTACATTGTTGCGCTAAGTGACCGGAATCTGCCCCAGGCTGTCTGCTAATTGTCTCGGTGGGAGAGTGGCCGACGTCCGACCATAACTATGTCAATAACCTCGGTTAGGATCATTCTCAAACGTCGAGGTGTACGCACGACAGAAGTCTAACTGGCCTGCTCTATCAACTTTTCGAATATCAATGCCCTATAAATACTTTGACAAAAATACAAGAACTCGCCGGTTTCTGTACTCCACCTAATGAGAGCCAGGTGGATAAATACGAGAGGTTGTTCCTACTGCGAAAATAGGGCGAATTTATACCATTAGTTGATTAAATTAGAGAAATTGCTGGAAAGGATAACTACTGCTAAACTAAGTCTTCCCAAATCTTTTTAATCTTCAGTAAACTAATTGTAGAAATTCGTCCTGAAAATCAAAAAGAAATAGCATTGAATAATTCTATGTTCAATAAGGTGTATTTAAAATGTAATTCAGGTTGTTTCACCATAAAACTCTTTCTTAATTAGCTGAATCACTGCTAGCTAGGCCCCATCTAGCCAGTCTAGGCGTCCCTCGCCTTCCTTCCTTCCCTTGGGAATCGCCACCTGTTCCGAACGTCAATTTATTAGTGCAGTTCTACATCCCGCGCGCCAACCATTCTCCATAAATATATCAAATAAAATTCGAAATAAACATTTGAGAAGTTGATCGTATATTTTACAATGTTTATTCGACAATAGTTAACTATTAATATCAAAATCAATTAAAGGATCTTTAAAAACGTTGTGTGAAAACCGAAACCTGACACTTTGTAGGAAGACCATAGGTGTCAGCAGGTGCCCAGTCAAATAACCCGTAAGGCATCAAAGGTTTCCAGTACCTGGCTAGATGATGGTGTCGGTCCAGGGGTGTCCGCCGTGACATCACGCAACTCCGCTCGCCATTTTACTTTCACCCCTCTCTCTCCCCTACACACCGGCTGTATCTCTCCTTCTCATTTGGGGGAACATCGAGGTTTGAAACTTCGAATTGGCTCTTTACTTGTTAACTGCTGCAATCTATGTGGATAGACCTTATGTGAGTCACCCGTATTATATAAGCCACCATGCATAAGTTTTATTATAGTAACTCTTTGCTCTAATGTTTAGTGTGATCCTCAAATATATCGCTTTATATATTCACAAACTATAATTGGTAGAAACGTTCACCACACCTGTAGAAGAACATAGATGTTTAGAAGCTTATGTTATTCGAAACCCAAATAAAAATAAACTTTTTACTTCGTCGTATTCTTCCCAATTTATACTTAATGACCTTTTAAAATAGGCAGGTTTAGGCTTAATCTAATCATTCTGTGCATTAAATATACTTGAAAATGTATGAGAAATTATCACCCTGTATTTCTTAAATAAAATAGATCATAGGGTGAAGTATGTTGGTGGATATATCGCAAGCTTTCGAGCACAATGCTCTTCGATTGACTCTGAAGGGGAAAAATTTGCCACTGGAGGTTAAAACGGAGGTGGTGCCACCATTTTACAAGCTGCAGTGACTTTTTGCGGCATCTTGAAGCGTTCTGATTGATTAATATCAAGGACTATTTTGTACAAGAAGCGTTTTTCCTTTCAGCCAGTAGTGCTCGAAACTATGCGATTTATCCACCAACAAAATACACACTTCTTCTACACGATCCATCCTCTTTAGATAATGTATTAACCATAATCTTAGATATAAATGTAGATATTTTCAGTTTTTTCAAAACCAAGAAACGCACATCTATTCTTGCTACTGATGCAGAACCAGCCCAACAAATGCTGAAAGACAATACCATCAACCAATTAAAGAATTCTGACATCACCTGAAACGTTGACAGCAGCACCGTGGTAGATCCAACTTCCTCATTAACAGCAAAAAAAAAAGAAAAGAAAAGAAAGTTTGAGTCACCGCAGGGAATCCCCAGGCGCCACTAGACATGGAAGGAAATCATTATCCTCCCACTAAACTGGAATTAAATGCTTCAATTTGTTACTTTAGACTCGATATCACGGAATTCTTGGGGAGTGTTTTTTCTATGACTATGTGGGTGATGTGTTTGTGCATTGCTTGAAGACCTTTCAATATACACAAAAGTTGAGTTTATTTAAACAAATACCTATATTTCCCCTTCTCTCTTTCGGCCTTCAAAAGATCATAAATAGGAACTTGTTCAGTTGATATATTTGACCATGTCTATATCACGGCCAGACTGTCCGTCGTCCACCAGGAAGAACTGTGGACAGGAAGGGCCAGAACCAGTTTATGGCAGCGGCGTACCATTGACCCTGACCGATCCTATTGGCTCGCTCTCACCACGTGACAACTCCGTTAATTAGTTCCCAGGCGAGGAATGTCCTAATGATTTTTGGCCCATATGTTCCTAAGGAGGTTCTCTTATAACATTCCCATCCTGGTCACCAGCACAATTTGGAAATGCCGAATGCCAGATAATTGGTCCATATTGTATCGGACTCAATATTTGACCAATATCACAACTAGGACTAGCAATACGCATTTTTATTTAAAGATTAAAAAACGAGCGAGATTTCGAACGAATAAATGTTGGCTTTTTTATCGCAAATATGAGACATGGGGTTTCTGGAAAAAACTATATATATATTTCTTTTTTTTACTAAAAAAATAAAGACAAATATTCCATTTCCCCCTCGAAGCACACATTAATCCTTTTGTAGAAATTCACTTTCTATAAAATTTTGGCGCTCTTACTCTTGGACAAAATCCAAATTGGATTTTTTTTTCTCGAGCAGGACCTGAATACATATCACGTGCTGTAGGCGATATTAACTCCTTTTCTTTCGTCTCTGTTCGCCGTTCTCCTTTGAAAAAAAAAATTCTTTTGTTTTTCTATATATGCATGAAAAATAGAAAAATGCTCATGTGAGCGGTTATATATATATATGACCGGTCACATGAGAATTTTTCTATATCATATATATATATGATAGTAGTATTGGAATTAATCCTATAATATGTAAAATATTTTGACCAAGGATATATATAATAGACAAAAATATTCAAATATCACATTTAAAATACGTGTAACATCATATATTTTGAAATTTGATATTATATAGCGGTGTGTATACCAGTAAATTTGTCCAACAAGAAATATCTCTCAGTCCCTTCAGACTTAATAGATACGTTTACCTTTTGGATACATCAATTGACTAGATACATCTTCTCCAAGCAACATATGGAGTAGAAGAGGAATCAGACCTATACATTTACCAAACTGCCTTCTAATCTATAAGGGTGTATCCAACCATTTCCCAAACTTAGCTATTTTAAAATAGAGTATGGTATGGTCTTCGGAAATAAACGAGGAACCATCAATTAAATTTTGAAATATTACGGACGGAGCTATATGATTTTGACAAATAGAAAAGAAAAAAAGAGGCCTCTTCTCCCTCATATTCTTTCTTTCTTTCTCTTTCTAGTCATTGACATGGGGCGATGACCTTCCTTTGTGGCCTCCTGGTAGTCTGTCTGTCTGTCGTCCACAACTTTTCCTCTTAATTGCCGCGCGGGGAAAGAATGTCGTTGCGGCGATCGAACTCTCCATTAAACTCTTTCGCGGTCAAATTATCTTCTTTCGTGATAAATGACAGGACACGACGACACGTCAGCTAAAACCGAGTCAGCTGCCATATTTGCATACTGTGGGCTAGACACATTCCTTCTTCCTCCGCCATCTTGGCCCTACCAGACAATGGTCCCCCGTGACGGATCCCCTGCGCCCGTAAATAAAGCCACGTTCCCCCAGAGGCTAGCTAGCCCTGCCCTCGGGAATCCTGAGGGGAAGAAATCATTGTACCCCTGGCCGGGGAGTTGTTTATTGCTGGTAGCCACCCTCCATTGTCGGTCGATCATAACGACGCCATAACTTGAGGAACAAGAGCCCCGGTTCAGCGGAAGTCTGGAATGCCACAGAAATTTTACTTGCGATCTGACCCGAGATACCCTTGGAAAATATCCCATTGGGCATGCAAATATTTTGTTAATGTCTTTCCATCCTTTTTGATTTCCCCTTCCTTTTCCATTTGCTCTCTGTTCGTTAATAACGTCATTCGGTTGCCTAACTGATTTTATATCATTTGTAAAAAGATATACCTAATTAATTTAGCCTATCTTTAGAAACGACGATATAATCCAAAGCGTACCTTTTTCCATTATTTATTTGACACACCTCTATTTCTTAGATTATATTTTGATGGATTTTTATATACATACATAAATATAATCTAAAAAAATGACTAGCGCAATTATTTTATATTTTCATACCGCGATTCAAGGATGGCTACTGTACACAGGAGTAACATCTCAGAAAATTAGAAGCACAACATAGTTATGAGGATTGATACAACTGAAACAAATATGTTGCTCGAATCACAATAAAAATGAAAAATAGGGGGAGGGGTTAAAGTAGGATTTTACAAAATCCTTTAACAAAATCCTAGTTGATGCTTTGGGAAGTATATCTTTAAACGTGCGGTGCGGCTAGAATTTTCAAGCGATTCCAAGGTCCTCCATAAATGCCTTCGGTGTGGATTCTCCATCCCACATTCTTTCGGCCCCAGGCAACGGCGCTCCTTTATCAAATATCGTCTTCTTTCAAATTGATATATCAGATTTTTTGGAATCCTTCAGTGCCGTTTGGGATTTTCATCAGTTTCCAATTATTTTATTTTTTGGTTTTATATTTTTGTCTTAAATAAGTAGACAAATGGTGGTGTGTGTGTGTGTGGGGGGGGGGGGGGGGGTGATGATTTTTATATGCAATCAGTATAACGTGCTCGATGTGATACCGGAGATAACATCTTGAGAGAGGAATCCAAAAATAAAAATCGAAAATGCTACTCTTAATAAAAATGCAATTAAATAGAAATGATTGTTTCTTTGGTTTCTACTTGCTAAAACTTGGTGTCGCTCACTGCCCAACCTAAGCGCACAAATTGGCTGCTCCCGGGTTTCCTTATAGAGTTTACCCCTCGATGGAGGAAATATTTCTTTTGGAAAGTATTTTGACGGCTGCGGACTTTTTACCCAGCGTCGCGTGTGGCCGGCCGGCCTTGTTGATTCAGGTGGCACCCGGGCGAGTGCCCTGGGGGGATTTAAATATTCTCCTATTGCATTGCAAGTTTCTACCGGATTGATCCCTATTTAACTTATATTGTCCTCTATATAGTTTTTCTCTCTCTTTTAATTTCGTGGTGTTCATGTATATGGACATTTTGGTGTGAAATGCGCGAGTGGACACAACAACAGCGCGAGTAACGTATAAATAAATCACAGTGAGACATTGGCACATGTCGATCAACATAATAAGTCAAATATATATATGATTTTCTCTGATTTGTTGCCTTGTTGTGTGTGATGAGAGCTTTGTACTATCAGTTCTACAGTTCAGCAAAAAATGAAAAAAACATAGTGGGGGGGGTATGCAGTGGTTGTTATATCTTACCACCAAGACGGCGTATGGCTTTTTTAAATTTACTGATAATCTTATCACTGTTGGCTTTTTTCTTTCTTGGATTCTAGGATGTATACATACGACGAGATGTCTTTAAGACATTGTCGGCTTTTGTTTATATTGTATTGGTGCGAGACACACAAGTGTTGGCCAACAAATATCCCAAAGCCAGATTGGCGTACAATCTCCGAACACCTGTCCCCCAAGCTGCAGGACAATGCCCTCCCTCCCAGCGCCCCCTATTTGTTATTTGCCTTATTGCGAACACTCCTCTTAATCAGCCATTGTCTTCCCCACCTACATTCGGGCGGGACCACGCCTTTCTTTCTTCTCTCCTCTCCTCACGTCTGCTGCAGGTGAAATTCCTGCAGCCAGCCTCCTCTGAAATATCGAGCTGAAATACTAGAAGAGAACCGGAGCTCCGAAGAGATTCAATGATATCTCGTAAATTACAACATTTCTTTATTTCATCCACATATTGCAATTATAGTTGGTTCGAGTTATAAAAACAAGAAATTATATCAGAATAATTTATTTTTCTTTCTTTAGGGACTTATCTATGGTAGGACAAGCTTTTAAATTTGTATTTTTATTTCTACGGGCGTCTTGTTATTTTGGATGTAAACAACGGATCGGTCTGAACGTAATTCCAGTTGATGGGGTTTTTACGATCCTGTTGATTCTGCAGCATCCCTTTTAAAATAATGAAGTTTGTTTAGGGCAGGCACGTTGCAGGCGAAAATAAATAACCTTTATTTTTCTTTCAAATTATCAAGATATACGTAAATATCGTATGCATATTAAGAAGATGAGAAGTTGCTAGACCTTCCCGATGTTCAACTTAATCACAGATGATTGATTCTACTTGATGAGGATTTTTGCTATTTCTCTATCGGTTGAATTATGTTTTTAAATGAGCTCAAGCAGGTCGGCATGCCGAATGAGAGTATTAGAAGAGAGAGAGAAAGAGCACGCAAAAATGAGAATTTTCAGTCCTTAAATCAAGGAACTCCATTTTTTCTGAACATCTTACAATCCAAAGAGAAAAGTATACATACAGAGTAGTACAGTGGATGTAACTAACTAGAACGTCACTATACCATTACGGATACTATTGTATATGTCTATATTTTTTGTCCGTTTGGAACATGTCACTTTTAATTTTATTTATTATCAATATTAAATATATTCATCAAGAGACAGGGTTTAAAAATTGTATCTCTCTACCATCAACCACTCATACAAGAAAGTCATATAAAATTAAAATATTTCGGAAATTTTCATTGATTCCATATTTTGATAGAGATTATTAATTTCTAGGAATGTTGACCCATTTTCTTCATCATTCTTTATATTCCGTCTTGTTACCCTGCGCCCACCTGGCGCCGTTATCCAACCAGACCTTCGACACTCGTTGAATATTTATCGATTGTGTGGGAACTAACTGCTCTGAAGGCCGCTGGGATTGTTGCTGACACGTGGCCGCCAATCGGCAGTGAACCATCACGACGCTTTGCTCTTTTTTTAGTCTCTATCACTCCTCCAACCCCAGTCACGTTCACTTTTAGATAAAAATAACTGTGGATTTTAAAAATTATATTTACGTTGGTTTTACACCTTGTTTATCAAAGTAAAAAACGTATTAACACCCCAACACGTGTGGGTAAAATAAAAATTAAAGGTAATTTCTGTAACGCGACCACTTTTTATAAAAGAATAACTTTTAAGATGACATAGATTTTGATCACAACGTCTGAATGGAACCCCAAAATATGAGATGCACGCCTCAGAGTGTCGACAGATAGGTTGGGGACACATAGATTTTCCAGACTGGCTTTGATCCGGGACCTGGAACATTCAACCCATTCAACCTGGTGACTCGCCATTAACCAATGTAACCAACAACTAGTGGTTCCGCGCGCCAAGTGAAGTGTCAAACCAAATAATGGCCCAAATTTGGTGTTCTGCCTGAAAGCCTGCTCACCGAAGCACTTCGGCCCACAAGAGGTGATAACCAGTCGGTTTTTGTTTTTCGGATTCCCAGGTGATATATGTTTTCATAAAGCAAGCGAGAACTAAAATATATACTTAAACTATATTAAAATCAACCAAAACCATTTCTGATATTTCCGATCTTTCTGCGCCTTGTCTAATTAAAAAAAATACCAATTTGAATGATTTTTTTTTTTTCATTTTCCACGCAAATTCGGTTATTTTACCACATGCAAAATTTCAATGGTTTGAGAACGGGGGTTTCAGCCAGACCTAACCATAAAGTCGTGCAGACACAAAGTTATTTAAAGTTTTATGTAAATTAACACACACGATAAGTTATAGTTATAACCTAAAGAATTGCATGGTTTACCTAGTTTAGAGGGATATTAAATAAAAAACCAACGGTGTTAGGATCTGAAGCAAAGTATATGTGCACCATGGTGCAGAACTCCATGGAGCAGGCCCACATTGTTATTTCAACAGGTATTTAACACCGCGGCCCATTGAAGGGACCTCACATCGATCATCTACAATGCCTCTGACCCAGTGTTCCATTTCAACCCATCACTCTGAAAGCCAAGACGCCGAGAGACGACGCCCCTCGCTGGGGCGAGGGCCTCCCTCCCCTCCTGCCATTATACCCGCGGTGGATTCCTTAATCCTCTTTCAGCCACGGTAATTAGGAAGATCCTTACAGCCCCTGAATATAAGCGCATTAGATAGACCCCGAGAACGAGTTCAGAATTCCTAATTCTTCAGCGTGCTAAAGTTAGCACCCTAATCATCTAAACCACAAACCTCTCCCACCTCCCTAACACACACTATTCTTGTTCTATGCATCTAATTGCCTTTGTTTAAACTCTGAAGAATCCTTACCACCTATATTTTATAAGGCTCATTTCAAGCCTTTTTTCTTGTATAGAGAGTTTTGAAAAACGATCACCCAAGTCTAGTGCGAATAAGTCCTCCGGACGAGGAAGGTTGGGACCCCGACTGACACATTCATCCTCCCGCGCTTCTTTTTTAGCTCCTACGATTTGTTTCTTTTGCTAGGGTCATAAGTGGGCTTGTTTTCATAGCTGGAAACGTGTTAATCGCTCTTTTTATTATGCTTTTATTACAGATAGCGTTTGGGATTGGGTAAATTTAAACCTTCAAAATTTGATAAATTAATTTGGCTAGTAGGAAGGGTGCGTAAAAAGAAAAGTAAAATGTAAATAAAAAAAAAATCTATTTTAAAACTTGAGGAACATGTTTACTAGATTTGAAAAAAAAAAAATCTTTGCTGGCCTAGTTTGCTCTTTGTGGATAAAGCACGCAAATAAAAAAAAAGCAGAATGAAAGAATTTCAGACATTAAACTAGACAGGACCTCCACTGACAAACAATATTTAATTAAAGAACGTATTTGCATAGGTCCTGCCAGCCATGTTTGCCCCGCATTTCTTTGAGGAAGGTAGGGTGGCTGTTTGCCACTTAAAAGAATGGCAGCACTCATTACACCTTCTGTTTGCCAGCCTTCAATCCGCTGTACTTCCTGACGCCAGGACAGGTGGTTGTAGAATTGGATTTCTGAAATCATTTTGAAAACCCATTAAAGGAATAAGAAAGATGTGATATTTCATAATTTACACCTTGTCTTTCAAAAATGTCTTTGATTTTTTTTTTTTTGCATAACCTTAATTTCTTCTGTGATTAGGATAATTCTACATAATTAAATGTGTGCACTCCATCTATACATATAAGTAAACTATTCAAAGCGATTTCTTTTATTTATTTATTTTTATTTTTTTATAATTATAATTATTATTATTATTTTTTTTTGTCTTTAAAACAACTACCCCCGATCTGTATTGGGAAAATATTGGGACGGCAAGTGGTTATCAGTAGTAAACCCTCCCAATGGTTTTGCCAGTTTAATTTACCATACCTCTTTAATATTGTTTTGGTCTATTTTGTTTATACTGCTTATTTATTCTAGATTTCTAGCACTTTATCCAGCGAACACAAGCCCAGTTATTAGAGTGATCAAGTATTGTACCAGCTTAATCCGCAAAGAAAAACCTACTAACTATACATATCACTATTTCCACAAAGTTTAAACGTTCATCTAAAGATTTCACAATCATCCCCACACGTCAGAAGTTACCGAATTGTTTAAGAAATGGCAATGAAGTAAATCCCACCTCCAAAGTATGGAGTTTCCCTCCAATTGTGACATAATTGGTGGTTGCTCGAAGGCTACTTATCGACGACCGCGGTGATGGATTCCCACCCTGCTAGGTCTATTGAGCGGAGCTTTCTTTCTTCTTGTTGTTCATAAGAATCGGGAATCCCACTCTGCACTCTTATGTCTTCTTGAAACAACTCTATGGCCTCAGACAAACTAAGGAGCCAAGCTACCGCTTTTTATATAAGGTCATTCATTGTGTCCATTATATTCCAATATAAATGGTCATTCTTTATGAATTATGAACTCAACATTCATATAACTCAATAATCTTAGAACATGTTTCCTAAATATATTTTATTAGATAATCCACTGGATTTTCCATGTCTTTATACTTTTTTAAATTTTTGTTGCTCATAATATTGCAGCATATGATAAAGAACCATATACTTTGCAAGGCCATTTTAAACTCTAAACATATATAGAAAACTCTATTCAATTTTCTTCAAATTAAATATACTTTGGCCGTTTAATTTGAAGAACTATGAATTCCGGGGCCAGGCAACCTTTTATTTATTCAATTTGTATATTTAAAATAATATCGAGAGAGAAATAGTATGTCCTGAAGACACATTCGCAATCAAATCTAAGAACGTTGCTATAATCGAATCATTTGATGTAAAAGTTGTAGAATAACCAAGGCAATAGGTTCATTATGCAGCTTTTTATTTTTAAAATTTATAGAAATATTCTAAAACCGGTTGTCCGGTAATAGCACATCTCTGGAGGTCATCAGACATTTCTGAAAAAGAAGAAATACCAAACAACTATATTTTAGCATTTGTTAGGCGTTTATTTAGATAATGCCATACAAAATTATGTACTTTGATGCAATATTTGCCAAATAGAAGAAAAAATTGTAATGCTTTAATTTTTTTATATCTAGATTCAATATTACGCTTACGTATTCAATATTATGTATTTTATACGTAGTTTGCAAATTTCCAAAAATTGTGTAAATTCAAAGTAAATTTAGAGCCAGTTATTTCTTCAAAAATATATATCTAAAATTAGCTATAGTTTTTGGGTATGACAGCTGTCATTTGGGATGAAATGTGCCACATGGAAACATAGGAATTCAGCGAATAGAGAAGAAGCCGCAGGTGGTGGGCCTTGAAATACATAACTGCTGCAGGCACCCTGGCAACGTGCGGGGTCGTTATTTTGGTTTGTGTGTCAACTTGATGCGCACAAAAACACCGCCCATTTTAGCACATGTTCGCCAGCCCAACCTTGGGGCAGGTCTATACTTAGCCACGACCTCCTATATGTCGCGGAATTGATTAGTGAATGGATAGACAGACGGTCTATTCTGAACTGTGCAGGTACTTTACTTTCTCTGAAGTCTGACTGTCACCTCCATGCGATGGATAGCCAACCAACGACAGCACCCATCTTTACCCATCATGGAGACTTATGGAGGAATAATAATAATTTTAACAAATTTTAAAAACTTTCCTTGAAGTCCCAAGAATTCCAGCCGATCCTATTGACATCCTTTATGTCGAGGAATTGGTTTGGAAATGTATAGATAGACGCGTTGTCTATTCTGAACTATAAAAATAAACTTGTAGATCTATCTTTCTCTACACTTAGATTTTATTTCAACCACCTGTTAACAACTTCCATGCATTTTTTGACCGGTAGGATGCGCGCTTTGATAGGCAGACTTCCTAAACTTTAGTTAACCGAAATAGCATGTGGTGTCTGTGTTGATCTCCCAGCCGCTGATTTTTCATGTAAAATGAATGCTCTTTTTAGCAATCCCACATTTATAATATGGAATCCAAAGCTTGCAAAGTTATTTAATTTTCTTCACGAATCATGCCCGGAACAGGAAACACCTGACCTAGAAAAAGGTTATCATGGTAGAGGCGCGCTGGCAGCCAAAGTCATCTTCCTGCTGTCCATATCTCTTTGCTCTGATAAATTCCAACAGTGTTGCTCTCAGAGCCGTCCGTAGTCTAGATCTATCCTTTGGAATTTAATGCAGAGAACACAGTTACTTGAAAAATTGAAAAAGGAAAATAATATAATTTTAAAAATTCTCAGTCGTTCTTGATGCAATCTAATGATCTCTCTGATCATGTCCAAATTTTAATGATTGCTGATAAAGCACAATTAATTTGATATGTATACAACGCGTTATTTATTTTGATGTATTCATATTTTAAATTGAAAGGAACTTTTTTTTTTAACCCAACCTTTTTAGAAACCATTTTCTTATTACTGTGCAGGGGAAAATATAATTTATTCGAATGTGGCCATGTTTTAACAATTTTTATAATTACTGAATGGGGAGTGTCCAACAAAGCCTAGATTTTGTCTGTGTATGGAGAATGAAAACAATGTAATGGTTAAAATTCACATATCCAATTCATTCTAAAAGAACAGAGATGTACCTCACTATCACATCGAGTTGTAGCAGATTTCTTTGTTATTTGGTGAACGTCTTTACTCCCCCAATCAACTTGATTAGATTAGGACTCGTGTTTTCTTCGACTTAATCTTGTTGGAGAGAGCCACCAGGCCATTGATTTTTCTGGCCACGCGCTTGCTTGAGTCTTCCGCGCGCGATGCTCCTAAAAAAAAAAAAAGATAAACGACGCATATCGAACTGGTTATTCATTAATCGTAGTTTACTCTTACTAGATCACAAACCTATTAACTCTCTCTTTAACTCCACACATTTGTTTATATACATTTATCTAGATTTTCTTAGAGTAACTGTGGATTTGAAGAATGGACAAATTGTTTTAGAAGCCACCCGGACCGCTGAATGTGCTAGAATGTACTGCATCTATGTATTAAAACTAGACTTCAATAGCATTGCCCATAGTATTTTACTTTTCTTTCTTTAATATACGGATATTAGGATTGAAGCTGATTTATTCCATAGCTCATTTAGATTTAGCTTAAATAAAATTATAATAATGAATATATGGCATGCAGAGAGTTCGCATGGAGCGAATGGCTCACCTGGGAAATATAAATTATTATTTGAATAAACATACACGTAGAATGAATAAGTAAAATGCTAAATATATATAACATACAAGAAGATGATATGGAGATATTTTCGAAATTTGGAAAGTTTTAGTTTTATAGCTAAAATTTTGAATTTCAAGAACACAATTAAGCGTAATTGCAATTAGCGATCAAAAGCCAGTCGAAAAGCTATTTTTCTCTAGAAAGCTCGCTCGTTTTCACATTTTAATAAAAAATACGCATTCTAGTTTTTAATCTATATAAAATTACACATCTATGTTCAACTCAAGAATTAGACAAGGATCATTGTTATTAAATTTATAATCTTCAGACCATTTTTCTCAGAAATTCAAAATCCGTTAATATATGTTCCAGGTGGCAATGAGACGTCGGGTCACCGCTGTTGTTTGAACGAACTCTGGTGGGAAATCTTTTAAAATGACTTTGACCTCCGGGACTAAACAATGGTGAATTTCTGAACAAAGTCGGAACATTGTTTTTCTATATGCTGTTGTTTCCCATCGAGTGATGGCCAAAAACTGGGGACACTGACCAAAAAAAAAAAAAAACGTAATCAAGCGGTGTCGCGCCGCTATGACATCCGTTAGTTGGGAACGCTGGTCTCTTATTTCTTTATCGCAACAGCAACTAACTTATAAATGGTAGATTGGGTATTAGTATGTGTGTGTAGCATGTGTGCGTTACTTCAAATTGGTCTTACTATCCTCAAATAACCCGTGTTTACATCTTTATACGTTTTTAAAATTCTGTTTCAGTTAAATAGTTTATTCTTCTTGGTCTCATCATGTTTGAGACTCTTTATTAGAATTGTAAATAAAGTCATCTGATGATAGACGCAATGATTTTCATCGATCGTTGTTTATAATAGAGATAGTTTCTCTTTATTTCTTGAAAACAATAAGCTAAAAAAATGTTTCTGAGGCCATAAATTTCACCAGCCCCTCGTTGGCGAAATTCCGCATTACTTTTCTCTTGGGGAACGGGCCGATCTTTCTTTAGGATGGATACCTCTGCTGATATCAGAGTTCGTTTCTGTACCTTTCCTGAACACAAATCATGATAAATAATGATAATTAAAAAAATGGAATGCGTTCTCTATCTCAATTCTTGAAGCTTGGACACAATCAAAGCATAGTCATCAAGTTTATAAAAAAGGCGGTGGATATATACTTCTGCTTTCAAACGAACACGTAACTTGCGTTTGGCCAACCCACGATAGGGTAAGCGCCGTTTTGAGGAATTAAAATTTTAATTTTGACAATTCATTTTGAGAAATTCCTTTTCCTCTTGTGTGTATTCTACTATCGATCAATGCCACAAATACCTGACTGTTCTTGATAGCTGGCGACGTGTCTCAAAATAATTGGATGTTCCCACGTCCGGGTTTCGCTCTAGAGGCCCAGACTTGGCCCAGATTTAGCTCTTCAAAACATTTATTTTTTTATTTTCTGAAAACTTTTAAAGTATCCGAAACACTTGGTGGATTATAAGTGGTCATTGTCATTTTGACCCATATTTAATAGCAAACAAGTAAATGTCGTTTTAAACTTCTTATATTCGTCGGCCCACAACCATGGACACAATTTTCCCAATCTAGACATCCTGATGGGGGTTGGGTGTTAATAGTTATTTGACTCTTTTAACCGTTGATTTGGTAAAAACCGTTTATTGAATTGTTTCTGAACCAACACATATTTCAATTTCATTAAAACACAGAGATAAGCTTTAAAGGACGCATTTATTTTAGCACTTTTGATTAGTTTAGATTTAAGAGTTTTAGATAAAGTTTTCCCAATAAAAAAAAATAAGAAAAGAAAATATAACAAAGTTGGTCTCGACATCACTACATGGCTGGCATGCGAATGCTCAATTGTAGGCGACCTGGCACGAACTCTCGGCCCAAGTTTTATCAAACTTTCCTGACTTACTGTCTCTTGTATTTGACATGCCACTTTGCTAGGTTGTGATTGAAGTTTTTTCACTGATTACTAAGTTGTAAGGAGTCACTTTCTTTTTCTTCTACGTAAACACAGGACTTGAAGTTGTTCGTAGAGCATTGACACCATCACATAAAACCTCCCCCCCCCCCACCTTTTTAGATGTATTATATGTTATTATGAGCAAATTTCTCCCTTGGCATAAATTATATGCTATAAAATATATTTCACCTGCTCGTAAGAGACGTCAAATTTCAAATTTCCTTGTTGGGGGCCGGCTGTCCCGAGGGCAACAGGCGCTCGATCAGAAGGGGCTTTCAAGAAGGCCTCAAGATAGAAAATAATCATAATGATACCAAAATAACAATTTAAAACTCCCTATTTTATTGCCTACAATTTAAAGTCTATAATATTAAAAGATTGGTTTCAAGATTCGTAAGTAAGGAGAAGAGGAAACATAGGGGTGGGTTTGGGGCGCCGTAAGAAATCTCGCTCCGGGCGCATACAACACTTGGGGCAGTACGCTCCATGTCGAGAAGATATACACAAAACAGGAAATACTGGACATGTTTTCTACGATGACCAAACTTCCTGACCTGCTCTGAACAACCAAAAAGACCCCTCCATGTATAATTCACGCTGGCTGCGGTAGACGTACCGCCGCTATTTTTAGGCCCCGGATTGATTCCTGGGAGGCCGAATTGAAAAGATTACAGAGAGGATGGCGTCGGTCTGTGGTCCACCCTAGCAACCGTTGCCATGATGCTGGCGGCCATGACACTTTTAATTCGCCCCCGGTTTCAATTATTACCCTCCCTCCCCACCCAACGCTGTGGCCCTTTATACCAAGGCGCAAAGACCTTTTTTAGCTGCTTTCCTCTCGATTTGTATAGGCCAATTGAAATTGATGACTGCCTGTATCGATTGGTCTCCAGGGAGCAACAGGTTTCCGCTTGCCTGTCCGTCCAGACATCGGCTACTGCTGCCCTCAGTTAGAATCTACCGATCCCAAATGTCTAGCTATACAATCGATGGACACATGCATCTTGCAGGAAACAAATAGAACGTTTAGGAGAATCTTTTGGTCGACTTCAGACAAAATCGATTGCAATCGACACATTTGATTCCAATTTTGATTGACCCTCTTAAATCTGGCAATCATCAATAATATTATTTTTTCATCACCTAAATCATTCTATTTAATCCTTACTACTGGCAACAAGATGTTGTTTGACTTACTCATATAATATTTATATTCCCTCTCTCTCCATACAGAAGAAAACAGACAAAAAGTTTATTATTATTATTATTATCTTTACTGACATGTAATTTTATCATGTATATATATTTCAAAAAAGGCATATCCTGATTTTATTATTTTATTTTATAAAATCATTTTTTCAAATATATATCCAAACAGATTTTAATATTTAAGAAATAAAAATTGAAGCGTGATTTAAAAAAAAAAAAAAAAGTAATTTCCTAAGGTCATTACTGTGATAAAAATATTTTAATGTGCATACATTTAGCAATAAATATAATTTTATATAATTTGAAAGAAAATATATCATCTTAAACCGTCAATAAACGTTAAGAGAGAAAGAGTGAGTGATAGACCAAAAGTTTTTGGGAGTGAAACAAAAAAGTCGCACAAAATTTAGCGTGGTTCACGCAGCGTTGCCATCAAGGAATAGCCAAGTCACGTGATACACTAAGTTTACTTCCTATATATCCTGGTGTTTACACGTTCTTAACTTGATTGGACATTTACTAGAATAAGTGAATCTATAAAAGGTGGAAAGAGCATAAAATATTTTAAAAGGCAGTGAATAAAAAAAAAATATATATTTTAGGATAATAAAAAGGACAAAATTAACGGTCGCTTTAAATACAAGTGTATATATACAAGATACTTGTATCTCAGGAATCAGGAAAACGTGCTGGGAACATCCTGTGCAGACTTTTAATCATCGTCTTTATGTCGCGCTGTCATTAAGCAAGTTCCACCTCGGTCGGACGGGTTCGAGGAAGTTGTTCCCCGTGACTCATGCCGTCGCCTTTTACTTGGTGGGTCGTGGCAGACTGAACCCTCGACCATTCCAGAATCAAGATGGACTCGACCTGTTCTCTCTTTTTGTTTTATTGTCCTTCTAAGTTTTTATGATAGAAATTGTTCACGCCCTCGATTGGAAGTGTTGGATAATGTTTGAAGGTTCCCCACACACAAGTTGCATAGTTGCTGTTATCTAGACATATATTCATGTGACGCGTTGAGGTATGACCACTCACTTACTGAGTACTTTATTCCCTCGGTGCCCTCTCTCCTGCCACATCCTGCGGGACACTCGCCGGATAATTAGCGCATCCTCTCATCACCCTTGGAAGTCTTCCAACCTTCCTGGTTCTTCCAGGTGGCGATTCTTACACTCGAGGTGTTCTTCTAACCTCCCTTGTTCTTCCATGTGGTGGTTCTTACATTCAAGGTGTTCTTCCAGGTCTTCCTGGTCATTATAGTGTACGGACTTCTCTTAAAAGTCTTATGGATGCGATTATTTCGTAATATATATATATTATTTTAGAGGTATATTAAATTGTTAATGTAATTTTCAAAAGACACTCGCAACATGAATTACTAGTGTGATGAGGTACCACGGCAGATATAACGGGAGAATTACAAAGCCGTGTTCAGTTTAAGAAAACACGTTCTAGGGAAATGGTAGCGAGACGGGAAGTCGAGCGTACTCTTCACGCCATTCCACTCAGGAAGGGGAACACGTCCTGGTAGCGGGTAGACGCTTCTTTTTCTTCACCGACCGAAATCTCGGCGTGAGCACCCATAGCCTTTGTGGCTTATCATGTGACTATCTCATCCCCATCAAGGATAACTCCATTACGAAGAAGCCGTTAACAATGGAAGGGCCTCGCTAATTTTCTGGAATCCTGTTAGCCTCTGATCTTATCACGCCGAGAAAAGAAAAGAGCCCGTTAGGAAGAAAAGAATAACGCCATATTATAGGAATTAGGATTTCTTGAAATAACTCCGTTTTTGGCGCACACACATTGTCATTCTTTCTCTAAAATAGCGATTCAGACCTTTTGCCTTCAGACTCAAATATAACACAGGTTATTAGGTCTTAGGTGCAGGTTAGGTCTTATTTTCATTCAACTGATAGATAGTTTCAGGCTAATATAGTTAAACTAAGATATAATAATGTATATATTCAAACTAAAATAGCATATTGTATTCAAAATAATATCAATTTATATGTCTTGTTAACCATACATTTTGGAAAATTAAATGTCCCTCTGTCAGATATGATTAGAAATGAGGAGAGAGAGAGATTTGAGATTTAAAAATATTTTATTGACATCATACAGAGAGAGTGGATTTTTTAGAGTTTAAATAAATTTTAAGAGCTTAGGAACATTTTAATAGTCTATATCGAGTTTGCTTGTGCATTTATATGTATCACTTTCAATCAATACACTTAAGTATAGCAAATATATTTGGCTACCATCTCTGTCCCCCTACTGTTGCTTACTACACGGAAAGGTAAAAATTGCAAACGCTCCTATTTACTAACCCCAGTAACTTTGATATTTACAAATTTCTCATCGCTTTCTTATCCAATTATTTTTAAAAAATTATATCAATTCTCTATACGAGACTGATACAAAAATGATTTAATTGTTCGTTTAAGTTGCAAATTTTCGAAACGAAAAACTTTTTTCCATTATGCTGGTAATGACATTCTTGGCGATATGTTTTCATAAAAACAAAAGGAAACGTGTAAAGTTCAAATTGATAATTATTGTGACAAAAAAGGGCCATAATCAAATTGAAATAACACAATAACTAGCTATAAATTATATGCATGTCTCAAAATGAGAAAACAGAGCTAATCTGCTATTTATATTAATATTGCCAAGACAGGAGGAGTGGAACAAATTATGAATCCTTTCTGCAAGACCATTATTTTACCAGACAACCAAGATAAATTACGAAAGGACCAGGGAGAAAAATGATTTGGAGCATTTTCCTTTGTAGGGTTAGAATTAGAGAAACTGCGCTTTAGGCGGAATGGCGGGAAATGTGGGTGTCTTTTATTATTAAAATTATATAAAAATATATTACGTATAATGGGAATATAAGTCATTTATTGTAGGTTGGGCTGATCGTTATGAGAACACGATTTAATTGCTGTCTTTTTTATATAGGGGAAGCGTTTTGGAGAAATAAAAGTGAAGAAATAAGAGTTGTGAAGTAAAACAATGCATTCTCAGTTTTGGATCTATATGATGGCCTGTTTGGTAAAAGTATTTCTTTGAAACAAGACGATATATGTATGGGGAAATGAGCGAAGTTCCAACAATATATGATGATGTTTCAGAGATAAATTGAGATTTAGACGTTTTCATCTTCTCTCAGAACCTGCTGAGACGCATCCTTGGTGGATGATCGTATTCCTAAAATGACTTCTAAATTCAATGGCTTAATATGCTGGATGTATATCGCGGGCGCTTTGAACAAATTCTGTTGAGTACTTTTTATTTCTTAGTATCCAAAGCGAAACACCAAAACTTTAGAATAGCTGCCATAGTCGGGTAGGTAAAAGGGCCTCAATGCCCCTGAATCTGCACAATGTGCCGATAGACACGTCGCCCTAGATGACCAAAGTCGGTCTACCAGAGTTGCGTGATGACCAACGGTGGCGGCGAGATAAAGGGTAGAAGATCTGGGCGTGGGATCATGGCCCCGTTCTTGGTGGGCAGCCTCCCGAGTGTGGCCTACCTACCCCTCACCCTTGACATGGGTGGTTCTTAACTATTGTTGTTTTAACTAACTATATCATATCTTCGGGATATGTCTCCAACTTCATCCTAGTATGGAGGAGGACATCACTTGCCCTTAAAGTTGGAAACAGCTTCTAAAAACGGATGTACCTACTGTTAAATCAATGGCATATTGATGCGGAAGGCAAAGGGAAACTACAGAATAATTTCCCCATGGAAATCCTCAGTGAATGGACAAACTGGACCAGAACAACCTCTTATCACAAAACTTTAGCTATAGATCAATCATCTTAGAGGAGCCTGATTGAGAAGGTACACCAGACGTATTTACCATTCAGCCTCCATTCGACTTATTCGTCTAAAATAATAATCATTCTCTCTCCCACTCTCTGCTACAGAAATATTCTGAATCTGGAAATCAAAGAACTGTGGGGAGGCTATAGCAATTAAATATATAGGATACAACTTGTTGAGAAATAAATAAAAATATATTTACAAAAGCACTAGCTAATAAATAGGAAGATACTAAGCATTATGGCCAGAAAAATAAAATTCATTTGTTGAAGCGAGAATTGGTTAATGGGTCCGACTGTATTGTTAATAATGTGGGGATACGGCGGAATTGTTACATATATCTAATATGGAAGTGTATATACAGCTCCTACTAGGTTTTGTTTGGAAGTTGTATAGGTTTTTTTCCAACTCTTATCGAAAAACGCTTAAAATCTCAATGGGCTCTAAACTAGAACTTATCTAGAATGGTCGCCTAACAGACTTGGGTATCGAGAAATCATTGCGTCTATTGTAGATTGACTCATTAGTCATTCAAAGATAGATGTGGGGTGGGAGAGCTGAAGAAACAAATAGCTGAGGGTGGGGATCGATTTCAAATTTAGCCAACAGTGTCAGTTAATTCTGCCGAGTACTGGAAGGAAGCTCTGAAATAGCCCTGTGCCAAGCCTAGATGACCTAACTATGGCTAAATATTTTCTACAAGTAAAACTTTATTATATATACAATGGAATTTTCAATGTCAATTTTATTTTAGTCTTTGTAAACTCGCATGTTATGCCACTTGTAACATTCAACCTGTAATATATATTAGGCTGGTGTGTAAGAACATTTTCATTTGGGAATCTTGTGGTCTACGTACCTTGTGGTCTTTATGAGCATAGTTGTTAAGATATCTTAAGAACATAAAAAATAATTTATATGTTCGTTTCTTAATCGTTTTTAAATATACCAATAAGCATTTAAATATAAAATATTATACGGCAATTTTTTCTTATTTCTGCTTTATTTTTTCTGTATGTCTCTCTATATATAATTGCGTTAACACCTGCTGTCATTCTGGGTCGAGATGATGATGATGAATAAAAATAATGATTCGTTATAGGAAACGGTTATATACTTATTTTCAAGGTAAAGCTTCGTTTGCACCCGTTCCTGATCGGTTCGTTGTGAAATTCTGTCCGGTCAGAAAACACATATTACAGATAGTAATGTGTATATTGATAAGTGTTAAATTTTAACTAAAAATCAATTAGCTGAATTTGAAATTTGATTTTGAAATATATACACGTGTTTATATTCTTATACCCACTTTTGGGTGTGTTCAGAGGAAAACCTGGACATTGCCCCGGTCATTGGTCAAGTTAAACTATAATAGACCTTATATAGAAAAATAAATAAATAAATAAGAAGAAGAAGAGGATTAGACCATTTTAACATTTAAAAAATAAGGTTTAAGAAAAAAAAAAAAAAAAAAGAGGCTTTAACTGTAACAAAAACACACGAGAGGTGCGAGCTACTAGCAGTGATTTCCAAGCTGGCTGTCTGCATTTGAGGAAAGCGGAAGCGGTTTATGCCAAACTTGTAAGGGAAATTGCTAAAATATTGTCCGAGCAAAGTGCTATTCCAGGGCACTATTTTGTTTGGCGCCATCACATCTCGCCAATTGTGGACTTTCTCTCCACTTTGCGGAACTAGATGGAGCGTAGCATTCCGCTCCAGTTGGCCTCGACAGCGGCAGTGGCAGGACCAATAAGAAGGAGGAACATGATTGGCACCACAACAATTCTTCTCAAATGAACCGAGTCAACACAAATTTTATACAATGGTAGTTTTCGGCATGGGCTGAAATGGATGTTAACAGCCCGCTACATTCAATATTAAGATATCTAAAATGATCACTGTATCTTCTTGTATACAGTATAGTTTCCCGTGAGAGACCTTCTATAAACATGGCTAAACCCATTCTCTTCTAAAGGTAGTTTCTCATTAGAGATTCTGTTTTGGTTAAAGACTCTTTGACTTGAGACGACAGAGTCAGTGATATGAGGCAACCCCCATAAAACACTAGCCTTAGCCATATATTTAGGGACATTCTCTATCAGGCTCTAGTCTACCAGCCTATTAAAATCTCGATCATTTCACAACTGTGAAACCTTTTAGAATCTAAAAAAAAAAAGAAGAAGAAAAGGCTGGAAAGTATCCGAGACTCTACAGGAAGCAGCAACAGCTTTCGAATCGATAAACTAAGAGAAGTGCTCAACCTTCACTTTCTTATATAGTTGTTTTAGGCAGGTTCTCTTCCCATCGCACAAGAGTAATTTAGAGAGGAAAAAAGAAAGAAAGAAAAGCGATGAAACGCAATCCCTCCCTATCTTCCCACGTAATTTTGATAAAAACTTACTTTTAATGCCACCACCACCTCCTCCAAACCAAACACACACAAATACGTTTTTTTTTTTTTTATCTTAAAAATATATCGCACATCTTCCCTTGTGTGCGGGAATAAATTTCAATTTGGAGAATATATATCGGACAGTTGGAATTGCTTACGGTCGATGTAGGAGCGGCCCTCTTTTCCTGGAGATTTATTCGCCGCCTCGACCCTGGCATCCATAGACAAGGATGTGTCTCAAGAGGACTCAGAGAATATATACGATATATGATTGAAAAATCATTTCAACAACGATTCGCACTGGTGGTACCTGTAAAAAAAAATGGTGGTAAACTTGCAACAGAGATCGGCATAAAAATGTCCAATGTGAAAGGGGCCATAAGTATAAAGATAAAAAGCCATAAGCATTGACTGGTAAAATTACCAAAGAGCCTTCGGGGTCATCGACCACAGGAAGAAGCGGGTATGATGATAATAAAGGCGTTAATTAGTTCACCAATTCCATCTGGTCGCCCTGGCGTTCAAGACAAACAACGGCCTCTGGATTAAGAATGGAAAGAACAAAGGCGCCTCCGCCCTCGCCAGCACTCCTTTGGGCTGAGATAGAGAAATTGATAGAATAGAGGTTCCAACCTCATAATTTTGGTACTTCCTGGTATTTGTTGAGTGGAATCACAAAAGCTCTTTGTTGGGTCACTGGGCGCTCCAAGGTTATTGCCGCTGGTGGAGCGAGATATGTAATCTTGGATGCCACGCCCTATGTCTGGATGGTTGTGTGGATTCCACCTGCTTGCATTGAACACTCCAATCCAAGTAGATCGAAATAAATAATCTATTTTTCGGTCAATTTTTGGACATTATTCGTGGATACCTCGAACCCCTTTTTCATGCCAAATGTTTTTACAGCATTTATTAACATTCGGTATATGTTTGTGTTGTTGCCAAAAAAAAAAAAAAACCCTTCATTTTCAATTGATAGAATTCAATTATCACACAGAGAATGTAAACCTACTTAGCATACAATAAAATCAACCATCATAAGATATAGTCGGATATGACCTGTAAGAAGGTGTATTTTGGACACGATTGAGAAAGTATATTTAGAACAAACGCAAGTCGGCCTTACCCAATAATAAAGCACTTTCCTTATTAGCTGAGCATGATATCGTAAATCACCATATCGCAACGTACCGTCAAACAAGAATGAATATTTCTAGAAAGTTTGTCTCCATAATTGAACAGCATAACCAGGAAAATAGAGATCCCAGAGACTACATACAATTCATAAGATATGGTCCCAGGAAAACCCCATCAACAGTCCACTTCGGCAGCAGTGCATAAACGCGGAAATAAGTCTTGAAAAAATGCTTTAAAAAGAAAAAGTTCGGCGCATGGGAATATTGTGTTTATTTTTGTTCTAAATAAACTTTTCAATCAACTCCAAAATACATCTTTTTATTATTCATATCTTAATCAAAGGATTGCATGGTATTTTTTACATAATAGTTATATCCACACATACACACAAACACAATTTAAGATATAAAAATGTAAAAGTTAATAAAATTACAAAATATTTCGATAGTTATAAAATAAAGAAGGTATATGCGTGATAAATAAAGAACTTATTGAATAATATTTGATTCAATACTTTTGAAAACTTTTTTTTTTGTAATTGATAATTATCTAAGGATTACCATATTAGGCTTTTAAATAGAATGTCTTTTGGTAGTCGCCCTGCCTTCTTTTTCACAAGGCAGCAAACGGCGCTTCTACAGCTAGCCCACGGATATCATCTAGTGACTGACGTGTGTGTTGGAAATATTGATCGCTCTTAGCTGGAATTATTATCATCTGGCTATTTATAAACACCGTGGTCGATATTAATATGCCCCCGAGTCTGTAAGCTTTTCCAATTCGGGCAGCACCGATGGCCTCGTTCGGCACAAGTGATGATTTATCATCATCATCCTTCCACCAGGATTGATGGTGCAGGATCAATCAAGATTGTTCCTTCTTGCGCAGCTTCTCTCGCCTGAAATATCTACAGGAATTATTGTGGCGATAGTTCCATTTTCTAACTCTACAAATAGTGCCTCTAGCCATTTCTTATTGAAGAGAGAATAAAAGTTCCTTTTGCCCCACTTAGTTCTGCCCCAGGCGTGTAAAGTCAGTCATCCACGACGCCAGCTTGAGCCTCGTTTAACGCAAGCTGTCCTGTTGGATTTCTTCACCTTACATTCTACATCATTTACAGATTCTCATCATTCACCCCTAACTCGCGGAGTGTACGATAGACACAACAAATGCTTAAACTCTTTGAAATTATAATGCTCGGTTTTGGGAATATTCTGGGAATGTTTTATTTTTTTATTATAACGAAATAATTATTATCAGTAATGCGCGTATCATATTTTTATTAAGAAATTTCCGTGTCACTACTGGACAGCATAATCCAATTCTTCTATTTTCTAATAAGAGTATGTTTATTTCTGTATCTTTACAATAGAACGGGGGTTTTGAGAGACACATATATACAAATAAATACAAATACTTTTAAAATTTTACACAAATAAATTTACTGGCAATGCGTTTCTTTTAAATATCATCAAATATTATCTCTACAGACCTTTCTGCAATGATATGAGTTATTGAATTGCAGTAAGGTCTGTAGAGATAATATTTGATGATATTTAAAAGAAACGCATTGCCAGTAAATTTATTTGTGTAAAATTTTAACGATAGATGGCAATAAAATTTAATCTACTAATACTTTTAATATATTAAAATATAAAGGTAGAACTCATATTTTTCCTTTAATATTTTAATATATTTTACATATTTGATTGCAATTTTTATAATATTTTTTTCATTCACAAATTTCTCCCACCTACTCTGTATTTTAATTGATTTCAACTGTGATATTATAACACTATGCGGCGCTGAGTTTGTGTATACGAAAATGTAATGCCTCGATAAAGGTTGGCGTTCAGCCAGCCGAAATATTGGCAAAATAAATCTTTTATTAAATCCAATATATGCCTTTTTATTATCTAATATATTAAGTTTTATTCGAAAATCTAAATAATAAAGTAAATTCTGTATTGTTAATCAATTTCACGAAGTCGCTTCCCACCGCGCACCAAAGTGCAGCCAAAGTTCAGGTTTAGACAACTAGCCCGGCCAGACCTGCCTGCTATCCTGCTGCCAATTTGGACCTTTATCAGACCAGGCATCGCAGCGAGCATGTAAAGAAAACTCCCCGACCCTTTTTATTATATCCCTTTATAGCGCCATGGTCCTGCGGAAATAAAGGAGTCAGTAGTCCAGGACGCTCCTTTTGTGCCCCTCAGCCCCCAAAATACCTGCTCCTCCTTCTTTATCTGCGCCGTCCGTTGCCCCGTGTTTGTTTTCTTTCCACCAAACCCCGCGCGTGTTTTTTCTCTTCTGGACAAATAAACTCTCCTTTCTTCATAGCACCTAGGACCCCACCATTTCTCTCCCACCTATGCCTTCTTCGGTAGTTCCAGTTAACACTATTGCTCTCCCAACAATGTTGTCTTCGATAGTTTCAGTTAACACCATTGCTATCCCAACAATGTTGTCTTCGATAGTTCCAGTTAACACCATTGCTATCCCAACAATGTTGTCTTCGATAGTTCCAGTTAACACCATTGCTCTCCCAACAATGTTGTCTTCGATAGTTCCAGTTAACGCCATTGCTATCCCAACAATGTTGTCTTCGATAGTTCCAGTTAACACCATTGCTATCCCAACAATGTTGCCTTCGATAGTTCCAGTTAACACCATTGCTATCCCAACAATGTTGCCTTCGATAGTTCCAGTTAACACCATTGCTATCCCAACAATGTTGCCTTCGATAGTTCCAGTTAACACCATTGCTATCCCAACAATGTTGTCTTCGATATTTCCAGTTTACACCATTGCTCTCCCCATCAATGAATGCCTCCTTCGATCGTTTTTATTAATCTTGACTTTAGACCATAAGTCGTTTATTTATATTTGAAATGCTTGATGGAAAGAAGAGCCTGATATATAGTAGAGTTATCTCTGTTGATGATTGCATCACAAACAAATGTTGGGAGAAAACTGCATTTAAAAGAGGTTTATTTAAAGTTGTGGTAATAGAGTCTACGAATGGGCATTTTTTTATGACGAGCTTCACAACTAAATGTGGACAACTATCATTCCAGATAAGTCAGAAGGAACCTTCCTGACACCATCTGGCACAACGAAACATTTTCTTTAACAAATGGGCGTCACTTAAAGTTTCCTTCCGTGCTTCATTTCCCCCCTAAAACCTATTGTGCTTTTTATTGGCGCGACTTCTTTTATTAATATTACATTCTGAGCATAGAAAATACTTGTTTTTTTGACATTTGATATATATTTCTTCACCTTATTATAATATACCTATAAAACATACATATTTTTAAGATTAAAAATATTAATTAAAATAATTTGCCGCATATTATTTTAGCAGTGACCCAAGCTCTCTTCGCTACTCTACGTAGAATTCACGAGGTTTTGATCAGCATCAGGAAGCCAGATTTATAAATCCATGTCATTTCTTACAATCCTACTTCTTCCCTCCTGTTGGAATGTACTCATTAATTTAGATTGAATTTTCTAAAGAGCAATGGGGAAATGCTACCTTAATTGATTCATTTTATGATAAATATCTTACGTAAGAAATACCTAAATTTGTTTAATGCGGCTTTATTTTAGTTATTCAGTTTATTTAGTTAGGCATTTCCTCTCATTTACTAGAAACAGGCTTTCCATTTCCTCTTCCAAACCATGTTGAATGAGGAAGCCTTATTACTTAAATATAGGCAAGAACTTCTCTCCCATCTATCTGTTGACAAGAAGTCAATAAAGGTTGGTCATTGTCCAGATGGAAGTATATAGAGGAAAAAAATGTGAGAGCGGCGAGAACTTGTCGTCTGTCCAGATGTAAGCGTAGAGAGAGCAGAATGTAAGAGGGGCGAGAAAGTTTTTCAGGTTAAGTGAGATAATGCGTGCGCAAGCCACACGGGACGTGAGCTGGCTCAAGTGATGATGCAGTGCACCCGACGGCCTCAGGAGTCTGCCTGCCTGCCATGAGCCGGCCGGCTAGCCAGGCCAGAACAAATCATTGTTCAGGATATAGGTCGGCTGGCCCTCGTTGCCTCTTCAAACATCGTCAGACAATGAGCTGCACGTAATTAACGGCACGCCAGACCTCGCTGAGACAGAGCTTCTCTTGCAATGGGAACTAATAGTAAATCTCCAATATAGGGATCAAACTCTTATAAAATGAATTTGGGTCGATTGAAAAATCCAAGTTTTTAATTTAATTCTCATTATGGCGATAAAATGACATATTCGCTAATACAATAGCCTAATCACTTTTTAAATAATAGCATACAGTTCTATTCAAGGAATTCTTCATACCTAAAATATTACTATCGTTTCTAATGACTATCGTGCAAAGGAAAGTATATATACGAGAGCACACTTTTTGGCGGTACATATACTAAAATTGGAACGATGCAGAGAAGGTTAGAAAAATGGTGAATTTTCCATATTTACGAAAAACACGGGGACTTCATTTCAACTGAGGTCAAGTGAGACCCAGCCACCCCCCGGTCTTATACCCCAGGTAGGAACTACCGCCTCTATGTCAGGGTAGGCACGATTCCCGCCAAATTACAAGTCTTAAAATTGCCACATTGAATTATCTCGGTCTGTTCATTTCAGGACTTCGTGTTGACCCGGACTTACATTTAAATAGCATTATGACCTACATACGTCCTTCATAACTAGGCCATATGCAATTTGGTAAAAGCCAATGCAATTACCTGGCGCTTTTAATTACCCCAAAATACACTAAATCGGCAACGTCTCTAGAGCGTCAAGCAATGGAGGGATTGTTGGAAAGTCGCCCCAGCAACCACCGCTGTGGAACCCGAGCCATGCTACCCGACCAATAATTGATTCCAGACACACAAACAGATAGCTCGCCTTCCCCGGATGCGATGGCTTCCCAGGAAAATTTCCGCAGTTCCTTTCATATTGGAAATGGCATTTCTGGTAAGGAAATATAATATTCTTATTGGGACGAAAATGTGACAAAATATCTTATTAGAATGTTTTTATTCCAATATATCGTGATGGGTCTTTTTCCCACGCTAGTTTATTCTCGCAGTTGATTGCATAGCGGGTTCTGCCTTCTTTTGATGTCTTATTAGCATAGCTGTCAAAATAAAATATATACACTAGAGGTATCCATAGATTATATATTCATATTTATTATTAAGGCGGATAAAAATTTAAATAAACCCGATTCTTATATTGGTGTTGATAGAAGTCCGCGTCATCTCCCGTCATGAGATTCACCGCATATCTACTTCGAAATAGGTTCAGTTCATCAGGGAAACGCGCGTGAAATTTGCCCCATAGTAATTAAAATATTGGAATCTGGGATTCTCGCATCAAACGTCAGTCTTTTCCTTTGATTCAAAGTAGGCATCTCGCGCCGGAATAATTCCCATGTTGTTGCAGCTAGGATTTTGCGCTAGCAGATTGTCGAGGTACATTTCAGATAATAGAATTGTTCAAACAACAAATCTCTTTGATCTTCCATTAATTAAATTCATTAATGAACAGGGGCTGGGATCGAATCCCGCATTAGGTACTTTATTCTGAAGAAATAATTGCTTCAATCGCTTTTGATTCTTTCATAAGTCCAATCCCATCAGGGAGTGCAAGTAACCAAACGCGTCTTAGTACTTTTTAAATGAAAAAAAGTATTTTACGTTTGTAGTAGAAACGCGGTGCGCTTAAAGAAAAATGTAGTGACTAACTATCCACTATGTCCTGTACCACGTTTTCTTGAGATGAATTTTAAAAAAATGAACCTTTAAGGAATCAAATTCCATGGCCAAACAAATCTCATGATTCTTAGCATTACTGTTTAGAATATATATATATTCTAATATATATGTCTATAACTATCTTTCATATAATTTATATGAAATTGTATTAGAGAATATATAACCTTTGACACAACCCAACGTGCAGCAACTAGTTTCTTTATTACAGTTTCTACAACCAGGGCTTCATCAGACATCACCATATAAGAACGTCGTCTGATGATGAACCCTGTATTCGAAAGATTATATATTTGTCATTTATAAATCGCTGTATATACACTGGTGTCCAAAAAATAAGAAACTTTTGTTTTTTAATGATATGTTTTAAAATATACAACGCTAAAAGCAAAAAAGTAATTTAATTAGGTTTTTTAAGTCGTAGAATTTATTTATCGCAACCATTCGATTCGGTAAAATTGAAAATATGCAATTTTTTGCTTGTCTTTATAAGTGTGCTATTTGGCGTGTCGTTTACCCCATCTAAGAATTGTCCAATTATAATTTTATTTACTCCTTAGTTAATTATGAGTTTACGAAAAATTTTAGCAGATGATTTGAAATGGAGAGCTGTTGGAAGAATGGAGGCAGGGCAATCACAAGTTGAAGTAGCAAAATGGCTAAATGTGAATAAATCTGTGGTCAGCAAAATATGGAAACAGTTCATTGAGACAGGAACCATCAAAAGAAAAGAAGGTTCTGGTAGAAAAAGAAAAACAGCTACCTCTGAAGACCGTTATCTGGTCGTAACTGCCAAGCGCCATAGGGAGATGACAGCTATTCAACTCTCTAATGAACTCTCAAGTGCTACTGGAACGAGAATTTCAAGACAAACTGTTTACCGAAGGCTTCACGAAGGTGCTCTTTATGCAAGACGACCAATGGTCTGTTGGTTAAAATGGTTAAAATCAATGATTGGCTTTTAGTGATTTCGTATCTACTCTTGATACTCTAAACCTACAATGACTAATATACTATTAAACATTTTATCTTAGAAAACAATGCTATCTATGTAAGAAGGTCTACAATATTTGATGTATACCACGTACTTGAAGAGACGTTGACGTTTCCTTAACACACATAAAGATTCTCGAAGGGAAGAAAAGACTTAGCAATTTAAAACAACTTTTTCTTCCTTCCATCCCATTTTGATGCATTCCGCTTTTTGATCGAATTTCATTTCCGCTCCTCCATTTTCAACTTTTATGTCTCCGTATAACATTCCCAGCCTAGAATTCAGTCTTTAAAGTAGATGTTTTATATTAGTATCTTGGGAGATTCTCTCTCAGGTTAAAAATAGATATAATTTTCAAGTCCCTTTTTTTTTAAGTTATTTGTCGACCCCAGGTAGGGAAGGTGTTACTTTGATGGAAGGAATAAGTAATGAAATACACCACTTTCCTTAAAATAAGAATAAAAAACTATACGCCACACATCTATTGACCATTTCTGAACTGGCACGTAGATGAATAGCAATTACAACACCAACTTCGGCAAATTCAACACACCCTCTGAAGACCACAGCCCTCATCAATCCAGGATGGGCCTTGGTTTCATGTGATTCACAAGGGATTCGTGAACTCTTCTTATTCTACCAAAAAGGTTTAACTCAATAAGATTTCATGAATCCTTTGTGAACCGCATTAAATTAAAGCTTAACGAGGACCACATCCTTAAACCATGGTTTCTATGGGGCGTTCAGAAGTTGTTGTTGTAGCTTTATCAGCAACTCGAGTCTGCTAAACTTCAGAGACGGTCAATAGGCGCAGATTTTTAGCCTTATTTTGACGGGAGAGGTTTACTTAATTTTTTTTTTTTTTTTTTGTAATGATATATTTCTCCCGTCAGAATTTCCATTTAATGCAAGCATTCTTGCAGTGCCATATACGGTCATATGTGAAAAATCTTTCTATTGACTATGGCAGACTCTCGGACAGAAAGTGTGCAATTTATGGAGACAATAATCCATACGTCTTTTTGATTATTACCTTTTTGCTTTTTGCATTTACTAAATGCTTCACAATTCTAAAATATAGTTCTATCTAAGTATTCTGGTTTTAAAGCTTTCGTGCACTTCATCCTTCGCTCTTAATGTTACTGGGACCAACTATCTGAATCACCGGATATATTCCAAATACCCCAACTCTAAACCCTAGAACTATACAAATTGGATTATATAGATAATGAGACATACCATAAAGGATTTTTTTCTCCGAATTATAATTACAATTTTGAAAAATAATTATATTTGTAGAGGTAGATAAAATCTATCCTAAAATATTCACCTCGTAAAGTTTTTATAAACTATAGCATAACCCTTCTGGGTTTTCTCAAATATTGCTCAATTATTTATGCTTGGTATTTTTTTTTTACTTACAAAACCATTTAAATTAATAAAGTTCAAACTTAAATGAAAAATATATAAAAGAAAACGAATTAATTAACGCGTATTTCCTCTTTGTCTTTTTTTTTTTCATTTAAAAGCGTCATTTTTTAATAACCTTAGTTGGAAACTCCTTATTTGCAATATTTAATTAAATTCCTGCTTAATCTTGTGGCTAAACTCGACGATTTTTTTTTGTGCAAATTAATTGCCGTGTTTGAAAGATTTGAGCTCGAGGAACACAAATTTGTTGTTGTGTTGTTAGAGCTGCATGCGACCTGTCCATGTTCTTGTAACTCTCACTTTACCCATCTTTGAAAATTAGAAGTGTAGATAAGAGAAAATAGAACGCACAGTATTTTTGAATTCGAAACCGCGTCGATCTTAATCAAAAATATACTAAATATTTCTTTGTAATAAATTGTTGCGCTTGAAGAACCCAGAATCCACTTCTTGATATACGGAAGATAGTATCTTTAATGGGTCATATATATACCAACAAAAGTTAAATATTTTGTAATGAAAAGTTGTCACAGAAATATTTTGCTGGTGTCTCAGTATTTGCCGAATTTGGACCGTCATAAAGACTGACTTTGAAAACTCGAGTTCGGAATTTGTGGTGTGAAACTGAGACTTTCTAAAAAAAAAAAAAACACAAAGCATGCCTATTAAAGTGGCAGAACAGCATTGTTTCTACCGGCTGAAATGACGTTGTAACAATACCCAAGGAAGAACACGTGGGGTAACGTGCTAGAAACAGAACTGCCACAACAACACCTATCACGTGGGGTAACGTATCAGGAACAGAACTGCCACAACAACACCTATCACGTGGCGTAACGTATCAGGAACAGAACTGCCACAACAACACCTATCACGTGGCGTAACGTATCAGGAACAGAACTGCCACAACAACACCCATCACGTGGGGTAACGTATCAGGAACAGGACTGTCGCAACAACACCCATCACGTGGGGTAACGGATCGCGCCAAAACGAAAGATGAAACACGACGTCACCATTTCCGGCCCACGTTCCCTAATTGTCTTTGTTCCCACGGAGCGGATAATGAAGAAGCCGCGGGCTCGTCACTGACCGTTGCCATTCTTTTTTGCCTAATTCCCCCGGAGGCATCTCGGAGTGAGTGCCTTCTCTTGTTTATTTATGCCCAGAGATATGGAGAGCGCTTGTAATTGGAGGAGGCTGTAGGGCGCTATAAGGTTTGATGCACTTCACCAGGAGCGCCTATTACATAATTAGCATTAACTTTCGTCAAAAATTCCAATTATTTTCTCAAACACAATTCTGGAATTTATGGTTAAAATATTTTAAAATATATGCACTATTTATTCAGGATTAATAAAGGCGCAATTAGTTTCCGATAGTGTTATTGAATATATTGCCACGTGGAAAATTAGGGAAGACAAAAACTTCAGGAGGAGATAACAATTTATTTCAGGCAAGAACAAACTATGAATGGTAAACAAAAGATAAGCCACGAGGGAAATTTACAGATTAGCAAAATATAAACAAAAAAAAAAAAAAATGATCACTCTGTTAATAAAAATAATAAAATTAATAAATATTCTGTTACAATATATAAAGTACGAATATACAAATGATTTGTGGGGAAAAATTTACTCATTCTATATACTCGTAACCTTTTGCTCTATCTTTTACAATATTCAATAACACCCAAACTCTTAGATTTCTTGATGATACAGAGACCTATAAATATCCAATATAACACCCAAACTCTTAGATTTCTTGATGATACAGAGACCTATAAATATCCAATATAACACCCAAACTCTTAGATTTCTTGATGATACAGAGACCTATAAATATTCAATAACACCCAAACTCTTAGATTTCTTGATGATACAGAGACCTATAAATATCCAATAACACCCAAACTCTTAGATTTCTTGATGATACAGAGACCTATAAATATTCAATAACACCCAAACTCTTAGATTTCTTGATGATACAGAGACCTATAAATATTTTTCTACGGAAGAGCACATGAACTTCTGTAAATATTCAAAAGCAACTCGTATATGTAATATTTTTGCTGACAAATTCTGCTCTTAATAAATTTTCACTTTCTTTGCAAAATTTTTCCAATTAATGTTCGTTCCTACCATACAAATTCTCTCAAATCGAAGTTTTGAGTCCAAGTATATCTACAACAGCTTTTCTTTATGAAGGTGTTATGCGTGATTGAAATGTTTTATCGCTCATAGGATTTTGATGAAGAGTTGTTGGCTTGGTAGCTAGCCCCCCCCCACACACCTTTTTTTTTTGTTGTTGTAATAAAGATACGTATTTTGCTATAGTGATTTTAAGATCTTGTAGTTAAGAGTAGTAAATAAATTATAGTTAGGTTAAAGAAGATTTTTAAAAGTTAATGTAAGACATTCCCAGTTTCTCTAATTGGCTAAAAGGACCATAAATCTATATGGAGCAGTAATGGTCAGAAACAAGACTCGCTAGTAGCTCTGAGGGTGAAGTAAGTGGCTTACAACACATGATAGAAGGAAATCTGACCATAGAGAGGTGGCCAGAGCAACGGCAGGTGGTGGGGGCCCCTCCTCGTGGCCCCCGTCGACAGGTGGCCCGCCCGGCCTTCCCCTCTGAGGCCACCTAATCACCATGTCCATTCCACAGCCCTCCTTCTATTAACACAAACATTTCCCCTGAAATCTCAATAATTAGGGGAAAAATCCCGCGATTTCATTCTCCAAACTATCTCCAATATTGAGAAAAGCCTCCACTTGATCTATATCGCCTCCTTCTTTCTTTTTCTTCTATCGCCGCGAGGTGTGCTGAACGCTTTCGTTTCTTTTACAGTGCGTTAAACGTGAAGGAGAGACGGGCAACTGAGTGAATAATGTAATGAAATTATTCTAAAATGACCTCCCTCGTGTTACATCACCGAGCGGGTAGAGTGACATCCATTTTACATTCAAATGATCAAATTTGACTTTCACCATTCACGAAGAAGAATAAAAAACTTCACAACATTCAGGCTAATTACATGATTGATGTGGGAGCCTCGCCCGAAAATTATTTCGCCTACAGCTCTTTAATATGCGCTGGGGAGAATATTTACTTTCTGTTCGTAGTTTCTAAACCACAGACTTCGCCTTTCTCTTCCCCTTACAAGATCATATCATGTTTTGATCATTTAGCACTAAAAGTCAAGCACATTGTGTGTGTGGAAACTATGATTTTATTTTCAAAATGTATTTTCTTTGCTAGAAATGTTCTCTCTCTAAGTTAACAATAAAATATCATATCAATGCCTAGATTATCCAATTTGAAATTTGACAATAATTTATAATGGATTTTTTATACAGTATGAAGATAAATATTTGAAATAATTTTTATGCAATATAAAAAGATTTAAACTTGCTTATTTTTATTCTTTACTAATTTTTTATTTTATAAATATTAAACGGGAAAATCATTTGGACTTTGTTAAAATAATTGGTACTCTTTGGTCATCTATTTGATTTCCTTCGATGAAATTATTTCGTCCACGTTAGGCTAGAATAAATAAATAGCCAAGGAATTTATGAGTTCAACCAGCAGCCTCTATCGTAAAGATAAGTTAATATAGTTTGAAATACTTTGCATTTATTTTCCTCCTTCAATACTCCCTTCATTGCCCTGGTTGCCCAACATATATCGCCACTTTTCTAACATGCCAGCTTCTTTACCAACTTATCACACAGGGAACTTTGGATGATTATCCTTGTTTACTAGTTAAGAGACTAAGTGAAGTAGAAACCTTAAATCACGATTTTTATTTTTATTTTCAAATAAGACACTCCTCCTACTGTCCTTAACTGATATAAAAAATATTAGAAGGGCCTGACATCAGTGGTGAACCTCCCGGTTTCGCCATTTTAATCTACCATACCGCTTTTTCGAGCACTGCTCTTGTATTGGGTGATTCTGATTATATATCGAACGAACTGAGGGGTTGGATTTTGGTTATGGTATTTATAGTAAATACCACAACCAAGATTCAACCCTTCAGTGCGTTCGATTTATAAACAGAATCATTCAATATAAAAGTAGAGCTCTAAAAAGCGGTATGGCAGATTAAACTGGCAAAAACACTGAGAGGTTCACCATTGATGATCCATGCCCTCCAATTTTCTTTCATAGCAGTTAAGGACAGTTGAAGGTGTGCTTTATTTGAAAAGAAAAACTCTTGCTTTAATAGTTGCATTTCCTGAATATAGATTGCGCATTATTGTCTTGTGTTTAATGTGTGGAGAAACCTTTTTATAACTCTTTATTTATCTACGGGGGTGTCAACTATGTTGTTGACTGTGTATCCGGCGGGGGTACAGGGCGGAGTCACCGGATGCGGCTGAGTAATTTCGATGCCACGGCACGCCCTCTCTTGGAAATGCCATGACTATGTCTATACGCCCTGGATAATGTAGGCGATATCAAACTACAATGTCTTGGAGATATAGAGAGACACTATTGGGTGTACGAAAGGTTGTAGAAGGCTAGTTGTGTGGTCGAAAAACAGGTCGTCTTCGCTGGAAGTTCGCGTTTCCCTCACAACATTTTCGCAATATTTGGCACTTCAGGATTCTACTCTATTTCCAACTGACATTAAAATGGTTTCATATTTGGTGCTGCTAACGAATAACAAACTGAAGGAAAGACACTTTTTGAATATTTTCACCTAATTGTGGTATCTAGACGAGGTCAGAATCCTTCCAATTAAACATCGTCCGCGGAGTACACGCTCCCTACATTTTGCAGCCACCGGGGTGGGGTCCCTGACTACCACCCGACCTCAGATCGTACTCTCTCTCCCGACTAAGGACTTATTATAGCGTACTTCCTCCATCATTGTGCTCGTGTTAACGGCCGCACAATGCCCACTTGAACGGATTGTTTCACGACCCGCTCTTAATTCTCCCATATTCCCCCAGGACAGCTTCCATCCGCTACTAATACCCCTCTCACTCGAACTGCTTAGCGAGTTACCCCAATATTTTCCAGAGTACATTTTGTAAATGGCTTTCTGTCGAGTAGTTTATTATTATTAAAGAAAGCACCTCTATCCCTTTTAAAAATGAATATAGGCAATGCATTTAGTTTTCTCATCACCCCTGTTCAGAACGTACTGCTGATGCACAACAATAGCTTTGGCAATTTCGTGCAAAAGCCAACCTGTATACCATGGTTTCGAGCTGTAGCCCTCATCAGTCAAGGGGCAGCTTTTCAATTCCATAACATCCTATATTACTATGATAGAGAGGATGCCAATATAAGTAAATTATAACTAACTGAGAAAACGCCCTGAACCAAATAAAATGGGTCTAGTCTGGAGCCATGTATGATAAATTCAAAAAATATAATTATATGACCGTACGAATTCTTTTTTTTTTTGTGGGGGACAAAGAATCAATGCCAAGAGAGAATAGAAGGCCCAAAAAGAGTCTTTTGACTAAAAAGAATGGATTGGGAACAGGAAGTGTCGGCATATTCGAAGTGCTTCGGACAAAGCACGATGAGCAACTTCCCTAACGGATCTTGTTCTTGGCTGCCCATCAATCGTTCTATGGTTGATGGCTTCATCAAGGTGGATGACACCTTGCTTAACATGTAGGCCGCCCCGGCCGGCCTCTATATGGCTGATCTTGATCCTTCGTGTGCCATATATGGCCAGGTCAATTGACTCGATGAGAACATCCATGTGTTTCTTATCGCGCTAAAGTCGATCATCACCCGCCTTATAATGTTCCGCGCTCCATTTACCTATTTATATTTTTAAAATCGCCAAAGAAACTTCTTACTTCTTTAGAGACAAACAGAAATTTCCAAAAGAATCTGTAATGCCGCAATTTAATATCATTATTATTTAAATCGAAATACAAGGAATTATTCGGGTATGCCCCTCTACAGCTAAATTTAATAACGTCTTGACGTGTTAAAGGAGCTGATGGCGAAGAGCATGCCCGACATTTTCTTGTATTTAGCTTTAATCAAAAAAGTTGTGGAGTCATCTGTTCTTTAATAGGATACGTAGGAAACTCCCACGATTGTGAAAACGGAAATTTACCTACTCTTTAAACCTATACATGTTTATCGAAATTATTTTCTATGGTTGTGTATTGTGTACTCCTATTTCATATATGGTGTATAGGGGCTCAAAAATCTTTACATTTTAGAAATTTTACGAATACAATCTCATAGAATTATAGGTTCTTTATTTTAAAAACTTTTTTATTTGAATGTTGGAAGTAAATATATTTGGGCGCCCTTTTTTCCCGAACTATTAGTGATGACAAATCTCTTAACCAGCCGTGGAATATTTCAACCACGAGTCCCAGCGATGATACCTTTATAAAATAGAAATGGAAGAGAAATGAGACCCAGCTCTCTCATCCATCCGTCTTTGTCATTCTAATCCCCGTGGATGTTGTTCAGGACAATATTGATGGATTTCAACATTTTGCTGCACTTTTTTTCATATTTACATCCTAGTTAGTCTTTGGGTTTGAAAATGATATATATGTAAAAAGGTGAAATTGTATTATCATCACTAATTTGTTTTATTATTTTTAATAGACAAAAATCTACATATACTAAAGAGAATAACCATTTTTTAAAAATAAAATATAAAAAGATGAAAAATTTATGTGTGTGTGTGTGTGAATTGCTATATTTTCAAAAGGAATAACCATTGGTAGTGCGTTTTAGAGGTTTAGAAATTTGTCCTTTAAAAAACAGCAATTAGCTCTGATAATTACGATAATTTCACATTTTTACAGATAGATGGTGCTATTTGTCGTGTTTAAATAATGATATATATATACCTCTCTCTGTTATGAATATATTTTCATTCTTGAAAAAGTAATAACCTTAAAATTTTTTAGAGCGATTAAGAAAGAAAAACCATTCACGTATATATATGCTAACACTAACTTTTTTTTTTTACCCCTCCGTACATTTTAAAACGTGCGTTTTCTACATATAGAGTTTATATCAACACCATAAAGAAATATTCAAATATTAGATGATGTGGTAGAGATGTGAGTAGATAGAACACTTGATCCAAAACAATCGTCTCTTCCAACTTACTTCGCCTGGAATTAATTGGCTGGTAATTTAATTAATGCCACCAATTGCTTATTTAGGATCTGCGGGAGAAAAGTCTTTGGGTAAGTTCTATTAGCGGATTTTCCACCCGTGCTTTCGGTCAAAGTGTGCGCCTTCCTATACTCAGCACATTTCAGGTTATTAAAAAAAACTACCAACCGCTAAATTCAAGTGTCTCTGCTGGTGAAAGGCCGAGATAGGGCCAATATGTCAACACAATTTGACGAGAGCCAAGTTGACACTATTTAAGAGGGACTCTCATATCTCTGCCAATTAATGGCTATCCCAAAATAATTATTGGTCCAGTTTTTCTAGGATTTTTATCTTGGAACCTTGCCATCCGCCCTCTTTCAGTCAGTCAAGCGTTGTTGTCTCAGTCGGGTTTCACCCTCTTACAACACAGACCATAAGTTCCGGAGAACACTTTTTTTATGCCAACTTAGTAGGACATTGATATATACACACTAGCGAGAATAGAAAGTGTTACACCCAAAATGAACTGGTGGAATATCACGAAACTCGGCATGAATGTATAAGTTATTACATTCACTATTTGATTTATAAAAAAATGAAAATAATTTAAATTAAAACTATTTTTTATAGGTTTGCATTCGAAAATATATTTCATAACACACACGACAAGAAGTTTATTTGAGCCAATTCCATGAATTGTTCAACTTCTGGGTATAACACCTTCCATTTCCACCTGAGAGAGAGAAAAGTATTCTTTTAGAATTCCCAATCCCAAAGGCATTGATAAGAGTTGGGGAAAATAACTAAATACTAAATCTATTTCAAGGTATCGAAGAAAACTCCGAGATGGTGGAATTCTGGTTGACAGAGGCGACCCATATTGTCCACGTTCATACATACTCTGTGTGTCTCTATACACAAAGAACCACGTGTAGATGACCACAGAGTCGACTTTGAGAAAAATGAATAAATCATTCTCTTCTGCAGTGCTGTGGAACTCCACTCTCAAACTCTAGATAAGTAAGTGTCTGACAAGATTATTGATTGGACGTGCGAGCATTGTCCGGTCTATTGAATACTCCTCTTTTTATAACTGGAGCTTTTTGGTCTCTCCCTTTGTCTCCTTTATTTCCTCCCACGTCTCATTTATACCCTCGGCTTTTTATAGCATCATCTGAAGGAGTTTGGAGAAATGGTTTTACCATCAGTATGTTATATAGTCCAGTTCGAAATTTATCAAGTTCTAACATCATCCTTAAATATTTATAGCAGTGGTCCCCGATGTACCTACCGCGGCACACACTGATGTATAACGCAGTGAGACCATGCCTGGCGCGTTGCTTAATTTAAAAATATTCCATTGGTTACAATTCTAGAAACTTTATTATATACTAATGAAATTAATGGCTGAACCTGTTTATTTTGTGTTATTTTTTTAAATTCCTATTTCTCAAGTATTATTCAGGGGTAGGGTTGAGTAAAGGATAGATGCAAGTCAAATACTGGTTACTATTTACATGGATGAAAGTGTATAGTAGATATACAAAGGTTGTGAATCCCGGATTTTACGTTTGATAAGAAGTGTAATATCGCAGGAAAAACTTTTTCAATCGCGGTATATTTTGAGGGCAGAAAAGAGTACATGGACACTATCAGAAAAAAAAAACTATAAAAATGATTTAATATGGTAAATGTAGTTTAAAATGTTGTGATTTACAAGGAAGGGTAGGGGGATGCGTTTTGAGTTCGAGAACTAAAATATTTACAAACTCTATAAATATATTTTCTGGGTTTCTGATAAATCACTAAGGAAAGAAAAACCTCGCCTTGTTTAATACAATTTCAGGGTTGTTTGTGTATTTTGGGGGCTGCGTTTGGTTTTCCTTATTCCTACTGGGCTAATTGGAGGAAAGCAGCTTTCGGAACGTGTCGCCTACTCGAACTGGAGTCGCAGACACAAATATGGAAGATTATTGACGTATGGTTGCGATCCTTCTCGCTTATAGACGCCTACCTCGGCAGAATGGCTTGGACCCTACGCTAGCTGTCGTTGACCTTTTATATGATTTGAATGCATTTAGTTTTTTCTTATTGTCTTCTTTTATAGTTTTCAAATATATTGAGTTTAATTTATACCTTATGTCCATTCTGAAGTTGTGATATTGTGACAGGTCGCTGATTTGTAAGATATTCCAGGATATGACGACCAGATACTTATGTTCACATAATGGATACCATTTCAAAGTCTTGTCTTTAGAAAGCAGCTGCCAATAGAATAATTATAGTTAGTAAAATATGCTCAAAGAACGCTGGCAGATGTGAAAGCCAGAATAACAGTGGCAGTGCTGTACTAATCTTAAAATTTATTGAGCTGCTGTGACGGTGCCTCATTTACGTAACCTCCCTCTCATTATGTAGGAGCGTGGGTGGGTCCCTCGTAAATCTCTGCCGCGTGTCTGTCCTACGTACCGTGGGACTGCTGATCCTGCGTCAACCGAGGTCGCCGAACTTCTCTCACCCCAGGGTTGGATGGCTGGCCCTAACATTTAGATGGATCGCTCAGACACTTCATTGTCAGCAGTAGCTAGAACGACAGGTAGGCAGTATGTTTACTGTCTCAGATACAAAAACGATCTTTTCTCCTTGAGCTGTGAAAAAAAAAATCCTACAGAATATCACAGCGCCTCTGGTACAGGCATGATTTAAGAGAGAATAAAGTTGCATAATTCTCACTAATATATGAATTAATTAATGATTATTACACAGTGTGTGGGCTGAATAGAAATATTAATTTATACGTCGACTCTGCTACCGTTTCATCGAGTTCGCTGGAAGATCGCCAGCGGGTTTCCACCGCGCATGAGAGGAAAACGGCGAATGAGATGTGTGTAGGGCGAACTTCGATTAAATAAATCTTATGACTTAACAATTGAAGCTTTTATCTTTAACAACATTGCTAGATTATTGTGATATAGACCTAGTTAAAACAAAGGGCTACTTATAGTAATGCTATACCACGAACCTTGTCCCACTGACACCTGACCTCCCGCCGCCAATAATGGAATACATGGCCCTAGACAATGGTGCGTTAATTTATTGTTCTTTCCCATCGATCAGCTTGGATACTGAATGTGTGGTCTGGGATATCTCTACTTGGAAAATCGAAAACCTTTTCGCAGAACGCCTAGAGGCGCATCTTTTTTTTTTTTCACGGGCATTATGTTTCTTTTTGTATTATTCTTATAACGTTCTTTGCTAGTTGTGTCTTCGGAAAAGTCATTAAAATGTTAATTAAATTACACTTGTGGGCTTTTTTGTGTTTTAAATACATTTTTAAAAATTAAAACTAAATAATAAGAAAGGCTAACATTCTTCAGTAAATCGTAAAACCGGTCAGTCTCGATTTGCTTTGAATAGTTTTTTGATTTATTAAATAATCTTAATGCTAACCTTTCGTTATTTTTTTAAAAATCTATTTTATCTTCGTTTAATTTTCACTACTGAATTATTTCAATACCCGACATCATTACCAGATCAAGTATTGTTTTCACATTACAAGGATCTCTCTCTTTAGCATGGCCCCTGCACAAGGATGACATGCAAAATCGTGAAGCATTCTCTCTCTCTCTCTCTTTGGAATTCACCTTCATTGAAACCTGGAACATTATTGTTTCGGGTACTGTATGGCAAGTTATTCTTGAATACCATTTGTTTAGTGCTGACTAAAAATATTGATATCATTTTGTACAAGAATGAAAATATTCTTAAATGGAGTTTGATTAAGAAGCCAGCTTATGATCACCATACTCTTGAATGCAGCTTCCAACATGTTTGTGAATTCTTATTTAACTTGATTGTTTTTCTCTTTTCTCAGATTTTTCCTTCATTAAAACCTGGAGTATATTGCCTCGGATACCGTAAGGGAAGCTATTCTTAAATATTATTTATTTATTTTTGATGTTTCTCACTTTTTAAAAATATTTGACTCTCTCTCTCGATTTTTTTTTCTACAAAATGGATTATTTTTTTTAAATGGTATATATACTTCATTAAGAATTCAGCTTATGCTAATCATACACTTGTATGCAGCAGCTCCCAGCAATGTTGGTATGTTCAACTCACAGCCAGGATTGGGGAAATATATTCTCGTTTAGAAACTCCATAGAGAGAAAGAGACAAAATGATTGCTATTTGTTTAGTGTTAAATGAATATTTATAATATAAGAGTCTGTGTGTGCGCGCGCTCTGGTAATAAATATCCATTTGGGAACTGCGCGCATCTAAATCCTTGTCATTCTATCTTTCTTTGTGGAATGAGATAGGCTAACTGGTACTATGTCTGTCTTCCTGCCTTTATTTTACGTGGACTTCATAATTTTTGTTTTCTCTTAGCGTTTGATGAAGTTTACTTTAATATTCTCCCTTGTAAAATCCGTGATTAATATATATATATATTTTTAAGTGTATCTTTGTTAAATAGGCGAAACCGCTGAGAGGGTTCACTTTCTAATGACAAATGCCTTCTCATCTAATTTTTATATTATTGCAGTAAGGTCTTTCGAAATAGTTTTCGATGATAAGTTGAAAAAAAAAAAAAAGCGGTGCCAAAATTATTATAAAAACTTATTCAAAAAAAGGCAGTCTAATATTTGATTGTACGTTATCTTTGACAAAATTGACGCTAACGAAGATCAGCAGCCTTAAAAACGTATGTGGTTGGCTTTCCTTGATTTATCAGGAAGATAGGTTGGTAAATAGTCCGGAATAAACCCAAATCAACGTCATCTTAATGCTCATTTGACCGGCCAGGACATGCCTATTTACCTATCTCCCCCCCCTGATTTTATTTACTTTTTCTTTCTATATTAATTAATGTCTTTCCCCTCATTTTCCCACACGTCTGCTGTTGCTCTCAGGAGAATCTGTATACAAGACTAAAAAGGTCTTAGTAAAAGGTATTGACCGAACGATTCGTTCTATATTCATATATATCTTTGTTAAAAAACGAAAGAAAAAATAAAAGATAAAAAGATCAGGTGTTGAAATCAATATTAAAAATGGCATATCCTGACCAGTTCTGTTCCACCTCATGTTCTAACCTTTCAGTAACCTTTCTGTTCCACCAGATGGCGCTCTGCTTTCTGTAAAGCACATGTGCTCCTGGTCAGGATATGCCATTTTTAATATTGATTTCAACACCTGATCTTTTTATCTTTTATTTTTTTCTTTCGTTTTTTAATGTGCTGAACGTATTTACGCAAGTTTGGCCTTAAATACCCATTTCTTAGTTTTTCAGGAAACCAATGGGACCAAAACATATTTTTTGGTTGTAGTGGTTCAGCCTACTCCACGCTGACGAGCGCCAAAAGCGCGAAACGCGTTCGTGGATGGCTTTTCTTGATTTATCAAGAAATTGGGTTGGCCAAATATCAGGGAACAGGCTAAATCAATGTTTAGTTGATTTCTGTTCCACCAGATGGCGCTCTGCCTTCTGTAAAGCACATGTGCTCCTGGTCAGGATATGCCATTTTTAATATATATCTTTGTGTGAAATATTTATAACTGCACATAAATACGCACTTAACGTTAAGTAAATTTTCACTTACAGGCGTTACGATAGAAATGAATTTGGAAACGTGTCAACGGTCAATGCGGGTAAATGTAGCTTCATTCACCAAGTAAACAGAATTATTTCAATTGCAGAGAGACTAACAATCGCTTTGAATTGGTTCTACAACACCTAAATCGTATGGCGAAATATAAATTTTATGCAATTATTATTTGAGGTGTGTAACTAAGTCTTAGGACTACTGAAAACAAGTTTTTATTTTCGTCCCGCAAAAAATGATAACTCATATTGGTAACTTCAGTACAATCTCATATATTTATGTTTATTCTCTTAATGCTTCGTCAATGTTTTCTTGGCAGAAAATTCTAATCCACAAAATGTGTGCCTCGATCTAAACTTTTATTTAGAAGGGATATTCTCTGTAAATTCACTATATAGGTGACAGGTTATAGTGATATAGTGAGGCGGCCATATTACCTGCGAGTATATCATTCCTTGTTGGTATCGTGTTAATCTCCTCCTTCCATCGGATTACTCCGATCCGGCGCCGACGACATCTTGCCCATCGATCCGCTGCTCCGTGGCGCCACAGACTCCTCCGCCGAGACTTATTGTCTTATCGAGTCTCGGTCACAGCTTCATGTAGCTCTGGCTTGATTCAGTGCTATCGACGTTATTTTATGCTCGGCGTGACAGCCTCTAACGATGTGCACTTACTGTCTTCAACAATCAGCGGCCGATGTAGTTTTCCAGGTGGTGCGAGTGACATTGTTGACACATTGTATTAATAAATATACAGATTAAAATCTTCCACAATAGCTTTTAAAATTGACATTTTCTCAATTATTTCACAGTCCAAGTGGTCGATTTTTGGAATGATTTTACAGCATCTAAAAACTTTTGTGACATGACGTCTGCTGGTGTTGTTATTCTCTAACCAAGTTTAGAAAGAACTTGTTGAAATATCTTAGCCAAGAAGTTCTGAGGAACGCTGTGATACAAATTGACCAAAGCTGGGATGGAAAGAGGTTAGTTGCCCGTTAGTATAACGATGATTGACTCCAATTCACAGAACCCTTATTTAGGTTGAATGATCTTTGAATAAACGACTGCAATTAAGTCAGGTTTGTTTCTCACATGCCCTAATCTGTATTCAAAAAGCACCTAAAGTAGAAGAATAAATAAAATAGTTTAAATCGTCAAATTTTCTAAAGTGGTTTCATATATTTACCAGGGGGGTTTATATATATATAATTAAGGATTCTATGCACGTTTGCAATGGGAGTTAAATTTTAGTTTTTAAATTGAAGAGAATGCACAGTTTGGAATGTTCCAGAAGGATGTCCCGCGGCAGTTTAATCCAATTTACTCCCACTTAGCTGATAAAGTTTTCCGATACCCTCCAGCTGGCGCCCTCGCCGGTCCATCTGCCGTTTCTCGCTTGTATAGGTGGGAAGTTTTAAATCATCTTTATTTTATATATCACCATTTATATCACTTTCTTACATTGTTCAAAATAAATAAATAGGCCCGTTGAAGAGTTTTTAGCTCGAAAGCTAGCCTTTTTGAATGCAGCAAAAAATATTCTATTTCAAAGCCTTTTTTTTTTTTTAAACTCTGATAGCCCTGATAGTGCAAAAAAGGTTTGACGCTATACAAAATATATAATGCTATTCGCTTTATGTTTTCGATACCTTTCGCCATATCATATTGACTGCCCAAATTACCAACCAGAATCGTATTAATTTAAACAGACAATATGATATGACGAAAAATATATCGAAAATATAAAGCGATTATATATATATTACGATGTGCTATTCGCTTTATAAGTTTTCTTCTAAAAAGAAGTCTCATGGAAGCATTCCCAATGTGAAAGAATGGGTCAAGGCTCTCGAAGAGATTACGGGCAGAAATGTAGTGCATTCCTTTCCAAGGCTGAAGTAGTCGCTCCACCCGCACGTCTGTTTTTCCACTTTCACCCCATCTGGCAGAAAATATACTCAAACGAGAGTAGATACTTTTTTGGAAAACAAATGTTTTAATAGAAAGCCCGCATTTTCCTAACTTTTTTCCGTTTAATCCAATCTCATTTTACTTCTTTCCCCATCATAATCTTCATCAAATAATTGTGTTGTTTTTGGTATATGCTACAGGAGTGAATTTACATAGAGTAAAACCTTTTTGGTGTCCAGATCATCTCTTTCGGATTTTTTCCTCCCATCGAAAATTAACAATTAATGTTCAAATCAATAAGCTTGAGGGATGAGTTTCTTTTGAAAATAAATTTATTTCGAGCTTTCTCTCTCGGGCAACGCCCTTCTACAATGAATGGAAATTGTAGAAGGGCGTTTGCCGAAAGCTCGAAATAAATTTATTTGCAAAAGAAACTCATCCCTCAAGCTTATTGATTTGAACATTCTATTAAGGGATTAGCCTATTAATTAACAATTAATATTTATTTTATTCAAAGGCAATTTTAGAAGATTTAAGAGATCTGTGCTCCATTGAAGTACTACACATATCTCATCTAGAGATGTATATATATACAATTTAAAGTCAAAGCCAACATTAAGCGCATAATTAGTAAAATGATATACAATTTTAAAACACATAGTAATAGATATGTAGATATTTAAAAAATCAAACATTTGTATCTCTTTCATTATAGAATGTAGAACAAGATTAATTTTTCAGAGTTTTTTTTTTGGTGTATGTGTTGATTGGTTCAAGAAATTATCTGTATTTATATATGAACTTTTTCTCCGTACATTGAATGTTTCGAATTTGAGAAACAACTTTGAGGAAAGAGAAAGTTAATTAGCGACTTGTAAAGAGAGAGAGAGATACAAACTTCAGCACTCTCTAATGTAGTTTTTGCTCACCTAATTAAAATGCGGGTTATTTTCGAGGTAAATTTGTTTGGGAGGATCACTCGGTTCCCAAATTAAAATTTCTCCCGTAGATTCCAAACTTATAATGTAATTTTTGGCAGAAGTGAATTAATTACATCGATCTCTCACCGCATAATGTTTGGGTGGTTTTATAGATCGCTACGAGGACATACATATGGATTACAGGTTATTTAACACGTGTGTTTATTCTTTAAAGTGTTTACATGTGATATATAGAATATTGTAGTCAATATTAGAGCGACCGGGAAATAAGTCTCCAACTCTAACCTAATATTAAAAAAATTCAGTTGACCTTTAAATTGTTATCAACTTCTAAAGACAGGATGACCATTTTTTAAAATCAATATCATATGGATGGTGGAAGAGACAAGGGGAATCCATAGCATTATTTAGAAAACTACGAAAATTCTCAATGAATGGACCACTGGACCAAGACACAATGTCTTACGACCAGAATATGACTATAGATTGATCGCATTGGAGTATTTAAGGAGACACACAGCCCTTTTTTGGGGTATGGGGCAGAAGCTCTCATGGTACCGCGGGATATGGTCGCACATGTTTTGGCTGAAGCCTGCCTCGATCACCATTTGGGAACTCTTCGTCCCTGGTTATTTTCCCGAATGGTGTCTTGTGCCATGAGTGCCACTCCAAACAAAAATGTAACACCAGAGCTTCCCGTTAGACACAACTGCAAATGTCGTTTCCTATATTTTAAACTGAGGATTTTAAAAAATGTAAATACCCGAAACGACCTAATTCTAACACGCATATGCATCACATAAGTTCTGCCTTGCTCCTTCTAGAAATATGTGAGTCCGTCTCCAGGGGAAGTCAGGTCTTCTACTAAATGGGGAAATTAACGGCGATGGAATTTCAAAATCGTTTAAAGCTAGATGTCATCTGGCACTTTCCTCTTATCAAAATAACCAATAGTTACACGTCCCATCTTTGTGCCACTCTTCCCTCGCGGCGGTCATGCTGCTGAAAACGGTTACTTCGACTCAAAATAATAATTTAAATAAAATCCTTGCCTCCTTTCGCGGCAAGTTGTTAACTTGGATTGGGGATTCTCGGATACAGGATTCATCAACCAGTGGGTAGAAAGCTATACCTGACTCAGGCTCCACCACGCCCTTTCCCGGACTACGAACTTCTTTTCCCTCGTCTACGCCTTGCCGTTTCTTACTCTGGATTCTGTGTTTGTCCTTACCACTCCCACCTCGACTGCATCTTAAGACACCACATATATCTTAGTACATCCAAGTAGCAAGGTTCACGTCTCGATAATTCGTTGGCTTGGGGAGGTTTGAAAATATGGTTATGTTCTTAAAATTCTAAGTAGAAAGCGTTTTAAAATTACTCTGTACAAGAAACCTAGAGATCGTCACTGAAAAAAGGACAATACCTTTCTGAGCTCATATCTAAACTTCTAAAATAAGCTATGAAGCGGCTTGATGAGGGCAGGCTGCAGTGTCGGTAGGCGGCTTTGCCTTTGCTCCCTGATACTCGAAGCTGATCCTTTCAAACAACGGATCGTATGTCGCCGCGCCACATAATCCCTCAGTTATTTACATATGAGGATACCATTTCATTCTGTGGAAACATATCCTGTTCTTGTTGAGACGTCCAATGCTAAATATTTAACATAATGTAAATTCTGACATTGGGAGTATAAACATTTATTTATGAGGCATTGTGGAGCCCGAATGAATAATCTAACTTATGTCTGAGATGAGGAGAATCCCATTAGTACTGTATTCCACGGCATACAAAATATTCGCCATTATATTCCATGACAAAGAATTGAATGAAAGTTTCTAAAGATCTCTAATATTCGTTGGCTAGTTTCTTCCATCCTATCAATTTTTTTTTTACTTATTACAAGTACGCATGGAACAGGTCATGATAATAAAAGTGTGTAGTTATCGACTGCTTTTATATACTTTAAGTACACCACACCACATTCAATTATTTATCCATATTCATTTTTTTAGTTTATAATATATTCAATTTTTAATATATAGGTTTAATTTTACGAGCTTTTTTTTTTTTCTCTGAAAATGGCTAGTAAAACGGTGCTATATTTGCCCTTGCGCCAAGAACCGCATGTCAACCATGACTTGCTGTAAATGCAATAAGAACATTTAAACCAAATTGGCCAAAATTGCCAGTGAATAGTGGCGATTTATTAGATATAAAAGAATTTGCGCAAAGCCTGCGAAAATCTCAGCTTTTTCACATGTTTTTATTTTTTATGCATGACTTGGTAATTATGAAAATAAAATTTTAAACTTTGCTATCAATTTAATCCTTTTTGTCTATCTACTAAGGTAAAATACAATTTTTATTTTTTGAAAAATAATTTTATTATTTTTTATCATTATAAAGTTCGAGCTCGGGAAGCTCGGTGCGAGCACTTACGTCCTTAAAACGGGCGCGATTAATTAAGGGTTAATATAATATGTCAAATATATACAGCGATTTTTTAATGACATCTTTCGAATACAGGGTTCAACATCTATTTGTCTAAAGAATCTCTCGATAAAGTGAACATTTTTTTCCGGTCCCTTGAAAATACTCGATAAGTTGAATAAAATCAATATTAATTAGTTCCCTCGGTAATTGGAAGTTAAAGGAATAGTATCTTGCCTTGGAATTGTATCATTATTCTTGTATGGATGTACCCGGCTTCGCCCGGGTTTTACCCGAGTAAAGGTTTGTCTAACGAATCTCTCGATAAAGTGAACATTTTTTCCCGGTCCCTTTAAAAATACTCGATAAGTTGAATAAAATCAATATTAATTGGTTCCCTCGGTAATTGGAAGTTAAAGGAATAGTATCTTGCCTTGGAATTGTATCATTATTCTTGTCTCAAATAAATTGCCGTGTCATCCTGAATTTTGTCTTTCCTAATTTCCTACATTACAGAATCATCGTATCATCATGATAATATTTAGAGCAGATTGTTGAATTATAACAGATAAATTAGAATATTTATCTTGATTATTTTTAGGCGAAAAGTTATTTCAAAAATTTTATTTGCTAGAAACCTTCCCAGTACTATACTAAATAACTTCCCAAAGTTTCATGGCGTTCCAATGAGTGGTTTGGTCAGGCCATAAAGGACACACACACACACATACATTCATTTATATATATATAGATTATTTCTTTTTTTTTTTCAATGAATTTTGTATATTAATTTAAAATGTCATTTTTTTGTTATCATCATCACATACAATGTAATTTTTGATAAACAAACGATAATAAATAACAACAACAATTGATTTGCATTTTCATTATTAAAAAACAACAACAAATAAATTAACAATGTAAAAATATATTTTAACATTAGAACATTTTAACATTTAACATAAAAACGTTACAATATATATATGGTAATTTAAACCAACAACCCCATATTGTATATAACTTATAACAATATTTTTATGTTGTATAATTGAAAGACATCTGTAAATGATTTTGCACATTATTTACATGTGTCATTACATCATCATATGTATTGTACTTTGTACAAACTGAGGATAAATAAATAAAACTCTGTAATAGATTAAGAGTTGAGCTGAAGCAAGAGATAGAAGTCAAAAACGTCTAAAATCAGATGTAGCAGTCCCAAAACAACATCTAAAGATAGATAGGAACTGTCAGGACGGCGCCAGTGTACGATTTCGCCAGACGATCCACGCTTTTGTCTCATCTGCTGAAATGCAATACTTCCTTTCTCGGAAAAGATATATAACGCCTCCGTCCTAGCCAAAAATATAGTCACTTCACCATCAGCGCAAGCCCTCGTCGGTTGTCACCAAAGCCCTCCTCATCCACCATGTAGACCAGTAATAACTCTTCTATCTCCATCTTTCGCTCTTAGCTCAACTTTTATCTGTTCACGGACTTTCCTAGTGCAACTGTGTCTTCGTTTTTTGTATGGACATTCCCAAGCTTTCCACTCTGCCTCGACCACGACTGCCTGTACTCTGTGAGAACTGTTAAAGATCTCCCAAGGTGTAGAGAGGTACTGGAAAACTCTCCACGCCCTGATTGTCCCTCTCGGCTACTACAGGTTTGCCCCTTTCGGTTACCATACCACAGCGAGAGACCCTCGGTTACCACATATATAGATTTAAAGCTGATATATTTTTTAAAACAATAATAAACAAATGTATTTATTTACAAAAAGTAAAAATATTTCTAACATAAATTAAACTTTATTTTTTAGCTTGCAACCCGTAAGCTCGTGGGTAAGCCTCGTTGAGGGCGTGCTCTGTGCGCATGCGCCTCTGATACATCTGTAAAATGATTGTATCCTATGTCCTTCTGCTGGTTCTAAGCTACCTCCCCACCAAATTTCATCCAAATCGGTTCAGCAGATCTTGAGTTATAAATATTTTAACAATTTCCACGACTTTCTTTTATATATATATATATATATATATATATATATATATATATATATATATATATATATATATATATATATATATATATATAGCCGTGCGGCCACGCGTCGCGCGAGCTCCGCATCTTTCGCTTCTTTCATCCCTTTAAATCAACTTTACTTAAATTTAAATTATATAATCTTATTCGCCTTTAATCAAGCATCATTTCAAGCCATCTCTTGTAAAATTTCATCGATCTTTATATTTTCCCTATTTTTCATAACTTAGCAAAGTTACAAATTGTAACTTTGCATCATCGCCATGGCAACGGCCAAGCCGGTCGTTGCCTCATCTTCATCTGCATCTATCACTCGGAATGCAAATTTTCCATCAAAATCGCACATCATTACCGAATCATTACCTCACCAATCAACAAATGACGAAAAAATCATAAACGTGCAAAATCAGAGAAAACGATTCACCTCTGAAGAACTCAAAAAGTTCGATGAAAATAGAAGGAAAACCTATGAAGGAAGAAGCAACTCTATTAAAGCTACAATCCAATTTAAGGCGATTCAAGACGCCACGGCGGAAGAACACCTGATCGGAATTGCCGATCTAATAGGCTTCGAAAATATACACTCCATCGGTAGAATAAATGGGCAAGCCATTGTTTCCGTCGCGAATACAGAGCTGGCTGAATCGCTCCTAACAAAAGGGTTCAAGGTCGGAAACGAGGTAATCTATCCCTCGCCACTTTTCAGAACCTCCAAGAAGTACATTCTCTCCGGCGTCCTGTCCTTCATACAGGATAAGGACATTGAAAAGGCCCTCGAACCATACGGACACATGATTAGCATCAGGCCTATTCCCTTCCCCACTGAAAATCCACTCCTCAAGCATCTTTCCTCACTAAGGAGGGAGGTTGTCTTTAAAACCAAGGAAAATGCATCGATGCCCGCCGTCATCTCCATTAATTATATGGACCAAACATTTAAAATATTTATAGGAGAAGACGTGACCTGTTCCGGTTGCAGACGGCACGGTCACATAAGAACGCGATGCCCATTCGACCCCGAGATCAGGGAAAAAGTAACAAGATCCTTCGCTGACGCCCTATATCCGACTTCACAGCCACAGACCCCGAAACGGCCTCCAACGGAGAGAGATGTCCCCACTGCGAGAGAAATCAGGACTTCCTCGAAAAAGACACATCCCGCGACAAGCCCTGACAGAAAATCAAGACCAACCCCCCCAGGCGGAGGAAAAGCCACCCACTCGTGTTCTGAGTCGGATATCTCCACAGGGACATTTTCTCTTAGAGAAGAAACATCTCTCAGGTGCGAAGAATGGTCGATGGACTCCTCCCAGCTCCAGAATGAGTTGAAAGAATGTGAAAAAGGTGACAATCCCGAAGTAGATAAGATCATAGCAACAATTTACAGGAGAGCTGATCTCTCCAGACAGACCAAAGTCCTACAACAGCTCGAAATATATCCCGACCTGGAAACCAAGATCTCCCGCCACCTCAAGAAATGGGAAGGCATCAAGTTCAAAACATTCGATGACCTTGACTTTGACCAGAGAAAAGCCATAAATGACAAAGTGGGAAGAATGAGATTAATACTAGCTATACTTAGAGAAGACTCTGCAAGCGAAAATGAAGTACCTGCGATGTTTAAGAGACCGATCGGGTGGTATCGGGAAGACAACGTCAAACAACGAGAAAACAAAAAACAAGATAGAAAAACGGTGTCAACCCCCCCGGGAGCGAAGACAACCCCTCCGCTGTGGAAGGACAAGGAGATGGACGGAGAGACTACGACAAACAGATTGACGACATCTTGATGCTTTCTCATTGTAAAAACTGCCGATTGTAATTGCCTCCTTTTTTTTTCAACTGAATAAAGACCGTTTTTTGCGTTTTTATATATATATATAGATATATCCTCCGACAAAATTTCTATCTATAACGTAGACCATCGATTTTTGGTTAGTTTATACCATTCTCCCCCTGCCATTGACATGTGGGTGACACGATCAATATTGGCGACAACCTGATTCAATACGTCTCTCCCGATGTTTGGCCAACATCTCGTGGAGTGCTCGGTACTTATTTTGTGATGTCCTCATTCTCAATCTACAAAACAGCGTTCAGCAACAGAGCTTACTTGTGTGATTAAAACAGCATTCTAAAAGAAGTGAACGAAACTAAATTTTATATGCATATATACAAGGCATTCCTTTTTTTTTATGTTGGAAATGTATGAGGAATTGAAGATAAGTTGCTTTTGCGAATCTCCTTCCTTATTGTGTGTCCACTGCAATGTGAGATATACAAGTGTATATTGCAGGCGTTCTTCTGTATATATCGTTATTTCCTTTGTTTCACTGCTTTGTTCTTATGCATACCTCTGGTGAATCCTGTATAGGGTCAGTGACCCTAAATAAAGGCTTTTTGTTGTTGTTGTTGTATATTGCAGGCGTTGGTTGGAGGAATTATTGTATGAAGACAATTGGCCTCCTAATACTTCGGCCATTGTGTATCATTGGATTATAATCCAATAATTATTAATATAATAATATAATAATTATTAGTACCCGTGAATCGATTCTCAATCAAGGAGAGAAAAATTTCAAAAGGACTGAATTATCGCTAGATAAATAATAAGTTAATAAGGAAAATTCCTATGCATTTTTTTTTTAATCTCCTATTGAATTATATACCACGAACTTGTTTATTGAAAAAAAAAAAAATATATATATATATATATACGTTGTAATGCCTTGACAAAGACTGGCGTTCAGCCAACCGAAATATTCCAAATAATATTCAATATATGCCTTTTTATTTGCCTATGGGGATTATCTCTCTCCCATTTCCGAGTCGATTCGGCCTACCGGTAGTGGGTAGAACATGGTTAGAAGGAAGATCAAATATGTCAATGTTATGTGCAAGAGATTCTTTCCTCGGGAACTTGTAGTATATTTAGAAGGATTTCACAACAAGAAGAATATATCGTGTAGGATGACTGGCAGTCTGTCCCTGCCATCCAGGTTAGCAACTTTAGAATCCGGCGCTAAGAAAATATCTTACAATATTCATCTTTCATGAACATGTGTCATACGTCTGAAAAATGCAGCGGCCCAAAAAGGGTGAAAAAAGAGTAAAGTTGGCGACCGTGAAATCGTGAAGTTTGACGTGACACTGACCTTCACGACTTAGGCAAGTCCTTTGTCTTTCGGCCTACTTGACTCTATTCAATCTCTGACATTTCTGGAACTTGGCTATTATGGGATGCACGGCGGCAATGTCTGGCGCCGTTGCTCATGCTATTTCTATATATATATATATACCGCTTTTTTTTTCAAACGCTTTGTCAGGAGATTGTTGCTAGGTCATGTTTCAATTCCGCGTCATTCATTCGTCGTTCCAGTACATTTTGTCCCATGTCTGAAGCACAATAGTAGTTGAGAACTTGGTTAGGATACAATTGGGTTATACATAAGTCCATTATTTCTCTCAGAAAGTGTTTGCTATAATATGATTTTTCCTCCTTGATTCAGGTACATGGCAAAAGTTTCTTTATTTCAGTATATAAAGGCTAAACCAACTTATGCTTTAGGGCTGAATGGCTCTTCAGATAGTTGTGCATGTTGTGCAAATAAATTATACGTTAATTTTAGTTATATTAAAAAATTAACCCCCCTGCATCACATATCCAGGAATCCATAAATCATACAGAAATTAAGTTTCTTGTTTAAAGCTTTTTATTATCAGTTCTAAAATTTTCGGGCCTTTGACGCCCTTCTACAGGAGGTTTGATGACTAACTTCAATGCCGAATATATTAGAAACAAAGATCTATATTTAGACAATATGTATTTCTACTTAACTATGGTGTATCAAAAAAAAGTATATTTTATGTATTACATGTTATAAGTGATCTCAGTTTCAACGCTAGTTTCCTCTGTTTGAATATCTCTATTGAACGCGACACAAGAAAGCAATGGTGCTCCGATGAAGATTCTATATATGATAGTCGATGTCTCTTCATAAAAAAGTAAGCCATCTTTTACTATAACGCATGTATCATAAGGCGCTACTAAAATATAATTCAACAAAGAAAATGACCAATTTAACTTAATTGAAGAAAAATAATTCAAGTAATGGCACGTAAGAACAATCGCCGCGCAGCAAGCATGTTAAGAGTTAGCTGAAAGATACAATTTGCTAAGGCCCATTGATTGGCTGGGTGAAACGAGCGGAATATATGGCTTGGCACACTTTTATGTAATTGCTTCAATCGATTTGGACTGTGATCTTGTCTCAAGACAGGGTTGTGTCCACTTCTTCCTTCTCCTCACACGGGGAAGTTCTTATGTAAATATAATCCCTGGTGACCTTATTCCGCTCACAACTGGGACGACTTCAAGCCATCCCAGATCTTGGACAGATATCGGGATTTAAAAAGATGGAACTACGGGATTTTAAAAACTTGTACAAGCTACAAATGAGATGTTTCTGGATAACTTGGCGCCTCTCCCGCTAGAAATAGAGGCCGTTGGTTCTATGCGTATACTCCCTTGGTTAGATTTTTTGCGGCGCCCCATCCCACCTTGTTTTTTCTCTCCCAATCCTTTCTCCACTAAAATATTCAACCAATATTTTATATTTAATCAATATAGAAAACAAATAGAGAGTTTTAAATTATTATTTTGTTAACATTTTACGATTATTTACAACTTTGCGACCTTGCGGCACCCAACCTATTTCTTCTCTTTGCCTACCTCTTCTATGCCAAATCTTCAACTAATATTTTAGTATTGCCGACCCAACATTTAAAGAAAAATGGAGTTATAAATTGATATTTTGCTTTCATTATGTTTACGGGCTTTTTGCGGTGCCTCCCTAATCGAGCACCACGGACGACCGCTCTTCAAGGCAGCCTGTCAGACCTTATAGAAAAAAATCTAAAGTTATGATATTGATAGATATTTTATTTCAAATCTACCTAGTCGTTCTCTTTATCTATAAAACGACTATAATAATACACGTTAGAAAAAAGGAGGAAGAGACAAAGATGGAGGATGGATGACTCACCATGATAAAATCCGAAACCTTGCAGTCGCCGAGAAATCTTCCCGGACGTGACGTCAGCCTCTATGTAGCGCCGTACATTATTGTTTTTTTTTTTTTTTAACATAATGATGTTATTATATATAGCTTTAGACAACCACAGATTGTACTGAATTTTTTAAAAAAGAATTCTCAATTTCTATTTTAAAATCCTCACTATTGCGTTTTTGCTTGAACCAAATAATTTTTAACATCTTATATGTTCACTCCTTCAATTGCCCATAATAAAATTTACATGCCCATTGCTTTTGTGTTGAAACAAAATTTTTGCCTACTACCAGATTTTCTCTTAGTTCATGGAAAAATAAAAAAACATTTCCCCACAAAATTACTGAATTAACTAAAAGTAGGTTGTTTGAATGCGTCTGTTTAAATAACCTTTATTTTAATTTTGCTTTGTATTCACATGGGGTCAGCGGCCTAAAAATTAAGTGAATCGGTGTCAAAGGAAACATGGAAGACATTTCGAGATCTCCCAACAACCAAATGAAAAGGAGGTCAAATGGCATCCATCGCCTTAGGTCAACATACACTACTCCCCGTGGGACAATGCCACATATACAAACTGACTGCGTAAATATATGCCCGCCGGTCGACCTCTTTCTTGATAAATGGAAAATAATATTGTAGAGAACTGGTCCTAGAGATCTGGTATTTCAGGTCTTTCTTAATTACCTCTTGGCGGAGAAATAGTATATAGAATACTTTAAGAAAACTATGATAAAAAAAAACTCTGTCTTATAACGATATAGAAGACTATTATAGAAGATTAAACTGGCGAAACCGCTGGGAGGGTTCACCACTGATGAGCCAGGCCCTCCTAATAATTTTTCCATTGCAGTAAGGGCAGTAGAAATTGTTTAATTTTTAAAAGAATCATACGCGCCTATAATAGTTTCGAATTTTCATAACAGATGGCGCGCTAATGCACACAATTAAGAAGACTATATGTAATAACTATATATAAAGATCTATATTATGTCTTATGACTATTTATTATTGATATTTATAACGGATTATTGCTTTTATTTTGTCACAATCACAAATTGCCATTTTTGATTTTCATTCTATAGCGCTATTCAGCTTATAGTGTGTAGCCATGACCCCAGAATAGAATAACTATGCCGTTTTTCTGTAATTAAAATAAAGAACAACAATGAAGATAGGCTAAAAATCCTATGAGAAGAAAATTCTCCCCGTATTTTCTATTAAATTACCAACGCTCCCCCACCCCCCACACACACTTATATAAGAATAAATATAACAATCAAAATATAAATGAATAGAGAAATCCCCCAAAAATAAATTACATTTCTATTTTTAAAGGTTGAAAATTTTTATGCCACAAATAGATCTTTATCACTGAATAATTATGTTCATTTTGAGAAACAAATTCAATATCAATGTACATTTTATGTAAATAAGTTGGAAATAGATTTCTAAATATTAAATGAGATGCAGAGGAGAGGTAAACATGTTTTACATAGGTTAAATAAATAAATAAATATATATTTTTGGTGTGTGAAATGTAGATAATATAAAATTTTAATAACAGTTTACATATACGTTGAACGCATGCATTTTAAAACCATTTATGTACATATTTATTTGGATATGAATTACAAATTCAAAGAGTCGTTTTTTTTTTCAAATGCAAAAAAAAAAAAAAAAAGAAAATCGACAAGCAAAATCTATTTTTAGAATATATCTCTCTTCAGAGTATATTTCATATAATCAATAAAACAATAAAAATGGGAAAATGTTTGAAAAAGCTTCATGCAACTTAATCAAAGAATTTTCTGGAAAATTTAGTTGTTTGTTGTCTAATCTTAGGTTTAAAATTGTTTTAATGTTTTTTTTTTCTCCAACAAATGAAAATATATTTTTATATGACTCAAATATATTTCCATCTATTTTTATTTAATTTTATAGAAAATTATTTTAATATTTAAAGCTTTATTAATGTAAAATTGTGATATTTAACAAAAATGCGTGCGCACCTATATTTTAAATATATATTAATATAAACCGGAGCTGATTTCACACTTTGTATAATTTTTCCATCAGATCATATCGCATTTTGTTCAAACGATTTTAAAGTGACACAAGGGCTTTAAAGATATAAAATTAAAGCTTTTAAATATCTTATGATATAAAGGGTATTGAAAATGTAAGGTATTCTACCTTCGCACTCAATTATCCTTTTCATTAAGATGAGATTTGTGTTCGTCTGCCCCATATTAAACGTCGAATCTTTATTATCTTCAGATTTTGTAAAGGACTTTGTCGTCTGCCTTTGTCCAGTTCTACTATTGTGGCCTTATTTTAGAGACGGTAGCCATGAACTAAATTATACACGATCCAGAAAAACAAAATAGATGGTGATCTTTAGCGACGTTGTTTGGTAATCTCCGATAATGAGTATACGCCGTGAAATATATATTTAATAAAAATAAAATATTATTTGATAAATCAGGTAGTAAATGTGTATATGTGCTAACATTAAAGAAACACAGAGCTATGCATACATTTATTTATTTCAATATCAAACGTTATGTCCCACAAGTAAGACTAGCACCCAGTAGAACATATAGGTTACATATAATTTATATCAATTTTTTAAAACAAAGGTATGAGATAAATCATTAAATATTAAATCAATTCAAACAAATTTCAATATTTGCTGATAAAGTGGTTATGCTTATACTTTACTTAACGGCTGCTAAAATGACAAATTAAGTTGTTGAGAATGCATGATTGTAAAACAAAATTTATTTAAATATATTTAAATTTACTCAGATAATTTACTCAGAACTATATAAATATATATATATAAAGTTCTGAGTAAATAATCTGAGTAAATAGAGGGAATGTCCATAAACAGTTTCGACTGGTCGTCTATAAGCACCTCGGTGCTGGTGGTGAAGGCTGCCCTTACATCTCGTCTGTTCCTTACAAGGATTAAAGTGTTCTCCTGGCTTTACAATTCTACCATACAATCTCTCTTTTACTATATAGGGATTTCCTTGTGAATCTCCCTACAAATGGTGTCATCCTATAATTCCTATGTGTCATCTCTATAAATAGTGTTAAAAACAAATCCCCAGAATTGAAGACCCCAATAACCTCGGGATGCTGCAGCTGCCGCGGACGATGTTTCCTTGGTGATCCGCCCCGAGGGGGAGTCCCAGTCTCAGCCCGCTGGCAAGGGCTTCGTCCTCACCTGCCAAGGAGAGGCTGACCGTCCCGAGCTCTTCAGCAGCATGGGCTGGCTGGGCCCTAATGGCAAACCCATCCCAGAAGGGTAAGTTCCCTGAAGATACTTGAAGCTTTCTAGTTAGACATAGCGCTAACCTGGGTTCAAAGTTTCACATATATTAGGCCCGAGCACTTCACGCATTTAAAATCTGCTATACTCCGGTATTAAGTAACTTGGAGGAAAGTCTTCCAGATGAACTTTCAAATTAAATTGCCAAAACACCATGTATATATAAATATAAACAGTATAAAAGTACTAGTCTATTTTAATCATTTTTCTCTAAATAGGTATTCTGTGTGGTCATATTTTGAGATATAGTAATTACTTTTTATTTTTCATAATTACTATCAGATATCTCACAATAGTTCTTTTAACATAATCAATTTTCTAACTATACATAGTTGCATAGTTTTATAGCTATTATTACTTTACAACATTGTAATCAAATATTTGATCTAATACACCTTTTTTTTGGAATTGCATATTGGAGAATTGACATTTCTTGCCACAAACCAGTGTGTGACTGCTGCACTCTTTGTAGAACTTCTAGACGCTCTTTCTATCTAATTTGGTAGCAGCACAAGTTTGTGCAGTTCTAGACTAGCCTGCTAGAAAATACCTTTTAAATCGTTTTCTCCATAGCAATTCTCTTTCTAGTAAAGACATATAAGTGTCTGTTGATGAATAGATTCTTCTAAATGTTTGAGCGTATTATCATATCTCCAAGGAGGTGCCTCTTTTGGTACATGAATACCATCTTCCCGCAATTTTACCTTAGATTCTGGCCAAATATTCGGCCCTACACTACGTTACCAATTTAAACATCTTTTTGGCAGATTCTTCCTATTTCACGACTCATCTCAAGCTGCCCCATTACTTTTGAGGATCATACATGCTACGACCATACACAGGTTTCCAGTGTTGTGGCATATTTATTGATCCGAGCTTGCACGCTTTGAGCGGAAAAGATCGAGAAAATATTGTTTTGATGCATTTAAAAAAAGAGAGGCTCCATATGGGAAATATATCTTTTATAGAGAAGTAGGATCCTGTAACTGGAGCCACCAACATTCCAGCGCTGGGTGGGAAATTGACCCGGAACACAAACAACCAACTGAAGTATTTATTGAGTTGCTATGCTGAAAGCACTTGCTAGAACATGTTTGCTCCACTCGTGTTAAATGTTCGTTGGAAACTAAAGATTTGCAAAATTAGAGATTTGAGAGGAAATGCCAGAAATTTATAAGAAAAATGATTAGAAGTTTCTTATTATCCTGCACACAGATCTCATCTTCAGAAACAGCATAGTAAAACAATTCTTTGTTATTGAAAGTCATATTTTTCAATATCATTTAAAATTGTTTCTTTATCCTTTCAATTTATATGGAGTAATGGCGAAAATAAAGAACAAAAATAGAGAAAAGGAATGACAAGAAAAATCACACACACATTCAGATTTCTTAACATTTGAGTCAGTGATTATTTTTTAAAATTGATTCGTTTTTAAAGGTATATGAAGAGAGAGGCAACAAAAAAGTGTCTGAATGAAAAAATATTTAAACCTTTAACGTCACACTCAAGTTTCACAGTAAACTTAGGTACATATATAAAAATGAATAAAAAAAAAACATGTACATTACAATATGCTTAAAGCAACTCTACAATAAAGTATGTAACGGCTATTATGTTAATTGACCGTTTCAAATATTTTAACGTTTTGATAGCTTCGAAATCCCCATGTGCGGCGGAATAATGTGTTCATTCAGATATATATAATAATTTTTTTTTTCGAAAAGTTTCTCTTTTGCAATTTATTTATTCTTTAAATTTTCCGGAGCATGTGTGACAGGCTATGTTTTCAATTTGGATATTACGCAACTCGATAAATTTCCAGGATCTTCCCAAGTGATGTTTGGCCATACATTTTAGATTATACATCACTAAAGTATGTTTTATTAATTATTTTAACAGAAATAATAGTATCTCTACACACAAAGAAATAATATTTATATTTATATGATATAATCTATAATATAATAACACGTGGTTACTTTTGACACTAACATTTCTTGATTAAAACACTAGGAAGGATTATGGTGTTATTAAACTTCTTGAAACAGAATATAAAATAACAACCGATAACTAAAAAAGCTAAAAGTGACGATACCGCTTTCTTATAAGATTTTAATTTTTCTATTTTATTTATTTATTTATCACACAAACCAGGCGCGATATTGAAGTATTTGCGCCTATGACAGAGGAAACAGACAAATTAGAACTAAGAATTAAATAGTTACTATTTTCCATGTATTAATCGACAGAGTTCATAAAATTTATATAGACAAAGTGGCTGATGTAAGAGAGTTAAATCATTTAGATCAGGAAACAATCGATGTCTCACTTCTGTAAAGTTCGGACAGTCGTAGAGATTATATTTTTGCTATAATTTTAACCTTTGATATTGGTAAATTTTAAATCGCTCAGTACATTTTGCCGACTTCTTTTTGCTGAGATATATGGACTCCTTCCTGTGACCTACCTTTATGCCGTGTCAAAATTTTATTCACAAAGATGTCGTCAGAAGAGACCCATCAACTTAACGCAAGTTTGCAGCATATACCTACACTTTGTTTAGATTCCGAGCACGGTTCGTGTCAGGAAGTACCATCCGGGTGAAGCGACCTCACAATTTGGGACTCTGTCGTGATTATACAAAATTTTAATGCTCTCGTTAACCCACGTGATCCCGATATATGGGCCAATTAGGCTAGATTCATTCTAATTTAAGTGATGCACAGTCCAATTAAGCGCCTAGTCTATCCCCGATCACCGTGTACACGTCAGACGGGGACGCGATACCATTCCTTTATTGCCATATACCTTGGATCAGTACAAATCTCCGAGTCTGATCAGCACGCACATTACTCGAGTAAAGGAAATCAACACATTATTTGAAAAACAATTGTTTTGGCCAGTTGATGTTTCCATGCTGTTTTAGCTTATCACCTAGAAGCCAATGTGATTGTTTTTTTTTTCTTCTGATTTTTGTAAATTTCAATGTAATAAATTATATTATTCTCTTAGTTATTAAAATATTTACTTGTTAATTCGTTTTTTAGTCATACATATGCATCAAATATCTGTATTAGAAATATATTTTAAATCATCAAATATGTTTTAGAAAACATTAAATTTCTCAATTTTTTTTTATTGTCTGAACTTACTCGCAATAATTTCTGAGCCACTCATAATGACTGAGCATGTGCTCCATAATTTTTTTTATTAACTGCCTATCATTTTATGCTTAATATGTGATTGAAATATGTGGCATTCGTCAATTTTCCGTAGTTTGGATAAAATAACAAGAAATTATGTATTATTGCTCTATACTTGCAAACCATAACAACAAACATCTTTCAATGCTTCGCATATAAATCTAATGCTGATGAATTTTTGCCAACACAAATGACATATTGTAGTTAAACTCTATTTAGAGATACAAAAGAATAATGAAGGGAGATTATCGAATTCTACAATAAGTTTACCTGACTGGCCCAACCGAGTATAAGAGTAAATGTTCGCCATATTTTATCCCGGGCCTCGCCTGCCAAATGGCAGTTTGTGGAAGATCTTGGCCAGATTTGTGGGGAAATTGCTGCCCATTTCCTTTCGTTGCTCCAATTTGTTCCACTACTCAGATTAATATGGCGGCCGATATCGGTAGAAGCACAGCCCATCTGGAGCAGTCCTTTCAACACTAAGAGGAATGGGTCTGTCGGAACACCGGGAATGCTTTCTGCTTCCGTAGTTAGCAGAAATACCTAGGATTTCCTAATTGTAAATTGGCTTAAATAATTACACACACACTTCCTACCATTTATTTGAGTTTAAAGAATTATATTTCCAATAAGTATCAAGTGTATATTTAAACTTTAGCGAGGCAAGGCTCTTCAACGTATCTATTTACAAGATGTATATAAGTGTAAAATTGTTAGCCAACTTTCTAGTCTTATTAATAAGCTCGTTGAAGGGATTTAGCTCCAAAGCTTGCCTTCTAAATACACACTTATTACAAATAAATCTTTAAAATCTTAATAGATACACTTTGAAATTTTAATCTTTGTATACAATATAGATACAAATTCTACCTACCATATTAAAATTAAAATTTTATACTATATATATATATATTAGTAAAAAGTAATTAATATACTTTTTCAAAATTACATATATTTACGACAATAATATATTTTTAAAATCTCGTCTTCGACATGGAGTAAATTGCTCAACAAATGATGCAAACAAAACAATTTGCACATATGTCGACTGCAGGCCAGCCACCAACATGTGAATATGCGAATTTCCGTTGCAATAAAGAAGACCTCATCTATATCACCCACCTTCTGCCTGCGTGACGTTATCTCTCCGGCAAATTCATCACCGTTTAATGATCAATAATTTAAATTTATTGACAATTAGTTGGTTATTGATGCCCATCCATGCTAAGAGAAGTTCTGGGACTAGATTAAAGAATATTTGAGTGATTATTATTATTATTTTGCTGGTTGGAGAATGTCCATACGCGAAATAATATCTTTACCACAACCAAAAAGTGTTTTTTTTTTACCTTTTGGTGACTATTTTGTTTAGTTTGATCGAATTTAACTTTGATAATTTATATTTGTTGATCGTGGAGACCGATTTGGGGAGTTGTTTGCGTTGAGAAGATGATATGACAGGTATTGGCATCAGGAGAAGCTAAAGCAGAACTCCCCGGGGGTTGTTTCCATTGATGTAGACGGTGATTTGGCAAGGAACATTAAATATTACTTAAAGTAAATTGGTAAGCGAAGTAGCATGCTATTTACTTGGCAATATTTACAAATGTTTCATGAAAACCAGAACTGGTACGTATGTTATATAAAAGGAATATATTCAGAGACTAAAAACATGAAGTTAAAATATTAATATTGTTGAAAAGTTGTTAATTTATTAATCAAGCAATTTTATAACAACGCGATTTCATTGTTTTTCTTTGAAATTGAATATGACTCCCAGGTTTTGTCTGTGCCACATGGAAGTTACAAGTTCCAATGTTGTGTCTACCCTGCCTTTCAGCTACGCATACATAAAACCTCACATTGTTAGGGCCCAGGAGGTTAAGATGTCTTAACCCAGGTGTCTCTTTAATGTTATCTTTCAATAGAAATAGTTATGAATATAAATTTAATACATTCTCATCTATTTGAAAACAACATAGACGTAGCGGCGGGAAAAGGGGAAGTTAACAAGCATGAAACATTTTTAAAAGGTAAAAAAAGATGCTTGGTGTTTTTTAGTTGTTAAGTGCTTGTTGGATTGAAGTTGCACCTGCTAATTTTGCAGGAAAACCTTAAATCATTAAAGACCCATTGTTTCTCTGATGGAGACAAGGGAGCCATAATTCTGGGGCGGGAGGATAATTTCTTGGGAAAACCTTAGCTGATTCATTCATTCTTATGGTTTTTCTAGGAACCACAGCACCCGTTCTGCCATGCTACATTCTGCATAGGGTAGTAGCGTGTATATAAGAAACGAAACTATATAGTGCGCCTTTTTTTTTTCAAATGAAACAAATACCTACTGTCCTTGCTGCGATGGAAATATCTAATGGGCTTAGCTCATCAGTGGTGAACCGGCGAAACCGCTGAGGGAGTTTACCCACTGATGAGCCAGGCCCTCCCAATATCCTATCGCAGTAAGTCAGTAGGAAGTTGCCTTATTAAAAAAAAAAAGACAAATAGTGCCATATAATTTCATTATTTATACACTCTCTATTCTATATTTACATTGCATTGCATGCCAAAAACGTACAGTAGAGCATTATAAAAGCTTACATTTTTTAGCATTTTTTTTAGCGGTTGTAGCTATGGTTAAAATATTAGCACATTCTTGCTATTGTCGTTTTTGCTTTTTATTGTTGAAAATTTAGGCTTTCTATTTAAATTCAAACAAAGAGTGAACATTATAGGAATATAAAATCGCAAAAAAAAAAAAAAAAAAATCGAGAAAGATTAGCGTGACGAGTTTCTTTATTGAAGATTATAACTTTCGAGCCAAGGCTCTTCCATGGGCTTTTATGTCCTTGGATTCTCGACCCGTGAAAGAGCTTTGCCATGAAAGCTTGCTAGTTAATAAAGACACTCGCTAATTTTTCTCGATATTTTGTTTCAATAGTGCACATTATATAACAGATATCCCAATACAATTTCAAAATGGCCTCCACCTAGACACACACTACTAAAGAAAGGGACATATGAAAGGTCGGTGTAAGAAATGGGTTGTCCGACTTCGTCCTGGGGCAAGCGAAAATCCATTGTCTGCTAATCGTTCTGATGGTAATCTATCAAGTAGTGACAGATGTGGGCCACTGCTACATGGTTGCTTGTCTAGCTGTTCTCTGGTGGTACATGTCTTCTCTACCTTGTCTAGCTGTTCTCTGGTAGTACGTGTCTTCTCTACCTTGTCTAGCTGTTCTTTGGTGGTACATGTCTTCTCTACCTTGTCTAGCTGCTCTCTGGTAGTACGTGTCTTCTCTACCTTGTCTAGCTGTTCTTTGGTGGTACATCCCTTCTTGTTTAACTGTTCTCTGGTGGTACATGTCTTCTCTACCTTGTCTAGCTGTTCTCTGGTAGTACATGTCTTCTCTACCTTGTCTAGCTGTTCTTTGGTGGTACATCCCTTCTTGTTTAACTGTTCTCTGGTGGTACATGTCTTCTCTACCTTGTCTAGCTGTTCTCTGGTAGTACATGTCTTCTCTACCTTGTCTAGCTGTTCTTTGGTGGTACATCCCTTCTTGTTTAACTGTTCTCTGGTGGTACATGTCTTCTCTACCTTGTCTAGCTGTTCTCTGGTAGTACGTGTCTTCTCTACCTTGTCTAGCTGTTCTTTGGTGGTACATCCCTTCTTGTTTAACTGTTCTCTGGTGGTACATGTCTTCTCTACCTTGTCTAGCAGTTCTCTGGTAGTACGTGTCTTCTCTACCTTGTCTAGCTGTTCTTTGGTGGTACATCCCTTCTTGTTTAACTGTTCTCTGGTGGTACATGTCTTCTCTACCTTGTCTAGCTGTTCTCTGGTAGTACATGTCTTCTCTACCTTGTCTAGCTGTTCTTTGGTGGTACATCCCTTCTTGTTTAACTGTTCTCTGGTGGTACATGTCTTCTCTACCTTGTCTAGCTGTTCTCTGGTAGTACATGTCTTCTCTACCTTGTCTAGCTGTTCTTTGGTGGTACATCCCTTCTTGTTTAACTGTTCTCTGGTGGTACATGTCTTCTCTACCTTGTCTAGCTGTTCTCTGGTAGTACATGTCTTCTCTACCTTGTCTAGCTGTTCTTTGGTGGTACATCCCTTCTTGTTTAACTGTTCTCTGGTGGTACATGTCTTCTCTACCTTGTCTAGCTGTTCTCTGGTAGTACATGTCTTCTCTACCTTGTCTAGCTGTTCTTTGGTGGTACATCCCTTCTTGTTTAACTGTTCTCTGGTGGTACATGTCTTCTCTACCTTGTCTAGCTGTTCTCTGGTAGTACATGTCTTCTCTACCTTGTCTAGCTGTTCTTTGGTGGTACATCCCTTCTTGTTTAACTGTTCTCTGGTGGTACATGTCTTCTCTACCTTGTCTAGCTGTTCTCTGGTAGTACATGTCTTCTCTACCTTGTCTAGCTGTTCTTTGGTGGTACATCCCTTCTTGTTTAACTGTTCTCTGGTGGTACATGTCTTCTCTACCTTGTCTAGCTGTTCTCTGGTAGTACATGTCTTCTCTACCTTGTCTAGCTGTTCTTTGGTGGTACATCCCTTCTTGTTTAACTGTTCTCTGGTGGTACATGTCTTCTCTACCTTGTCTAGCTGTTCTCTGGTAGTACATGTCTTCTCTACCTTGTCTAGCTGTTCTTTGGTGGTACATCCCTTCTTGTTTAACTGTTCTCTGGTGGTACATGTCTTCTCTACCTTGTCTAGCTGTTCTCTGGAGGTACATCCCATCTTGTTTAACTGTTCTCTGGTAGTACATGTCTTCTCTACCTTGTCTAGCTGTTCTTTGGTGGTACATCCCTTCTTGTTTAGCTGTTCTCTGGTGGTACATGTCTTCTCTACCTTGTCTAGCTGTTCTCTGGAGGTACATCCCATCTTGTCTAGCTCTTCTCTTGTGGCACATGTATTTCCAACCTTTTCTAGCTACACACTGCTGGTAAATGTCCATTAAGAACTTTTTATTCAGAAATAGTATAAATTGGCTCTAATTTTTATTTATCAGCAAATTTCCCATGCCGATAGCATCTTTTCTCATAGTCAGTCTGAGGTATGTAAAAATAAATCTGACAAACGTATCAAAAATCCCCTGTCACGACCGTCCAGAAAAAGTACTCGTTCATTATTTCCACGTCTACTACACGGTCGGTCCCGCCAACCCGGAAAGCCCACTTTCCCTCAAGGCTGCTGTGGCACTTGCCCTGGCCTTCACCCCACCGAGCCGGTATGAAAAACTTGCCGTCTATTTAAAGTTTAGAATTTTGTTTTTTATATGAGGAGGCTCTCTGAATCACCGGGCGACATGAATGCATCGCATCAGTTCTTGATGGCCTTTAGTGCACGTCCTTTCTTCCCCTCTCCGTCTCATCTTGAAATCTTTTGTCATCATGCCTGCAAGATTTATGAGGAAAGTCAGAATCCTTTCCCCGTTCCTATTTATTACTCAGATTCCATGGTAACCAACACCATGTTTTTTCTCTCTTTCAGTGTTCGGAGCCATCTTTTTGAAATGTTACCAGGGATCTTCTTGTTGTGTCTGCCCCAATCATACCTTCTCGCGCTCTCCGCACATCGCCATAGAGAGATCGACAGAACAACAATCGTCAACCTCTGGGCATGGTCGCTGCTGCGCTTGGACAATGATAGTGTATAGTAAAAAAAATATTAATGTTTATTTTAAACTTTAGTCGGTGACGATGCTATTACCTCCATTTTATTGTTATTACTTTACGAATTCACAGCTCGATACGCTCTTTGCCATATATATCCTCTATATACCTAATTATAATTGAGCTTATTTATAAATATACTAGCGGATGTGTACCCGGCTTCGCCCGGGTTTTATCCGAGTGAAAGTTTGCTTAACGAATATTATATATTATGAAGTATAATAAACAATGTTAAAGATTAGTTTTAATTATTAATCAAGATTGTGTGTGAATATGTGAGAAAGATGTAATATCGTTGTTGTTTTCTTGGCCGACTGTTTTACATATGGTGTTATCTTAAAATTGCTTGTTTTGAATATTTTTTTTTAGATTGAGTTGAATGAATTGCTGATTTTTTTTTTTGTATTTATATATAAATAAAATTAACTCTGTTGAATTTTTTTTTGTATTTTATCGATAACAGCAAAGTTATGTATTTTAAAGTCAGGAAAAATATTTTGATGTTAAGCAAAACCTGCTCCATCTCGTTTTACATAAATGTTGAAAATTTGGTCGAAATTGATGCATTGTAACGAAAGTTTTTAGCGAACACCACTTATGAAATTTCCATTTTATTAATATAGATTTTCATTTATTATCGTCTATACCGAAAATAATCAAATTTAATAACTTTCACACGCAAACATAATACTACGGATACTAACACATTTCAATTTTAAAATTTCATTTGTTAATATCCACGCTGCGCGGGTATTTGTAAATATTTCTTGTAATATATAGTCAATGTTTATTTTTTTAGGCCGTTGAAGAGCGATTATCTCTTGAAAGCTAGCATTTCAAAATAAAAATAAACTCATTATGAGAAAATATTTTTGTATTTTTAAACGTTTTTCACAATTTTATCATGAATTACGGATACTATTTTGCATAAATACATTGTGATCTTCCAGAATAATTTTAGAATAAATTTAAATCAATGGAACATTTTTAGAGAAAGAAGAACTGACCTACACTGCAATCCCTGCGGTAAATGTTTGCCTTCCTTCTCGGCGGGGACAGCTCCAGAAATCACTTTCCACCTCTCAGTATTGATCTCATTTACTGTAATCGTGGGTCCGATATATCGATCCCAGCAGGCCTGTCCTCTCGGCCGGAACTTGTGGTTGCCAACATTGGACCTCAGTGTTTGGATGCCGTTACTCAGCAGGATATTTGATCAGCATACACAGGGTGTTGTTGACAGAGCCACGCTACCTGTACCGTCTCTTCTTTCCCTGCGACCAAATTTTGACTTTTTTCAATAATAATAATAATAATATATATTTCATAATATTAATTTATCTCTCTAACCTTTATGCAAGAAACTATTCAACACGCGATTTTCTTTTTCAAATAAAACAACTTCCTACTGTGTCCTTACTACAATGGAAATTATTTGGAAGGCCTGGATATCAGTGGTGACCCCTCCCAACCTAATCCACCATGCCGCTCTAATATTGTATTATTAGTTAAAGTATTCGAGCGAACTATGGACATAAGACATATACTTGCGCACAGTTTCGAAACATTTTCTTAATAAATAATACAATGCTATGAAACTAGAAACAACCTTGGGAAATCATGAGAGCCGCTGGGCTTATCCTATTTAACGAATCCTATGCAAATTACAAACTGCTCGGATTATCTATTCACAGGATTTGCACAAGTTGGGATCTAGCGCTGCGTTAATTCTGCCTTCAATTAAATCTCAGCTCTAATGAGAAGAATTCCTAATGGTCTGACCCATTCAAACATAGAGCGTGAGATGGGTCCCTTAGAGCTTAACTGTAGGTAGCTTCACAAGGTCCTTGTATTGAAGGACGGAAACATTCCTATCCTTACACCATTCTTCAGGGCCTTGTTGGTTGATGTAGGATTGAGGATGGAGGAATTTGTGTAGGCGTGTGATACACCTACAGTAAAAGACATTTTCTAACTACCTACCATAATTATCATGGCCCCCGTACCACGCAACGCGTGTATTTGGAATAAATAATAATAATAATAATAAAATCATTCTTAAACAGTAGAGTAAATTGGTCTTCGATACATCGCTAGTTTTTTTTTCAATATTTTTATCCACCACATAATATTTTAAAAACATATATTTTAAATGTTTTTGTTCTTTCATGCGAACAAGTTTTAAATGTTTTGATCAGAATTGCCTAGTAATCATTAAGTTTGTCTTCCTTCTTTTTCTACCTGATAATATATATATTTCTTGTAGCAATTATATTCTGAAAAAAAAAATCATATTAATGTTTTTATCCTCTAAAAGATGCCTATCCGATCTCCGAACCCAAGACACAGTCTAGAACAGGAAAAAAGAGGACGTCCAATATAATAGCTTCCCAGAGGAAAACTGTTTATTTCCAACACCACGTCGTCCAATTTTGTTTAAATTGCCTTGTGCTCTAATTCTATTTACTTAAGTGGGAGATAATTAGACCTAACTAGTATATATATAACACGGCTAACTAAAAAAAAACTAATTTAAAACCAATCCCAAATAATGAGTTTTAACAATTAAATTTAGCCAAGTTTTTAAATAGGTCTCTTGTTTAGTTTTCTCTTAAATACGTGTTCTCACTTTTCAACTTCTTGGTTATCACAGATAGTTTTAAACGAAAGAATATATTATGTTGACTCAATGCCTCAAACTTGTGATAAGGATCGACGACGAACTTTTTGCTTGAAAACTCGCCCATTTATTGTGGCAAAATAAACTTATTTCTTGTCAAAAGTGTATTTGTTAGTGTTATAGCTATCCTAGCGATTTATTTATCATTATTTTATTTTAAAGATCAATCAATCGACATCTTTATTAAGACCTTTAGTCTTATCTATAGATACTCCTGAGAGCTACAGCAAATAAGTAAAAATAAGGCAATTGTTTTACAAGTCCTTATGCCTTACTAGATGGAGAAAAATATTCTTTTTTTAATATGAAATGATGAGAAAATAAATAAATAAACTTATTACATAGCACGTGAATTAATCACTATTCTAAAAAAAAATGTGCCAATATACACCTGGACATGTTCAATTAGTGTTCTAATGTGTATGTAATGTCCATGCTTTTCGCCCCCAAACTAGATCCCGCCCATTGTCTAGGCTCAGGGAAAATCTTTTCGTGACTTGGACCATTGTCCCCTGATCTAGTTGTCATGTCAGTGGTTGAGCTTCTGACATAGAGCTGGTTATGTAAGACTTCTCTTACACTAGTCGCCGCCACACACTGCTCCGAATGTGACTATTGAATGGCGACCTTGCTCTCAAGTAATGTATGCATATATTCTTTGTATTTCCAAGTCATCAACTGTAAACAAGATAATATGGGGCAGCGTCCCGAGTTTGTAACACAATAAATAGCGAAAAGGAGGAAGGATTCTGTTTGACGACCCCCGATTTAACGTTAAATATATTTTCAAACTTTATTATAATATTTTCGACGTTTAATTTAGAATATTTTTCATATTTATTTCAAAACCGTTTCTATATTTCAGATAAACACATTACAAATTGCCGCTGATATTTAAAGGAACTATTTTGTCCTAAACGCGGCTGGATTATATTATTAATTAGAATGCAACTAAAATAACTCAAAAATATTCCATTTGATTTTTTTTTCTTTTGTGTGTGTATATGTGAAACGTATAGTATTGAAGTCGGTGGACGAGATTCCCGACAGTCACGAACCGGGATCGAATCCCGCATTGGACACTTTATTTTAACATGTGAATAACCTTCATTCATTGTTGTAAATATCATAAGCTAGGTTCATAGAAGCATAGGGCGCCTCTCCCGTCAAAAAAAAAAGTCAAACCTGACGCCATCTATTGACCGTCGCCGCAACTAGCGGCTTCGGGTCGGTGACAAAGCCACAACATCAGCTTTGGCAAACTGAGAAGCGTCCACCTAGAGAAATTTTCCATCTATATTCTAGCCATAGATTTGGCCCAGCCACCTTGCCAGCAAAACACCTCTTTGGTAGATTGTGAAGATTCCATTAGATCCCGTGTGGATCTCATGGAATAAAGTCCGCCCTAGACAGACGAGGGCCATTAGCCCGAAACCATGGTCTCTAGGTGGACGCTTCTCAGTTTGCCAAAGCTGGTGTTGTGGCTTTGTCACCGACCCGAGGCCGCTAGTTGCGGCCATTTCAATAGATGGCGTCAGGTTTTGACCTTTATTTTGACGGGAGAGGCGCCCTATGTTTCTATGGATCAATTTCCTCCCGGCAAATTTTCCATCTATAAGCTAGGTTGTTCTTTTTGAGCGGAACCCAGTAACGTTATTTTGGAACCAGTATAGTATTAAAACAGTTTTTTTTTTTAATTAAAAGTTTCGATTAAGTGAGTAGTTCAGAAAGCAATGCTCGGTCTACCCGATTGTAAACGAGGGGAGAGACACCCGCCATCAATCATACACACACACAGAGAATACCTGGCCATCTATCTCTGACTTCACCTGACAGATGGAATTATTCCTTCCCGCAAGAATCTCAATAAATACCGAATATTTTCAGTTGGGAACTTTCACGAAATAAATGAGGCAGAAATAGCCATTTCCCGATAGAATTGGTTTTCGATGCACATTCAGTGACTGATTCAATCTAATATAATCTGTTTGTTTTGTAATATAAAAAGAAAGTACAGTTCAGCCTCTGACACTTTTTATTTGAAGCTGTTTTCTTTGTTTAGGCCTTCGGGATAAATCGACAAAAATTCCTTTAGTTCATTCTTCCACCTTAAATTCGTTTTTCCAAAGATTGGTTCAGATTTGTTGAGATGTTTTATTGGAGAAGTAATTTTCAAGCCTTATAAGTTTCCAGAATTTACAGGAGTCGTACGCTCCAAAGAACATTTCTTCGTGTAATAAATTCATTACTCTCCCCGATATCACTTTAAGTCAGTTCATGGGGAATATACGCCATATACATTATTCTTGGAGGGGCATGTAAATGTCAGTTCAGCTACTATAAAGTATAAATATCCTTTGTTTACGATATCACGTAAGAATTCGAATGGTTATATTATCTGTGGACGACACATCCATTAAGATATTTTTTGTAGATCGATAAATACGAAATTTCAAGAAATAAAAACTTAAATATTGATTTATGTGGCACAGAACGGAAAGAAATATCGTTTGTGATAAATAATGGTCAATATCTCTCTAAGTAGACATTCGAGGAGAAATATTTATGAGGTTTCAAATATTTATATTTCACGGTATGAGACGATTATAAGAATACCTTTCTTCCATGAAGACTGAAGGCATTCTAGAGGTAGGACACACATTGGTGTGTGCTATGGATTTTAAAACTTGTATTTATTGAAGTAAGCCACGCGCTAATTGGTTGATACCGGTTCCACTTAATGCCAGAGGTGGTTGTGTATTTCTACCAAAGATTCTATATTATAACGCTTTTTTACAAACCAGGCGACAAAGCTTTTATAAGGTCCGTAGTCCCATACAATGTTCTCTTGAACATGATAATAAATAGGGAAGAGAAAGGAAGTTTTCTTGGGATTCAAATATTCTGTCGAGTACCTCTTGGAACCAAGGATCGATAGCAAGGAATCCAGAAAAATTATGGCCAATCTTTGATTTTTAAAAGTCGTGTAAAACCTTGAGAAGTATGCATTTTATATTTAGTTTTATATTTAGTTTTGCATATTTCATAATATAGGTCTGTATTTTTTTTTTTTTTTTAAATCCAAAGGGATTCTTAGTTGGGCGATGATGTGCTAAGCCCACAGTGGGATATTACTGAGTAGCCCCTTTATAAAAATAAATATGTAAATTTAGCTAAAACGTTTAGAAAATGTTCTGTGTCGATTTTAATTGAAAGGATCCCTCACTAAATGAGAACACATGATGCATCACAGGATGCACTCTTACTTCATATCCGGGCTGGGTCAGAGTGTGAAACCAGACCGTGGGCTCAGGTTTCACCTGCCATCACTGCTGGGAGCAAAGTTTTGCAGAGTTCTTTTTGTTGTTAGGGAAGTTCGGTGTCTCGTTTTTCTTTTTGCATTCTTTCAAACAAGAAGTTTTCATTTTTGGTCTAAATAATTGGAATGTACTACAAGAAGAAGAGAATAATTTAGTGAGACAGACTACTTGGTATTATAAAAATATGTAGATTTCTGACCATCTACTTTTTTATAACGCAGAAATGAACCACGATTGTAGATACCTATCGAAAATAAATGTGAATAATGGGATAGACACATCACTTGGCGGTCGTTTTTACAGTAGTTTCTAATGTATTTCAAAGATAACGCCACAGCATTTTTTTAATAATAAAGTGAAATACATGCTCTTCACCAACTAAATTTAAGAGCGTACTTTGATTTAGCTGACGACGAGCATGCCTGAAAGTTTCTTACATTTCGCTTTATTACATTAAAAAAAAAAAAGTTGTATCGCCACCTATTCTTCTTAAATTGTGGAAAAACGCATTTCTCATAATTATGAGTTCTTTAGGCGTTTTTAGAGCAATAGCATCTGGACTAACGGCCAAATGTTTCTGAAAGAACCCAGATATATTAGGCATCAGTTTTTTTAGGAATTGGACTGCCTATGTGAAGCCAAGCTTATCTCTCATGTGGTGGTGTATAGAGTGGGGGGCCCGGTGGAGGTGTCCCGCACCGACGACAGCAGCCTGGTGCTGGTCTTCAAGGCCCCGACCACGGAGGATACCGGCTCCTACAACTGTACCGCCATCTACGACAACACCCGCTCCCTGGTGTCCGGAGTGCACCTCGTCTTCTACCGTGAGTACTCTACCATGCTGCTGGTGGCTTTCCTTCATTTACACTACTGGACTCCACCTCCATTCTATGATAGTAGGGGACCTGGGTCAGTCGGCCTTGTAACCTCCATTATATTGTATTCACATATTTTTATACAATAATTATTCAACACATCCATTGAATTTTGAGACTAGTTTGAATTTGGACATGTTCTTAACTCCGCATTCATTTTAGGATGGTTGACATTCATTCTATTATAGTGGAGTGCATACCCCGAATTTAGGATGCGTTGTAACCTCAAATCCACCCTGATGTATACGATTCTAATACTGGTTGCCTTACTGCGTCTACTTGACATGTTCTCAATTCCACAGCCATTCTCGGATAGTAGGATAACTAGACCGAAATCAGTAACCTCGAATCCACTATAACGAATCCATTTTACACAAATGATTCTTATACATATCCATTTTATTCTGAGACTAGTTTATGTATTTAACTAATAGAAGCAGTCGTATATATAATTTGGGCTATATAGATACTTGTAGCATCTTGAATACTTTTTGTTTCAGTGCAGTCAATATTTCAAGCACATCACTCTGTGCTGCTAATGCACATATATAATAAGCACACCTACATGATTTTGTTTTTCAATAGCACAGTATAAAAACCAATGTTTTTCCTTCTATGTGTAAAATATATATAAAATATCCCCCCATTATTAGGCGATCAATCAGAAATGCCCTCACTCTAGCAAAGTCATTTATTTTTTTAACTCAAGTTTGTCCGGCAAACAAGAGGAGGGTAATTGACAAGTTTGTCTCATCTAATGGCCCTAACCCCATTGTGATGGGGAAGTTCCAAGTGGGGCCGCCATTAACACCTCTCTCTACGGACGTTTCTGGCACACACAGTTGAATCTCCTTATAATGCAGCGCACATATCCCACTCTAGCTCACGTAACATTTCTCATATACCATGTATAATATTCTAGGTAGAATGTTACATTATATCTTACATAGCATATCCCATATAGAATGTCCCTCTAAATCTTACATAGCTCATCCCATTCTCGGCTCTCACGTAAAATTTCCCACATAGAATGCCCCTCTATATCTCACATAGCGTATCTCATTTAGAATGTCCCTCTAAATCTTACATAGCATATCCCATATAGAACGTCCCACTATATCTCACATAACATATCCCATACAGCACGTCCCACTATATCTCATATAACATATCCCATACAGAACGTTCCACTATATCTCACATAACATATCCCATACTGCACGTCCCACTATATCTCATATAACATATCCCATATAGCATGTCCCACTATATATCACATAACATATCCCATACAGAACGTCCCACTATATCTCATATAACATATCCCATACAGAACGTTCCACTATATCTCACATAACATATCCCATACAGCACGTCCCACTATATATCACATAACATATCCCATACAGAACGTCCCACTATATCTCACATAACATATCCCATACAGAACGTTCCACTATATCTCACATAACATATCCCATACAGCACGTCCCACTATATCTCATATAACATATCCCATATAGCACGTCCCACTATATATCACATAACATATCCCATACAGAACGTCCCAATATATCTCACATATGTGTACATAGCATATTTTTCATATCAATTTTTCGTTTTTATCATCATTTTCATTATTGTTAATTTCTCACAATTAGTGCGGACTGTGCACTTTCCTGTATTGACAATATGTCAATAAAAATATGTTAATTGTCTAGAGCTATTTTCACCACTTTATTGGACAACAAGCAGGATGCTGATATTTCTGTAGGAAACAAATAGTCTGCTAAACTTGACTTTTTTGCATAACGCGCACATGCTCTCTAAGCAGATAGACACATCTCTAGGCAAATTTCCATTCAAATGTTATCATTTATTCGCCTATCGTTTATTAGCATTATATCCCTCTAAATAAAAACAACCTCATAGTTATTAGGAGAGCTGATTTGCATGAATCGAAGTGTTATTTCTGATATGTAATTCTTTCGACACAAAGAGGTATATCTTCAATATGTGATCATCTATTGTAATATATCCCGCCAAGAGAACTTGATTTCTCTCTCTGCAACACCATCCTTGATTGGTTGAGTAAGCAAATCTATTTGGAAGAAGACTCCAGGAGGAGTTTGCACGAAACAACAATGTTTGGTTGGTATAAGACGTAGGTAAATAAAGAAATCGATTGTTTATATCGACCAAATCTCATTAACGTAATTGCCAACATTCCAGTAGCGGTTGTGTGGTCAACTTCCTCGAGAGGGAGAGATGTTCCCTCACTCAAGTATTTAATTAAAAAATAGACGCGGGTTGCGTGTGGTCGGTCTGTCCACAGAATGTAATTGGGTTTGTGGGTCTAATGATGGACCCTCCACATTTCTTGATTTCTCTTTTATTGATCTCTTCCCTCGCTCTTTTATTACCACCCTTTTGTTTTTGTTTTTTTTAAATACGCCCCCGCCATGATCATATTGTAGACATGAGGAGTAGATTTTGCAGCGAGATCCAGACGGATCACCTAAGAAGAGAATTAGAAGCTATTTATATCATTCTGTAAGATTCGTCGAAGAAATTGATAAAACCTTGATCCCAAATCGAAGAGAGCGATTGACATTCTTCCAAAGGGAGATTGTTCTAGAGACCCATCTTCTTGTCTTTTATCGATCAAAGTAAAAACTTGGTTTATGGATTTTCCACGACCTTGTGACGGAAAAAACCTCGACATTTCCCTGATGGATATCAACTGGCTGGAGAAAATATTGTCTCCTACGTAAATCTATTACAGCCCTGGAGCAAGCAATCTTTTTAGCTGATGCACAATTTCGCTCTCTCTCACAACTTAACCGTCAAATTTTGTTGTTTCCTTTATTGCCTTAATAAAGTTCTCAGGATATTTCTATTATATCGGTTTATGACTAGCGGTAGTTTTTTCTTCTTCTTTCTTCGGAAGTAGATAGCGGCTGCTTTTACTGCAACTGCACCACATGTTTGCACATGTGGAAAATATTTCGACTTTTGGACTTACAAGTGTGTCGGTGCCCCATTTAGTTACTTGCACTCACTTTTGGAGTTGGACCTTTGAAAGAACCAAGGGCCATTGAAGCAATTTTTTTATTCAGTAAAAAGAAACCAATATGGTATGCGATCCCGGGTCGTGGCTCTCGTCCCCCCAACCCTTACAAACTTCCTCCCAAACTCCAAAAATAATAATATTTAAAAAATAAATAGAAAAAAATGAGAAGCTAAAATGAGAACATTCACATCTATAGCCCTGCTTATATACAACTGGAACATAAACAAAGTTTTGAAGATATATTCAAAATAGCCCTCATACATTTTATAAATGTGAACGTGTTTGGATTCTTCCATCACGTTCAAACGGCCGGATTTCTGAATCAAACGACTATATTCGAATAGAAATCGATTATGTCGTGGAATAGGATTTAGGACAATTTTTTAAGTTTAATGGACCTCGATTTAGCTAAAAAACACGATAATTTAATGATCATATTTCAGATTCATAAAATGATGATATATTGATAAATTTTTACCATATTTTAAAGACTACATTTTTAGAGTAATAATAATATGAGCTTACAAAAAATACCATTTTGGTAAAACTATTCGTTCGACAAATATCCACTCGGGTAGTACCCGGTCAAAGCTCGGTCATTCTTGGTTAGTATAATATATATGATCTCGCTTATATAAAATCTCGCTTTTTCTTTTCACATTACCAAGCTACTCGTGTGAAAAGATTGAAAATTTAGAAAGCACATCGTTAACAGTTCTAATAAAATATTGGGCCAGCAATTCTAAGGCTAAGAAACTGAAAATATCTGAGATACCTGAAAAATACGGGGGTGCGCAAAACTATACACATAATATATTATTACTTGAATCTCGTCTGTTAATATTTCATGGCCGGAGTTGGTAAAGTTTGCCCCGGCACGGTAAATTATAGGCGAGCTGCACCCTCAATCTTTTCAGAGGACTGCGATAAACTCGCTTTGGGAGCAGGGGTCAGCTTCTTTCTCAATATCTAACCTTTTACTTTTATATTTTATACAAGAAGTCAAACATGTTTGTATATACCTTGGTTTCTGACTTTGGAAATATCCTTTATATTCTGCATTTATATAACTCCCTATTTTAAAAGACTAGAGTTAGGTGGTTTTTCATCGCCGTGTATGTAGGAAGGCGTATTTAAACGTTCTTTTTAAACTTCCACAAGCCCGCTTGGTTATTGGCAGTCCGATGGATATAGATGCCATGTAAGTAATGCGACATAATCTAAGCAAGCATCTTGACCGAGTTCAGTCTTGAGATGTAGTCCTAAATTAAAAATCATTAGACTTTGAATAAAATTTAGGAATAAAATGTTGAACAATAAAGTTGCTCAACATTCCAAGTTATCTCGCAAAAAATCTTCAAGGTTTTTAACCAGGAGAAATATTGCCCATCCATCCAGCCCAGCATTCTAAAGAAGATAAAAGCGCCGAGGAGTGTTCAGGAAATGGAGGAGGTCGAAACTGAGCTAATTCGGCCGTGACCTTTGTGCAAAAACGGTGACCCAAGTAGCTCTAGCTATTGTGTGGCGCACGAGACTTCTTTCTCCAGGTCGATGGCCCTCGCTTCTCCTCGACTTGTAAACTTACTTAGTCTTTTATCGACTTGTAAACTTTCTTAGTTTTGTGTCCACTTGTAAACTTGATTAATCTTATGTCGACTTGTAAACATGCTTAGTTTTATGTGCATTTGTAAACGTGATTATAGTCTTGTTTAGACTTGTAATCTTGCTTAGTCTTTGTTCGACTTGTAACCATGCTTAGCCTTGTGTCGACTCGTAAACTTGCTTAGTTATGTGTCTACTTGTAAACTTGATTAGTCTTGTGTCGACTTGTAACCCTGAATAGTCTTGTGCTGACTTGTAACCCTGCTTATTCTTGTGTCGACTTGTAAAACCTGCTTTTCCCACGGGTTAGTATCGTCCCTTGTCGACTTGTAACCTACTTAGCCTTGTGTCGACAGGTAAACTTGCTTCTTCCAACGGGTTAGTGTCGTCCCTCTTCGTAAAAACCTGTATGTGATAGCAAAATAATTGTTTTTGAAGCCTTAAATAAAAAAAACGCCCAGCGCGAAGTAAACGCCGCGCTGACAGATCTGGCTGGAAGAGACCAGTTCCAGTTGTCCTCGGAAATGTTGGTCCAACTCGACACGTCATTCTCTCGCCCACCTCCTCTGCCTTCTTCTGGAGAAAAATTCGCCGCCAAATAGCCCACTTAGTTAGTTACATGGTTGGCACTACAAACTGTATATAACACATAATATCATTTGTGTATCCAGATAAAATTACTATCGCAAGCGCGGTAACATTCTAGAACAAGATGCAGGATCTCCTTGAGCTAGGAATTAAGATGAGGGCTCGATGCCAATCTGCTAGGCTCCCACATCACGGTGGTCATATTGTATGTAGCCAGAGAGCCCACACTGCACATTTGCCCTTATAGAGTGCGGGATTAAAAATCCAAATTATTCGGATCGCTTTAAATAAAAATTCTTAAATTTTAGCTTTTGGAAAATATCACTTGGAACAAATTCAGTAAATTGAACAGTTGTTCTTTTTGACGAAAGATTCAGACGTCCGTCACAGCGGCATCTCATTTGCTCCCTACATAAGAATGGACCATTCGTCTCTAGAGAAAAACTCCACAAGAAGAATGAATGGGCGGGAAGACATGGTATTTATACAATGGGTGTTTGCCCATCTGCCTCCCATTGTACACTTCCTATGGATTATTGGCAAGGACCGCGTCAATTAGATGGGCTTAGAGGTTGGCCTTTCGATTTGAATTTTAAACTTGAACGCTGCTCTTAATTTGCCTTTCCGAGAGTTCTCCTTAAAAAGAAGTAAAATTGTTTTAAAAAGTGCAAAAAAGACATCTCTGTATTTTGATAAATGTATTAAAACAACGAATTTATTTTTGATTTCTGTTCAGAACGCATATAATTGAGATAAAAAGAAAACGCCACAACAGAAATTTGCCAAACTCGAACGAAAAGCCAGCAACCTGTATACGATGATTTCGGAAATGGCCCTCAACATTACAAGAGCAGCATCGATTTCATAAAATCTATGGAAGGAATTATGAATTGAGGCTAGAAACCTATTCAAGCCTTTTTTTCTCTCAAATACTAGATACTGCCAATGAGATCGACAAATGCGTGATCGTAAAACGTTTGGAGGAATTATTGCAAAGTTGTGTGTGAAAAAAAATCAGGCTTTGATATTAAAAACAAAAATGGCATATCCTGACGGCTTAAATGGTACAGTCTGCACCACTCTGACAAAGGCCTACAGCCCGAAACGCGTACATGGTTGACTTTTCTTGATTTATCAAGAAATTGGGTTGGCGAAATATTATGGAAAAAGTTAAAACAACGTTTAGTTGTTTTTTGTTCCACCAGAAGGCGCTCTGCCATCTTAAATGATCACGTGGGCGACCAGGATATGCCATTTTTGTTTTTAATATATATTTTATTTTTTAAATCTAATTAATTATTCAGGATTAATAATTTTTAATATAATTTTTAGGATTAACGACATTCTCGGTGTACCAACTCTTTCATCTGAACCCCCATCCTCCTTTGAGTTATTCTCGGGTTTTATTTTGACGTATTCTTTCTTGTAACTCTCTGTATATGTCTCACTCAACACGGAGCACTTGAATTCCAACGTGGTTAAAAGTCTGAGATTCGATGATAGAAATCACAAAGACCATTCGCGGACTGTCTCCTTTAAACTACAAAAGATAAACTTGGTTCAAGGTGTTAACGATAATTGTGTCTCAAAACCTGCTCGTTAGCCGGTTAGAACCGGTTGACACGCATTCGCTTGCGAATTATCGCTTTCCGGAAGAAAAGGTTCAACTCTAAGCTGTTTGCCGTTAACTACTTGATCTTCCACGTTTTGGAGATCTGCCAGCAGTCAAGCTGGTAAACATTTTTAATGTGTGAAAGAGCTATCTTTATGTTCAATTTATTTATGCTCGTTTCAACTTGATTTATGAACTTGGGAATTCCTAACACCTTTAGTGGCGTTGTTGATAAAATACAGTTTCTGTCCGTAGGCAACATGACAAATAGACAGATTTAAATTTTATTATTTACACGGTGATTAATCGAACAAAATCATTTTTCAAAGGTCATCCAAAAAGAATAAAACAAACCTATGTCTTCGAATTTTAGATGGGCATTTATTGAAGATAAAAAGAGTTGACTTTGAGTAAACTTAAGACGGTAATTATTTTTAAAATAATTTTTGTTTTTACATTTATAGAAAATTACCAAAAATTTGCCAAGGAATATATGTTTGGAATTGCAATAACGTATTATATCTATATTTTAATCGTTGGTTTAATTAGAGTAGTGGCTTTACCGTGATATGATAGGTGGTTCACGTTGTTCATTTTCTCCGCACCACCTAAACTGGGTTTTTACTCTTAGAACAAGGAATCTTATGTGGAGAGAGGAAACTTTTGGCTGTTTTACTAGTTCAGTAGATATTGACTCTCTAAATGTATTTCCCAGCGTGATCTCGCTCAGTGAGATTCATTTTCAGAAGTAAAAATGCGCGGTGAATAATTAATATCTTTGTAATGACAAGTTTTTTTTCCATCCAGAAAGTAAAATGGGCAATGCCCTTTCTATCTGATATCACGGTCATCTAAGCACCGTTCTTCATCTGCTAGGCATAAACTGACCTATTGCTCACCCGGATTACAAACATCCTAATAATACATAGCTGAGAACTATTTTATAATCATAAAACACACATTAATAAAAGTTACAAATATTATAGCACATCTGACACTACGCTAATACGCCTAGTGCTTGATTGAGACAGCTTTTTATCCCCAGCCACGCTCCTTATCCAGCTCCTCCCGGGCTTACCCGGGTGCTTCTTACAGCTTCTTGTGTCTACCATCCTTCCTTTTCATACAGCGGATTTGTTACCCAGTTGGCTTTGTTGTAACCGTGTGTTTCTCCGAAAAAGCTCGTCGACGCGCTTACGGTGTATAATTTCTACGTTAATAAATAACTGGTTAGAATTTAACTGAAAAAAAAAAAACTACTTTACAACTTGTGTGAACCCCATATTTTATTAGGCTACACATTTACCTGAGGAAAACTAGAGAGATGAGTATGTGATGTGATTACAAAAGAGTAAAGGTACATATTGCCCTACTCACTCCATATTTCTAGCCAGGCGCCGCGTGATGTACATACCCGAGGTCATTACCCCTCGTCTGGTGCTTTAACACCGGACAACGCCCGGAGGATGTTGGAGCCCACGCAGTAACCTTTGTTACCTACAGCCCATGTTTTACTGTGTTCATATTCTCTATACAACGTATTGTTGATTAGCTGTGGCAACATATGACATGTCCCAATATGATAATAATAGGTAATACATACGACAAAGTACGTGATAAGGTAAACTGGGCGAGCCTTCACGACAAAATATGCGGTGATAAGGTAAACTGAAATCAAACCGATAAAATCATGATGCATGCTAAAACTAAATAAATATGAATAAACGAAGTTATATCGTCTTTTTGTCCGTTCTCCCCTTAGCATGAACGTTTGTTTTTGTCATATTGTAATTAAGAAATTTAATTGAAAATATATATATATCGCCACATCGCGCCCGCTTTGGTCAATTCAGAACTTTTTGTTGGGCCTCGTCAGTCCTGGGCGGGCTTAGATTTCATGAGGCCCACAAGGAATCAAAAGAAATCTTCAGAATTTTCCTAAAAGGCGTATACCTGGTTAAGCGGCTAGGCCGAATTTATGACCAAAATAGATGACGCTTAGTTTTAGCGTCTAATTTGACGGGAGAGGTGACCTTTATTTTTTTTTTTAGATCAATATTCTCCTAGCAAAAAAATGTTAATATATTCTGTTAACTCGTAAATATATTTAAAACATCTCTCCTTAAAAAAAGTGTTTAAAAAGCAGGAAAAGAAACCCAGACTTGTTTTTATAGCCGGGGCGATAAGGTGGTTATTTAAAGTGCTATAAAGAGCCATAATGAGATAGTTGCCCGGATCTGTCATTTACTTGAAGTGTTCTCGTAACTCCCAGGGTTGATAGATACCCAACGGCCATCTTGTTCTACCATCATTTCTTCCGGGAATGCCACGACTTCCCAAACATGTTTATGAACGTCTTGAGGGAAATTCGAGTTTTGTGCTTATCTTGGGTAAATTTTGGAGGATGCATTAAACAATGACGGTTGTATGAAGCACCTATAGGTCAACCAGTGTTTTAACAGAACCATGAACAAACGTGAAATTAGCCGTTTAAATAGAATTCAGAGATATTTTTCCCCAAGAACTATTCATGATTGGTCAAGATCAAATAATAATAGTATCGGTCTTGTTCCTAGATTTCCACAAATATTTTATTCGCTCAAAAAGAATAGCCTAGCTTATGATATTTACAACAATGAATAATATATGATGTCTATTCACATATTAAGTGTCCAATGCGGGATTCAATCCCGGTTCATGACTGTCGGGAATCGAGGGTTTTACCCACTCGTCTCGAAATAGTCTTTGCTTATATCAAAGGTATGTAGGTAAAATGTATTTAAGCTAACTATAGACAAACTTCTAAGACTGTAGAAATTTATACCAAAATTAACGATTTAATGTATCAAGCAATGCTCTTTCGCAAAATCACAGAAAATGCATTTTAGACAATACCTCAAATAGTTTTAATATAATTCAACGCCATCTATCGCTAAAAATTGTAGCAAAGTTCCATAGCGATACTTGGAAAAAAAAAAAAAGATGATTAAAAGCAATTTCTATAGACCTTTATATTGCAACGGTTAGACATTGGATATGGATGTCAAACCCTCTCAGACCACCCTACTATTATATTAGGTCGATTTTCTTAGTTAGTCTGCGTTTATAGAGGTATGTAGGGAAAGGGTGTTTAAGCGAGCTATGGACACAAGCTTCTAGGGGACTAGAAATTTATTCGCCTCGATAATTACCACTAGGATATTTTATATTTGGAAGTTTTATTTTATGTAAGAATTGCATATTTTACAGTCGCTTGCTGACCAATGTGGCGACCTTGTCGGATATCTCCCAGTCGTGCCGAAATTACATCGGACACTTCTGAACCTTATTTGTAACGAATCTTTGTATCTTGGTATACTGGCTGACTTGAAGGTCTTCTATACAGAAGTGTTTACAAAGGTGCCACATAGGTTTCACACTCTTTACCTTACCAAAAATAGATGTTACAAATGAAGCTCATTCTCTAAAGAACCAATACCGTGATAACCACATCACCTGGTTTCCACCAATTCTTTCTGCCAGAGAGCCGTGGGACCTCCCGGATAGACCTAAGTGGCAGTTAGGGAACAAAGGGCGTGAAGATCCCCGACCGTAACGGTTTTTGTGACCACACGTTCCTTCTAATTAAATCGCTCGAGTGCGAACGGACTCCGCGTGTGCCGCACACCTGGACCGGCCGGCGTACCGCAGATGACATCCATATGGCCGGCCACTGGACTTTTCGGTCCACCCACGGCCGCGTTGGATGATACCGATGGCTGGTGGGCTACCTAGGCCGAAGTCTGTACACCAATTCTACTCTGTTAACTTGTTCATGTAGCCAAGGGAATTGCACCTGGAAAAACCTCTCCTTAATGTTCAATGTTAGGAGGATTTTTAACTCGGCACTCTTAGTTTCACTCAGTTTCCATCGCAAAGATCATTGGGAAGCTGAGCTTATCCAGCGGGGGACCACGGTCAGACCATGTCCAGCTCCCGGACTCTAGAGAGTGATGGTATAGAGGTCATGGGTTGTCGATCCATTCCTTCCAGGCGTTGGATGACGACCTTGCCTCGATTTCACATCCTCTGCCGGGATATGATCCTGTTCCGGTACATTACTACAAGTTTTTTTTTTTTTTTCAAATCCGCCATTCAAAATAAGGATAAGCCTGCGCCGAAACATTATTTACAGCCCTACAGGGAAATTGCCTCAAATAGAAAACCATCCATATTAGAATTTTAGCTCCTGCTGTAGTTCCGTGAGTTGCGGCAATTGGACGACATGCTGTGCCAAACATCCACATCTATCATACGTTTGTTAAGGATACGCGGGGAGCTGCTTACATTCTCAACATTTAAAATTCGTCGAAGGGAAAAATCAGCCAATAATTAGACCAATTATTTTTACTACAACACAATGCTCTATTGTTCACCAAAGAAATTTGCATTTCGAAACTGTCTTTTTTGAATGACTGAGGCCAGAGGATTCTGCTAAGCTTAGGATATTTTGCTTCCTCGAGTCCTTTTCCTTAAGCATCTCTCCGCATTTACAAACAAATACAGGCGCCTGCCTTATCTAAGATGCCGTCATCCTTGTGGTTCGTCACTCAGACACCGACTCACTTCCACCGACCCAAGTTAAATCCTATGAAACATCGTCTTCTTGATAGAGAGAGATATTTTTATTTGATATAAAAAAGTATTAATATCAAAAGAATTATTACAATATTATCACAAATTAGCAAAATAAACATTTTTTTTTTCAGTATGAGTATTAAATATAATGAGATAACGCGCCATCTGCTAATGAAAATTGAAACTATTCATCGCGCGAACTATTTATTTTTACAAAATAAAACTTCTTACTGTTCCTACTGGCTCACCCCAGAGGTGAACCTCTCAGAGGATTACAATGGTAGATTAAATCTCTGGGGGGGTTCACTACTGATGAGCCAGGCCTTCCCAATGATATCTTCTCATCGCAGAAAGGAAAATATTTCTGCGATGAGAAGAGATCATTGGGAAGGAATTGGTAAAAATATTTGTAAAAATAGAAATTCGCCCTCCATAGTTTCTATTTTCTCAATGAGTATAGAACTTTTCCTAAATTATGATATATACATAGCCGAATTATTCAGGTACTACCAATAAATACACCCATGGATAACGGAAGTTGTACCTTTAAGCACCTATATCGGGATTCAGAAAATAACTCTGAAAAATATTTGATACTGAGTGACCTTTATTAAAAAGACACACGAGATAACGAAGTGTGAACAAAATTGCCTATGTCTCCTTAAAAAAAAAAAAAAAGACCGCGGCGACATCTAAGACCTTCCATTTCCTTGTTTTATCCATAAGTGTACATGGGTCACAAAATTGAATTGAGATTTGCTGCGCAATAAACTGCTGGACTGAAAAGCCAAAGGAATCATCATGCTGCCTATTGATTGCCCTTTAACAAACCTATTGATCCACATACTCAGCTGTGTGAATGGGAAGTAGATATTCATTCACCTGAGGAATATAACAGGACAATTATTCCCTGTCGCCCTGTTTGTTAACCATCTTTCCCTCCATTGAAAACACGGAGAGAGAACACCGCCTGCACAATATTGACTTAGGTGGGCCTTCTCCACTTCCCGCCTTGGGAGAAATCAATGGAACTTCCTCACAAAGGATCTTTTTGTTGTTAGTTACGTCATTCTTGGAGTAATAAGACTACAAACGGGCGCCCCCACACATTACGGCGGCCATATTCTAAAGCAAACATTGACATTGTGTAAACCCAATAATAGACCAATTATTGTCACGTAAACAGCCTTTTGATGGACAATCCGAGGGTGAACGTCAGCGCGACCTGCCCTACATATAATTTTCTTTAGTTTCCTCAGTATATCTCTAGGTTCTAGCCGAGAAGGTTGTAGACAATTACAATTTAAACAATTTTATTGATTCTTTTAATCAAATTTTACAAAGGTAGAAAAATAAAAGAGTAAAAGGGCATATAAAGTGTAGGGGAATATATATATATAGTTGTTAGATAATAAAAGGCATATATTGGCAAAATAAATATTTTATTAAATCCAATATATGCCTTTTATTATCTAATGAATTAAGTATGGATTGCTCTATTTTCAAAACAAAAAAATATATAGTTGTGTACAAATGTCTTCAGCAAGGAAGGCTTCTCCACCTTGAGTGAGTCCTCCTCCAGACAAGGAGGGGGTCTTCTTGTACACTCCTCAGTTCCGCGCCGAGGAAGTACCTATAGATGCGCGTCTTGGCAGACGCCAGGATGGCCAGGGCGTCATCGTCTAGGCCATGCCCGAAGACGGTAAATGCCTCCCGGATGAGAGGCCTGATGTAGCGGCAGGACCAGTACCGGTGAACCAGCGACAGGACGCCGGACCCACAGGCGATGCAAGACTGTTGTGCCAATGCTGGATGGGGCATGGCGTGCAGAGTTAGCCTCACTGCCACGTCCGCGTTGTGCCCGAAGAAGGCGCAGCGCCGGAGCGACGACCAGCCGATGTTGATGGGTAGGTTTATATTTTCCTCCCACCTTCTAGCGAACTGGACGATGGGCAGAGCAGTCAGGCGTGGGCGCTCTAACACGAGGCAGGCAGTTCGGGTGATGAGTCGCAAGAACGGCGTAGTCGTCCCGCGCAGCACTACGGCCTGGCCGATGGTGTTTACTCGGTAGGTCCGCGTAGATTTTCGTCGATAAGGCGACGGCAGAAGCTGATCAGCGACGCGGCGTCAGCCAGGGCGCAGCGCGTAGGCCGAGTGAGGGGAGGGTCAGGGCCAGCGAAGTCCCCAATGCAGGCACAGACCCACCGGGTAGGAGCGAGAAGGTCAGGTGGCCGGAGAAGGCGGCAGCCACCTATGACGAGGAGGTTCAGGAGTTGATGTGGTGTAAGCACAGAGTGGTCTAGCGTGAAGATGTCAGCGAACGCCTCCCAGATCTTAAGAAGCCGGAGACGCCGTGGCGAGAGCCAGGACCCGGATGGAGGTGGATATAGCCACGCATCTCTCTCGACCTGCCAAGAGTAGGAATTATGGCTTCCACGCAGTGCGGCTTGCACGCCCTTGAAACACGACAACCGCAGCTGGGTCTCGATGTCGATGAGGCCGAATCCTCCAAGAGAGACAGGTCTCGCCAGGACGCTACCAGGAAACCAGGCGGTGCGCTCCGGCCCCCAGATGAGCCGCGCAAGACATGCCTGGATCTTGTGGATAGTTACGGTCGGTAGGAGGCAGGTAGCCGTGGATGTGATGGACCACCGAGGAGAGAACCAAGGAGTTGGCAGCTCTGGCCCGGCCGACGAGAGAGAGGCCGCGGGTGTAGGGAGACCACCTCGTTATAGCAGCTTCGAGCAGGACCAGGATATGTCTTTCTTGGGCTGAGTTTTGATTTCCTGGCGTCACATTGCAGCCCAACACCTTCAGTTCGACCGACGACCAGGAGATGCCGAGTGGAGCGTCGTTGCGGGCACGCCAGGCGCCGCACCATAGACCTTTGCTCTTGGTGAAATTTCCCAGCAGGACGATGTCGTCGGCGTTGGCGAGGACATTACCGGGGCCGAGCGCTTGCTCAAGGCGACGTAGGAGAGGGCTTGTGGCGAGGCTGAACATTGCGGCGCTGATGGCGCAGCCCTGTCTCACGCCGTTCAGAAGCTGGAAGGGTTTGGTGTGGAGGCCTCCGGCTCGGACCGTCGCGTCCGCTCCGGCATAGAGGAGGAGAAACCACCCGATGAAGACCTGTGGCAGCCGCAGCGAGACCATCGGGGGCACCAAGAAGCCGCGGTTTCGAAGGCAGACTCGAGGTCGGTGGAAATGACGGCCAGCGGCGAGCCGGTCCTCACAGCCGCGTCGACCTCGTCGCACACACGCGCGATGTTCCAAGAAGGGGATCTACCGGGAACGGCGTAGGTCTGACACTGAGGTACCAGAACCGGAAGATGGGGCCGCAGACGCCGGAGGAGGATATTGCCCAGGATCCGGTAGTCCGCCGCGGGGAGCGAGATAGGCCTGTAGCCGCAGAGCCCAGGGCCGCCGTGAGACTTGGGGGCCAGGCAGATGGTGCTGCGCCGCGTCGATGTAGGCAAAACCCCGCCGAGTTGGTAGGCCTCGTAGACGTGCTTGAGAGCGTTGACGAAGAAGTCCTCGTAGGCCATGTAGAACTCGCAGGGCAAGTCGTTCCATCCGGGGGCCCTTCCGCGAGCGGCAGGCGGCGGATGGCGGTGGCGATCTCTGTCGCGGAGATCTCGGAGCGGAGCAGGGGATCGTCATCTTCGAGGATGAGGGGGGTCGTCGTCCCCCGGATAAATTCTGTAGCGGCGTTGGAGTCACACGACTGGCTGGCGAAGCGGCGATGTAGGGTAGAGTAGACCCTGCGTCGTAACTCCGTGCCCTCGATGATGTTTCCTTCTTCATCGCGGAAGTTCGTCCTTGCAGGCCTTGTAGATAGCTTAAAATAAATTCCAAATGATTCCACGAATACCCCATTCTGGTGTTCCTAACAGCACAGCTCTGACGCACACAATGGTTTTCGTTTTACTAACTTTTTCTTTCATTTCCTATATTTAGATTAATGACTCAGCAGCGCCTGGGATTTACCCTCGTGCATGTTTGATCAACACACACCAGTATTGTTTCAACTAAACATTGTCGTTAGGATAATCATTATTATATCTTCTGCTCAGAAAATGTTTGCCTCACATAGGCAAACTTGCAAAATTATAATGGGCTTATATATAAGTCAAACCTACCATATCTAAAACAATACTTATTGTAATACGCTTACAGTGAATTTGAATCCCTCAAGAAAATGGGCGAACAACCTAGTCGAAATATTCAATAAAAAATAAAATAAAAAAACGATTGATCCAAAAAGATAAGCTTTCAATTTATAATCTATATATACACAAGCGTTTAGATTTTTTTGTGGTTAGGCCATATTATTATCCTATAAAATTGTCGCAATAGGTATTTTAAAAAGAGTAAGAAAGAAGCGTACTATAGAAGCAAGTGAGCTAGGCAACATATAGTTAATTCAAAACCCTCTTCGAATCTTTACGAAATCCCATCGGGCCGTGACCTACATGGCCAGGATTTAATTATTTCCCAGGTCATTCATTCCACATCTTGCTTCCTCCTCTTTCTTTATAGATTGTCTCTTTTGTGACATCCTTGCTTTGTGCAGTGGGAAAATTTATTGCGATTCTCGAATCTATGATTATATTTATATCCGCTTTGATTTTTATATCTGATACAATTCATCTCCATTTTATAAATGAATGTCTTCTTTCAATGTGAACGGGGAAGGTTACTGGAAAGCTTCTTTCAAGCTCGGTTCAAAGCAACGTTATATAGATTACTTTTTTAAAGGATAAATTTTAACATCCAGCACTTCCTTAACATTTTATTGAACATAATCATCAGTAAATGTAGCTGTCGTACCGTCTACTGATATTCTCTGCTAGAAACATAAACTTCGTCAATCACTGTGCAACAATTCTGGGCAAACAGGATAAAAGGGGGGTTATAACATGAGCCGTTTTGTTGAGAATGGATACACATTTGACTTTGCTAAAAGAATGGGCAAGGATATTTTCAGTATATAGACAGTATTCTATAAAATAATCCCTTGCATAAATATTGAGCAAAATCAATCATTCCTCCAGGGAAGAGTGTCTTCTTCAAAAAACATTTTATTGTTCTCTAGCTTTCGGGCACGGACGCCCTTCTACAGGAGAAAACATGGAGATACCATGTTTTCTCCTGTAGAAGGGCGTCCGTGCCCGAAAGCTAGAGAACAATAAAATGTTTTTTGAAGAAGACACTCTTCCCTGGAGGAATGATTGATTTTGCTCAATATAGACAGTATAATAAGTTAAAGGGAGACCGTACAGGCTTAGTGTAGACAGAATAGAATTTTCTATGGCAGAAAGAAAAAAAAAAAAAAAACATCAAATGTCTAACGGCCAAGTAAGAAGAATAAAAATAATTCATATTTCTGAAAATGGGAAAGGGAGAAAAATGACTGACTTGGCTCAGCGGACGATGAGAACGGCCCTATCGATCCAGAAATAACTCGGGCACATCGATCCAAGAATGCAAACTCCATTTGGCTGTTGGACTTATGATGGAGTCCACAATGACGCAGCCAGATGTCCTGGAATATAGCCCCACACTTTGCTTCTCGAGTAGCTTGACTCTTATTTGCATACTTATCTGATATCTTTCTTTCTCTCTTTATACAAAAGTAAAATTTCATGAAATACATTCTCATCGCGACAGAGTAGTCGACTAAGTTTGTCAAGAAAATGTCCTATCTCTGCTCGCAGTGTAATTTTAATATATGCACCTTTTCTCATAGTTAAATAAATTCATTACAACACTGATGTTTAGGATTCCCCTAAAGACACGCACTCCTAAAAAAAAAAAAAAAAACTGTTGTAGAAAGATCAGACATCTTTATATTTCTATATTATAAATTTATATAGTACAACTAATCACTTGGTGTGGAAAACTCCCATTTAAAGAGGAGGGTGTAAATTTATTACCTTTGCTCTTTGCAAACGTCGGTGCCACTTGAGTGCCGTGCTACAATGTCCATGGGGAGAACAATAAATTAGTAGCAGACCAATAGTTCTTATATGAATGAGAGCTTTAGAAGTCGTTCTATATATCAGACTTTGGATGGATTTCAATTGCATTAATCCATTAGTCAGCCTTCTTCCTTGATTCCGTATTCTTATAATCAAGTCTGTTATACGGGAATTTGTTAGCCATAAAATGCACTCCGTGTCTACTGCCTCTTTGTCCCGACTACCCGCATCTAACCAGCGTTGTCTGTTCAGAGGACATCACCTGGGAGAACTGCGATAACCGCCAGCCGCTCGTGCTCGGCCAGGAGGGCCGCATCCGCTGCCGAGTGTCCGCCAACCCCAGCGCGACTTACACCTGGACCCGAGGCGGGCTACCGCTTGACACGCGGCGCTACGCCGTGGACACCAACGGTGTGGCGGTAGGCATCGTGAGCCGCGAGGACGCCGGCGACTACCTCATCAAGGCCATGGTCACGGTCACCGGCCGCTTCCAGACCCGGACCATCCACGTCGAGGTCTACGGTACGTCTATTCCACCTCACATTCAGGCGGTTTCCGCTCAATTTTCCATTTCCAAATCACCTTCCTTAAATAAAAAGCTGGCGAGAAATTGGTTCCAATTGGTTCTTGAGACCATAAATTTTTCTTGCTTTTAGATACTTTACACACGATTCTTTTAATGAAAGGTACCCAAGTAACCATTTTATGCCACCAATCAAATCGAAGACGGCCCCAACAACATGTTAACTTTTTAATACTGGTGGTATATTTACATCATGGTCTATAATAAGACTCTGAAACAACTTCCATGTGAAATTTACACAGCTATCTATCTGCATGCTACATAAAATATTAAATGCGTATTGTTTTAATGTCCATCCATACAGAGTTCAAAACAACAACTACTCACCCGTGCAGGCACGGTCACGCTCCGCTGCGTCACGTGGGAAAACATCCAATGTTCTCAGCACACGTATATCTTGAAATAAAAAGAAGTTCAATTTATTTTTCAAGTAAAATAGCACCTCCAGGAGGCCGTGCCAGGATCCAGTGTCTGATCACAGATCCAGCCAAGTTTGTTCAATCCAGCACCAGTCGAGGATACGAGTTCGATGGGGACTAATTGACGTCGATTTTTTTCTTCTTCTTCACAACGGAGGAAATCTAGAACTAATTAATCAAATGGGGGATGGAAATGTTCCTTACTTCCATCCACCTCCTTCACTGTCGGTAGATTTACAATGACACTTGTCACCTATCAATCTCAAATAATTATTTCGTTTCAATTTGGAAGATTTAACTAGTTCTTTATATATTTTGTTTACAAATTCATATTTCTACACTCCAGAGAGAGAGAGTAACCTGAATTAACAAAATAAATAATAAATTAAATGTTTGAAAACATAGGCTATAGAGGAATTTAGAAACTAAGGCTGATTTTAAAATCATGGATTGCCTGAAATTTTTTTACACGAAAAGAGAACGTTATATGTTTCTGTGTTGTTGGCCGACTTTAACCTATGACATTAGAGGAATACTAAATAAGTCTCATTTATTCTGACGAGTTATTCCTAAGTACAACATTTGATACAATATTTAAAAATAATTTTAAAATGAGGCCAATTCATACTGTTTAAGCATCAATTAACAAAAATACATGGATTTTTTATCAAAAGGTGTTCAAGTTACAGATTTGCTAGCCAAAATATGAAGACGAATCATTGTGGCAAATCAGTAGGGAATAATTTAAAAAAAAATCCTGTGCCTGGTACTGAGTGACAACCTTTGGGGGAGGGGGAGAGGGGGAAGCAAGAGGAAAAGAAGAAAAAGATGTTTCCCCTTTTTTTTTGCCATCTTCAAGGAATTAAGAAAAAAAATAGTGAGAGACACTTATTTAAGAATAAAAATATCAATATCTTCCACTCACACAAATTTGCTGTCATTAAAAAGGTATTAGCAAGGTTTTTCTTCCTACCATTGTTACTATATATTATATTTATCCTTATAGATTAATTCTTTTCAACAGATACTTTTATATTTAAATTGAAGTTCAAAATATATATTTAATTTACAACCTATATATATAATTTTAGTTAACATTTCCAAATTTCTCTGCCCTTGCCAATTCATTCGAGATATGAAAATTAGATAATGGATTCTTAGCACATAATCCATGTAAAACCAAACTATGTGTGTGTTCATTTAATCATTAATTCTATCACATTTTAACCTTTTTTTTTTTTAAAGAATTCAGGAAATGTTTCTCTTTCACAAAAATGTACTTCTATATGTAAAATGACATATCTTAGGATGATTAATAAAAAAGTATAGCATTTTCAGTGTATTTTTTTAATGTAAATGTTTTTGAAATATATATACAGTAAAACCCCTCTATAGTGAACCCCAATAGGACAGAGCTTTTGGTTCACTATAGCCACGGTTTGGCCATTTTTTTTACTTTTCCAAATTTTTAGACCGTATAATTGAAAAACAGCCATACAAACAGGAAAAGGCAGCCACTTAATAATGGTCACTTTGTTTTAATTCCCTAAATTGACCTATTTCTTTACAGTAATGCTGAATATCAAAAGAAGTCATTTGATAATAGGTTCTTCTTATCATTAGCATACATGTTTATATATAAACCTATGTATTATTTAAAAATTAAGCCAAATCCCCTAGGCAAAGCATTATCTATATATCTATATATATAAAATTGAATGTCTGTGTGTGTGTGTGTGTCCTCTATGGATTCAAAAACCATACATCCAATCGCCGTGAAAATATGGGATATTATTAGGCATATCCCCGGAAAGGTTTACAAAAAATAATTTCTTGAATATCTTTAATATCCTTAGAGTTATTTACAGATTTGTAGCCTTAACTTGCAAGCAGCGCCACCTTGCGACCGAGATAGGCTTAGGTCTGCCCCCCCCCGTCTGGCCGGTCAGTCCAAGTTCCCACCGACCAATCAGAGGGATCAAGAGGTCCTGGTGCGCGGGGGGCGGGTGACCTCCGGGAACTACGTCCATCTTCCATAAACGACCATTATTTTATTCAACTTATCGAGTATTTTTCAAGGGACCGGGAAAATATGTTCACTAGATAAAACGATGATTTTGTAATGTAGAAAATTAGGAAAGACAAAATTCAGGATGACACGGCACACAGGGACCGGGAAAAAATAATCACTTTATCGAGAGATTCACGACCATGATTTTATTCAACTAATCGAGTATCTTTCAAGGGACCGGGAAAATATGTTCACTAGATAAAACGATGATTTTGTAATGTAGAAAATTATGAAAGACAAAATTCAGGATGACACGGCACACAGGGACCGGGAAAAAATGTTCACTTTATCGAGAGATTCAAATTTACGAGTTTCAAATTATCAAAATATATCTTTTTTTTATAAGTTTATAGAGAATTGTTTTAACAAATGTTCGTTAGACAAACCTTTACTCGGGTAAAACCTCGGGCGAAGCCGGGTACGTCCGCTAGTATATATATATAATTGAATGTCTGTCTGTGTGTACTCTATAGATTCAAAAACCATACATCCAATTGCTGTGAAATTTTGGGATATTATTAGGTATATCCCCGGGAAGGTTTTTGAAAAATATTTTCTTGAATATCTTGAATATCCTTAGAGTTATTAGCAGATTTGTATATTTAACTAGCAAGCAGCGCCCCCATTGCGACGATGATAACAAGTTTTTTTATCTATAAGTTTAATTATCACTAAGTTTTATTATCTTAAATATTATTTATCAAAAGTAAGATTTTCTACCTATTAATTGCACACAAGTCAAATTTAGTTTTATCATTTATCTACAACATATATATTGGGAGAATAGATAAAATGATTTTGTAATGTAGAAAATTAGGAAAGACAAAAATTATTTTATTTGAGACAAGAATAATGATACAATTCCAAGGCAAGATACTATTCCTTTAACTTCCAATTACTGAGGGAACCAATTAATATTGATTTTATTCAACTTATCGAGTATTTTTCAAGGGACCGGGAAAAAATGTTCACTTTATCGAGATATTCGTTAGACAAACCTTTACTAGGGTAAAACCCGGGTGAAGCCGGGTACGTCCTTTTAAATATATTTAAAAGGTATAAGAGTTTTATAGAACATCTTTCTCAAATAATATAATACTATATTTATTTGAAAAAAATGCCTCTAATACCTTGTTGTTTGAAAGTGAAAAGTGAAATTTGAAAATCAGAATTGTCTTAAATAATGGTTATTTCCATCAAAGGAATAAAGCTCTGTGTATTCTGAATCAATTGAGGATGAATCAAAAGTATCCAATTCAGAAAAATCGGATGCGAAACATGTTGATACGATAGCGCAATTGGTAAAATTGCGAATAAAAAACGCCAATTTGCAAACACAAAATCGGTGGTAAAACAGCCGGCCAGGGGGAATATCCGCGGACCCTGAATTAGTCACATACCTAACAAGAATTCCATTCTAAAAATAGAACTGTAGTGGTAGTTTTTGGGAATTTATAAGTCGATTTGTTTGTGGCCCATGAGACACGGGGAACTTGGGGGAACTCTTTTTTTTTTTTTTTTTCTTCTTCCAATTCCAGTTTCTACATATTCTTCTGAAGTGTATATTAAATTTTGTTTTTAACCTGTTATTCAAACCATTTCTGGCTTTAAGATTATTTGGAATTATTTTTTGGCCTAGGTTAAACTTGATATAGAACGCTTCTAAAAGGGCATGCTGCCACTGTTTTTTTTTTTTTAGAATGACACTCTTTGTTTATTTTCTTTATTTTGGAAGCCATTTGTATTTTTCTTCTATTTCAAAATTGTCGAATGCAAAGATATTCTATTAAATAAAAGTATAATGTGTAAAAATATATACAACATACGGCAAAAATAGAATGGAAATGAAAACAAACAATGCCGTTAATTTTTTGTTTTGAAATCGCGATCCGTGAGCTGAAACATGCTCAAAATTTTGTTGTTTTAAACATTTTTTAAATCACAATTTTAAGTTCATTATTAGCCTAGTATTTTTAATAGATTTTATCATTTTGGGACCGAAAATAGGTTCGTTATAGGGGTAGTTCGTTATTTTAAAAATCACAAAGTTCGTTATAACGATGGTTTGCTATATCCAGGGTTCATATTAGCGGGGTTTTACTGTATATACATATATATATTAAAAATAAAAGAGGCATATCCTGACCATGCTCACATGAGCATCTCTAGATGGCAGAACACCATATATATATATACACTTATATCTGGAGGAAATGGTTTATTTATATCTCTGTATGTGTGTACATAATATAATTATATCTCTCTATATAATATCTCTCTTGCACACATTTTTATAACTATTTTATGTAAAATTGAGTGTTAATAGACAGCTATAGTTATGGGCACCTAATATTTATAGAGTAAAAGTTATAAGGTTGTGTGTGTGGTTATTGATTTAAATAATGATTTGTATTTTCACATATTGAAATATGTTTCTTTAAAATAATTTTCACTTTTGACCAATTTATTTACAAGAATTAAATTTCTCCATGTGCCATATATTGAAAAGTAAATTTTAAATGAAAGAAATGAGAGGCCAGAAGTCTCCATCCCTGCTGCTTCCAATCTCTGCAGGGAACTTCCTCTATTGGCCATTATGAGGTCATAAAAGAGTGATTGGCACCGCATTTGTGATAAATTGAAAGGGTTCTCATGTTAAATTGGCACTTGACTCCCCCCTCTGTCTGTCTGCTTTCACATTTCTTCCTCCAGACCTGCTGAGATCAGATCTCATGGGTCTCTGAGACAATATACACTGCTATTATTGTGTTGTTCTCATGGGTCTCTGAGACACTGACAATATACACTGCTATTATTGTGTTGTTCTCATGGGTCTCTGAGACAATGTACACTGCTATTATTGTGTTGTTCTCATGGGTCTCTGAGACAATATACACTGCTATTATTGTGTTGTTCTCATGGGTCTCTGAGACAATGTACACTGCTATTATTGTGTTGTTCTCATGGGTCTCTGAGACAATATACACTGCTATTATTGTGTTGTTCTCATGGGTCTCTGAGACAATATACACTGCTATTATTGTGTTGTTCTCATGGGTCTCTGAGACAATATACACTGCTATTATTGTGTTGTTCTCATGGGTCTCTGAGACAATATACACTGCTATTATTGTGTTGTTCTCATGGGTCTCTGAGACAATGTACACTGCTATTATTGTGTTGTTCTCATGGGTCTCTGAGACAATATACACTGCTATTATTGTGTTGTTCTCATGGGTCTCTGAGACAATGTACACTGCTATTATTGTGTTGTTCTCATGGGTCTCTGAGACAATGTACACTGCTATTATTGTGTTGTTCTCATGGGTCTCTGAGACAATATACACTGCTATTATTGTGTTGTTCTCATGGGTCTCTGAGACAATATACACTGCTATTATTGTGTTGTTCTCATGGGTCTCTGAGACAATGTACACTGCTATTATTGTGTTGTTCTCATGGGTCTCTGAGACAATGTACACTGCTATTATTGTGTTGTTCTCATGGGTCTCTGAGACAATATACACTGCTATTATTGTGTTGTTCTCATGGGTCTCTGAGACAATGTACACTGCTATTATTGTGTTGTTCTCATGGGTCTCTGAGACAATGTACACTGCTATTATTGTGTTGTTCTCATGGGTCTCTGAGACAATGTACACTGCTATTATTGTGTTGTTCTCATGGGTCTCTGAGACAATATACACTGCTATTATTGTGTTGTTCTCATGGGTCTCTGAGACAATATACACTGCTATTATTGTGTTGTTCTCATGGGTCTCTGAGACAATGTACACTGCTATTATTGTGTTGTTCTCATGGGTCTCTGAGACAATATACACTGCTATTATTGTGTTGTTCTCATGGGTCTCTGAGACAATATACACTGCTATTATTGTGTTGTTCTCATGGGTCTCTGAGACAATGTACACTGCTATTATTGTGTTGTTCTCATGGGTCTCTGAGACAATATACACTGCTATTATTGTGTTGTTCTCATGGGTCTCTGAGACAATATACACTGCTATTATTGTGTTGTTCTCATGGGTCTCTGAGACAATATACACTGCTATTATTGTGTTGTTCTCATGGGTCTCTGAGACAATGTACACTGCTATTATTGTGTTGTTCTCATGGGTCTCTGAGACAATATACACTGCTATTATTGTGTTGTTCTCATGGGTCTCTGAGACAATATACACTGCTATTATTGTGTTGTAAATAGTGTAGATGAGTAGAGAGAAATGTATCTCCTAACTCTTGAGATAATTGCCACTCTCTCTTTTCAGTAGAAACTCGTTATAACAGCCTTCTTTATTATATCAACCTGGTTATAACATGTTTTTTAACTGGTTATAACAACAACTTGATTATATATAACATTATAAAATCTTGGTGTCAAGTCATGCTGTTATAGCAAGGTTCTGCAGGTTTCTCTCTCTCTGTAATGGTCAACTTGGACAATTCTAGACCATTGGTTTTGATACCATTATGTAAATTTAATCAAGCACAATGCCTATTTAGGATTCAGGCCATGTGTGATGAAACATATTTACACATTCTGCTATTTCCATTTAAGTAGTTTGGGTTTTTGGAGAAGTTCTACACACACTTCAACAACTACTATCCTGCATTGATTACTTTTCTGCTTCACTGGGGGATTTTTGCATAAGTTCAATCTAACCAGTGAGTGCAAGTCACCAAATGGGGCTCTAGCACCTTGGTAGTCATTATCTAGCCAACATGATTATCATGGCCTGTACTATATGTACTTGGGATAAGTTGAAAACATTTATGTAAATATATAGGATATGACAAATATATTATCTAAATGGTCCTTTGACAGAAATATATGTTTGGAACATGAATAGTGGTGGTGATGCACACTTATCCCAAGATTGATAGTAAGACTTTTACTGTAAGTGCACCACATGACCACACATTTTGCATGTAAAAATATGCAAGAGTTTTCTTACTTGCACTTACTGGTGAGGTTGAACTTTCACATGAATCAGAAGTCAATATCAGGCGATTTTTTTCTTCAGAAAAAGTGCTCTAGGCAGGATTCAATCCTAAGTTGTGGTGTTGAAATTCAATGGTTTACACCACTCCTCCACCAACCAATCCCTACATGGATCACGGTGTGTGCTGCAGTGCCTCCTGAGATCACAGAAATGGAGGAGTCCAAGGAGATTGTTGAAGGAGATCGTTCAGTGTTCTCCTGCAAGGCCACTGGATATCCTGACCCCAAATACTACTGGTTTGATAATGTAAGTCTAACTAAGACTATCTCTCTCTGGTCTTTTTCTTGCCTATCCTCACTCCATCATATTAAGTTGTCAAGTCTTTGGAGCTTGAACTTCTTATTGGTGTCTGCAGTCACAACAAGATTTACAAACCGTAGGTCACAACTCCTAAGGGAAGGAGATATATGTAGTAAAATATTTATTATTTTATTAACAAATTATCAATTTAGATATTTACATATATTTTTTACTCTGTAAACTTGCCTAATAACCTCTCTGGTATTTTATAAATTTTGATTTGTTCTTGCCTTAAATAAATGGTGTGTCATCCTGAAGTTCCTCAGTTTCTACGTGACAGTATTGATGAGAGAAGAATCAAGCAGATTCTAAGTTGTGTAAATATAGCACAGCTAGTACAAAACTAAGGTTATTTCCTGGAGTATCTTTATAGAGTGTACATTGATCCAACAGTCTTGCACAAGCCCAGACCCCACTAGAAACATATCATGTCCTCAGGGTCTAATTATTTGAGAAAGCTGTCTGTTTTCATAAGATTTACTGCAACATTAGAGCAATCCTATTACTTTACACCATGGTAGCTTCAGAATAAACATCAATATAAATATAGTTAAATCTCTCTGTAAAAGGACACCTTGTTTCAAAATCAAAGTGTATTTTAGGAAGAGGTGTCTCTTTCCAGTTAAAGTTATTATTTAATAAATATTGGTCATTTTGGCGATGAAAAATGTCCTGTGTAGGTGACCTCTAGAGTGAGTGTTCTTGCATGGAAATTCTACTATATTGTTTCCATAATAGTGTATATTTTTTTCAGATGAAAACCTCTATCAGAATTATATTTACTTTATTGAATCTTTGGCAATAATTTTTACAACACCTATATATGTATAAAGAGAGATTAAGAGGAACGTGGTGAGTTTCTTTATTGAGCAGTATACAAGCTTTCGGACGTCAGCCGTCCTTCATCAGGTATTGACATGAATGAGAAGGAGATGCTATATTTATAAGCGACAGTTTAGCATAAGAAATATTAAACAAGGAATAAAAGATTAAAATGTGAAATTTGCATGCCAGTAGTAAAAACATTTGAAAAGTGTACAATATATAGATTTAAGAGAATCTGCATACCTAGGATGAAGGGAAAAAGGCGGAAAACTAGAGGCGAAGACAAAAGCAAGAATAAAAATAAAAATAAGAAACAGCGGAATAAAGATAAAGTTAAAAGTTACGAAGGAGGTGTATCTGTTGGTATAGAATAAAAAGCAGAATATTGGGGTGGGAGGTCAATCTTTCTGTTAAGGCTGGGGGTAGTATTGGAGACAAGGGCTTCAAGAACTAAGCGTTGGTATTTGTTTACTATATCGCTATAAACGGGGGTTGTATTGTCGAGATTGAAGGAATGTCCGGACTCGGCGATATGTTGGTATATGAGCGATTTTTTGTCTTTCAAGCGGATGTTGCGGGCGTGTTCACTGGCTCTGGTGGCGATTGTTCGGCCTGTTTCTCCAATATAGCATAAATCACAATCATTACAAGGAATTTTGTAAACGGCGTTGGAAAGGGATTGGGGGTTACGTTTGGCGGAGCTTTTTGTGATTGGATGTCGTAAGAAGGTGTAAAGGGAAGGTGTGCACTTGTAAAAAGTGTGAATGCCGAATTTACGTAAAAAGGAACCAATACCGGAATTTTTTCACACCCAATCAAAAAAGAACCACACCTCCTTTATTCAAAAGCACCTGCGTCCTCCCATACTCCACCATGAATTCCGGTATTGGTTCCTTTTTACGTAAATTCGGCATTCACACTTTTTACAAGTGCACACCTTCCCTTTACACCTTCTTACGACATCCAATCACAAAAAGCTCCGCCAAACGTAACCCCCAATCCCTTTCCAACGCCGTTTACAAAATTCCTTGTAATGATTGTGATTTATGCTATATTGGAGAAACAGGCCGAACAATCGCCACCAGAGCCAGTGAACACGCCCGCAACATCCGCTTGAAAGACAAAAAATCGCTCATATACCAACATATCGCCGAGTCCGGACATTCCTTCAATCTCGACAATACAACCCCCGTTTATAGCGATATAGTAAACAAATACCAACGCTTAGTTCTTGAAGCCTTTGTCTCCAATACTACCCCCAGCCTTAACAGAAAGATTGACCTCCCGCCCCAATATTCTGCTTTTTATTCTATACCAACAGATACACCTCCTTCGTAACTTTTAACTTTATCTTTATTCCGCTGTTTCTTATTTTTATTTTTATTCTTGCTTTTGTCTCCGCCTCTAGCTTTCCGCCTTTTTCCCTTCATCCTAGGTATGCAGATTCTCTTAAATCTATATATTGTACACTTTTCAAATGTTTTTACTACTGGCATGCAAATTTCACATTTTAATCTTTTATTCCTTGTTTAATATTTCTTATGCTAAACTGTCGCTTATATATATAGCATCTCCTTCTCATTCATGTCAATACCTGATGAAGGACGGCTGACGTCCGAAAGCTTGTATACTGCTCAATAAAGAAACTCACCACGTTCCTCTTAATCTCTCTTTCTACATTCCAAACGTGGCTATATCATGTCTATCACCTATATATGTATATAAATACAAATCATAACCTCTTAAAAAAACTAACAAAAGCTTTCAAAGCCAATAAAATAACAAAATACTAAATAGTTTTTAGCATCATCCACAGAGTACTTAAATATTCTTTGATAAATTAAAAAATAATATTTTCTATTATAATCTCTGAATTTTATACTAAAACAAAGTACAGTAAAACCCCTCTATAGTGAACCCCAATGGGACAGAGCTTTTGGTTCACTATAGCCACGGTTCATTATAGCCACGGTTTGGCCACTTTTTAAACTTTTCTAAATTTTGAGACCGTATAATTAAAAAACAGCCATACAAACAGGAAAAGGCAGCCACTTAATAATGGTCACTTTGTTTTAATTCCCTAAATTGACCTATTTCTTTACAGTAATGCTGAATATCAAAAGAAGTCATTTGATAATAGGCTCTTCTTATCATTAGCATACATGTTTATATATAAACCTATGTATTATTTAAAAATTAAGCCAAATCCCCTAAGAAAAACATTATTAATTATATATGAATAAAACAAAGCATCAAGGGCTGCGTTTCTTTATTAAAACAAATATATTCGAGCTTTCGGGCACATACGCCCTTCTACAGGAATTAATAAACAATAATCCAACTAGTTTGAAATAAGATTTATATTTAAATTTAACGTGCATATCCACGATACACGTGCATTTCAATTTGCAAGGTATCCCATCAGACATGTGATATCTTATACTGTGAATGAATTATTTTTATCTTATTTTATTTAAGTCTATTGAATTATATGCTTCTGGTAAATCAATTCTGCGATTTATACTGTTATATTGTTTGGACACTATTGCTTCAATTATTAATCTTTGAAATTTATTATTAATATTGTTATAATGTACTTTAGGTTCATTTAAGTTAAATGTGTGTCCTGTTGAATTGGAGTGCTGTACTATTAATGATAATGGGTCATTTCTGTTTATGTTTCTTCTGTGTTCAATGATTCTATTATGCAATTTTCTTCCCGTTTCTCCTACATATTTGGCATTACAATTATTACATTCTATAGAATAAATTACCTCTTTTCTGCTTGATATATATTCAGTTTGCCTGTTTTTTGTAATCGGGTTTCTTAAGATATCTGATAAGTTGGGAGAGTTGCTATAAAAGGTTTTTATTCCATATTTATCTAGTGTTCTAGAAATGTGGATGGATTTCGGGGAATATGGGATGTAACAATTCTGCCTATATATTTTAGTTTTTTGTGCTGACATGTTAGATGTGACCTGTGCCTGATAGAAATGTTTTAAAATAAATGTTTTGGGATAACCAGCTGATGTCAAATTATTGATAACGGTTTGTGTTTCTTGCGTTTTGTATTGATTTAAAGAACAATGAGTATAAATTCTTTTAGTTAATGTTTTCACTGTGTTAATTTTATGACTAATGGGGCAGAATGAATAAAATTTTATATAATTGGGGGTGAATGAAGGTTTGTAGTAAACTGTTGTTTGCAATCTATTGTCTATTTTAATTATTTTAATATCTAAAAATGGCAATGTGCAATTATCTTCTTTTTCTATAGTGAAACGTAAGCTATTGTTATAATTGTTGAGTGAGGCTAAGATGTTGGGAATCTGTTTTTCTGTACAAATGCAAAATATATCATCTATATATCGTCTGTATAATATGATGTCTGCTGGATATGATGATGTTATCCAATTGTCTATTTCTCTCATAACTATTTCGGCTAATGGAGTTGATAATGGGCTTCCCATAGGGGAACCCTTGATTTGTTTATATTGTTTTTGGTCAAAAGTGAATATGTTAACTTTAAGACATAATGTAATTAAATCTATTATTTTATCTATTGTTTTAGAGTCTATCATATTGTTATTTAAAAAGGTTTTAGTAGTTTCAATTATTAAGTTATTCAATAATCATCATGGGTGCAGACAAAGGAGGGATGACAGTAGTGATGGACAAAACAGAATATATAAGCAAAATGAACAACATATTAGAAGACAGAAGCATTTTTACAATAGTTAATGAAAGTGATAAGAAACGAGAATATACATATTTCAAGAAAGAAATGAACAGGATGTACAAAAGCAATATGATATCAAACGATGAATTTAAATTATTCATATCTAATTTAGACTCTGAAAGTTATATATACGGAAAACCTAAAGTTCACAAGCAAGGGATCCCATTAAGACCAATAGTAGCCTATCACAGCTCACCACTAGCACCAATAGCCAAGTATGTTACAATATTTTTACAATCATTAATTAAGAATAACGTATTTCCAATGTCAATAGCAAATATTCCAACATTCATTACTGAAATAGCCAATTACAATTATCAGAGAGATCATATTTTAGTATCATTCGACGTAGAGGCCTTATATCCCAGTCTCCCCCATAACTTAATAATTGAAACTACTAAAACCTTTTTAAATAACAATATGATAGACTCTAAAACAATAGATAAAATAATAGATTTAATTACATTATGTCTTAAAGTTAACATATTCACTTTTGACCAAAAACAATATAAACAAATCAAGGGTTCCCCTATGGGAAGCCCATTATCAACTCCATTAGCCGAAATAGTTATGAGAGAAATAGACAATTGGATAACATCATCATATCCAGCAGACATCATATTATACAGACGATATATAGATGATATATTTTGCATTTGTACAGAAAAACAGATTCCCAACATCTTAGCCTCACTCAACAATTATAACAATAGCTTACGTTTCACTATAGAAAAAGAAGATAATTGCACATTGCCATTTTTAGATATTAAAATAATTAAAATAGACAATAGATTGCAAACAACAGTTTACTACAAACCTTCATTCACCCCCAATTATATAAAATTTTATTCATTCTGCCCCATTAGTCATAAAATTAACACAGTGAAAACATTAACTAAAAGAATTTATACTCATTGTTCTTTAAATCAATACAAAACGCAAGAAACACAAACCGTTATCAATAATTTGACATCAGCTGGTTATCCCAAAACATTTATTTTAAAACATTTCTATCAGGCACAGGTCACATCTAACATGTCAGCACAAAAAACTAAAATATATAGGCAGAATTGTTACATCCCATATTCCCCGAAATCCATCCACATTTCTAGAACACTAGATAAATATGGAATAAAAACCTTTTATAGCAACTCTCCCAACTTATCAGATATCTTAAGAAACCCGATTACAAAAAACAGGCAAACTGAATATATATCAAGCAGAAAAGAGGTAATTTATTCTATAGAATGTAATAATTGTAATGCCAAATATGTAGGAGAAACGGGAAGAAAATTGCATAATAGAATCATTGAACACAGAAGAAACATAAACAGAAATGACCCATTATCATTAATAGTACAGCACTCCAATTCAACAGGACACACATTTAACTTAAATGAACCTAAAGTACATTATAACAATATTAATAATAAATTTCAAAGATTAATAATTGAAGCAATAGTGTCAAAACAATATAACAGTATAAATCGCAGAATTGATTTACCAGAAGCATATAATTCAATAGACTTAAATAAAATAAGATAAAAATAATTCATTCACAGTATAAGATATCACATGTCTGATGGGATACCTTACAAGTTGATATGCACGTGTATCGTGGATATGCACGTTAAATTTAAATATAAATCTTATTTCAAACTAGTTGGATTATTGTTTTTTAATTCCTGTAGAAGGGCGTATGTGCCCGAAAGCTCGAATATATTTGTTTTAATAAAGAAACGCAGCCCTTGATGCTTTGTTTTATTCATATATAAATCTTACAGGGCTTTTTCAATTGATATTATTAATTATATATTTAAAAGGTATAAGAGTATTTTAGAACATCTTTCTCAAATAATATAATACTATATTTATTTGAAAAATCCCTCTAATACCATGTTGTTTGAAAGTGATAAGTGAAATTTGAATATCAGAATTGTCTTAAAATATCGTTATTTCCAACAAAAGAATAAAGCTCTGTGTATTCTGAATCAATTGAGGATGAATCAAAAGTATCCAATTCAGAAAAATCGGACGCGAAACATGTTGATAAGATAGCGCGATTGGTAAAATTGCGAATAAAAAACGCCAATTTGCAAACACAAAATCGGTGGTAAAACGGCCGGCCAGGAGGAATATCCGAGAACCCTGAATGAGTCATATACCTAACAAGAATTCCATTCTAAATATAGAACTGTAGTGGTAGTTTTTGAGAATTTATAAGTCGATTTGTTTGTGGCTCATGAGACACGGGGGAACTTGGGGGAACTGTATTTTTTTTCTTCTTCTTCCAATTCCAGTTTCCATCTTCTGAAGTGTATAATAAATTTTGTTTTTAACCTGTTATTCAAACCATTTCTGGCTTTAAAATTATTTGGAATTATGTTTTAGCTTAGGTTAAACTTGATATAGAACACTGTTGTTGTTTTTTTTAAACGACACTCTTTGTTTCTTTTCTTTATTTTGGAAGCCATTTGTATTTTTCTTCTATTTCAAAATTGTGGAATGCAAAGATATTCTATTAAATAAAAGTATAATGTGTAAAAATTTATACAGTATACAGCAAAAATAGAATGGAAATGAAAACAAACAATGCCGCTAATTTTTTGTTTTGAAATCGCGATTTGTGAGCTGAAACATGCTCAAATTATTGTTGTTTTAAACAATTTTTAAATCACAATTTTAAGTTCATTATAAGCCTAGTATTTTTAATAGATTTTATCATTTTGGGACCGAAAATAGGTTCGTTATAGGGGTAGTTCGTTATTTTTAAAATCGCATAGTTCGTTATAATGATGGTAATTTCAATGGAATGGAATTGGGAATCGCCGAGGGTTCGTTATAAGGGAAGGTTCGCTATATCCAGGGTTCGTATTAGCGGGGTTTTACTGTATCTATTTTGGTGCTACATTTTCTGCTAAAATGACTGCAACAACAGTTTGTGAAATCACCAATAAGTTGGGATCTCTTTCTTCTACCATCAGTAACCAATGTGAGCTGAAGGAGATTTTGTGCAGAACCAGCGACAGCTGAACGGACAAGAGGGCTATCTGGTGGATGAGGACGAAGGCTCGCTGACCATCCTGAGTGCCAAGAAGGAGGACAGAGGCACCTTCACCTGCATGGCCCGCAACGATGCTGGGGAGGTCAAGAGGGACACAGACATCACTGTCATTGGTTGGTACCTCTCTTCTCTAAGTGCATAGAAGTAATTCTGTAAATAATGGCAGGTGACCTACAAAAATGGGTATTCATAACTCATCAACAATGTTTTTATATACATATCACCTATTGGCATAAATTGGCTAAAGTCTCTGGGTCAGAGTAGAGATTGGAGAAAATGATAAATGACAGAAAGAGATCAAAAGCATTTATAATATATTTATTTTTTAAATTAAATTTTATTGCCCTCTATCGTTAAAATTTTACACAAATAAATTTACTGGCAATGCGTTTCTTTTTTAAAAGCCCTCTCATTCATTAAATCATATCATTGCAGTAAGGTCTGTAGAGATTTAAAAAAGAAACGCATTGCCAGTAAATTTATTTGTGTAAAATATTTATTTTTTATTAATATTCCAGAAAACTTGTTCTTCAACAAGCCAAATAATCAGATAAGAGTGAACAATTATATAGGGGAGGATGAAACAAGGTAATAAGACCAAATCCAAATAAATAAATAGTGTGTGACGTTTCGATAACAGCGTTGTTACCATCTTCAGACAAAAGTACTGAATGAGAAATTTTACCACAGCATGTATTAAATAGTTACTATTATCAAGTGTGTAAACAAGATAACAGATAAGAAGAAGACAGTTATCTGAGAAACACAGAATATTATTCTTAGAATTAAAAGTGGAAGTCTTCTTCTTATCTGTTATCTTGTTTACACACTTGATAATAGTAACTATTTAATACATGCTGTGGTAAAATTTCTCATTCAATACTTTTGTCTGAAGATGGTAACAACGCTGTTACTGAAACGTCACACACTATTTATTTATTTGGATTTGGTTTTATTACCTTATTTTATAATCTATAATCCAAATTGTGCCTTATCAATAGGGGAGGATGGTTTAACATATATATAGGCCTATACCAATATGATAAATCATATTCCTATTTAAATTGTTCACTCTTAACTGATTCTCTTTAGCTAATAGTTTCAGGAACATTAATTAAAATATAATAATAAATGCATCGCAAAGGGTTTTGAATTCTCTTATATGAAAAATCTGAAAAATTTGAAAACCTCACCTTCAAGGATGCCACAAACTACAATTGTAAATTTAATGACCTGATCTTTTTTTGAGCGCACCCAACAAAGTTATCTGAAACTGGCACTGGAATTCCATTTTGAATAATTCTATATTGCCATTATCATGTTTAGAGATAATATATAGAGCCACATGTCAGTGACATTATCATGTATAGAAATATTTATAGAATGCTAGAGTTACATGTCAGTGACATTATCATGTATAGAAATATTTATAGAATGCTAGAGCCACATGTCAGTGACTATCATTATCATGTATAGAAATATTTATAGAATGCTAGAGCTATATACATGTCAGTGAGCTGTGTGTGTAGTGAGGCCCGAGGTGATCAGCTTCAACAACCTGACTGTGGAAGACAACAAGGAAGCCAGCTTTGAATGCCGAGCCCAGGGAGAGCCCCTGCCACAGCTCTCCATCAGGAAGGAGGGCCAGATGCAGCCATTCAGTGACCAGGTGGGTCTTCACATACATGTTGGGTGAATAAACACAGGAATTATAAGAAACTCTGCTGCAGGGTCTATTTTATAAAGCTCCCAATTAACAACTAACTACCCAAGTTTAATTGATCACAAAAGGTATAAAATATAAATATCAAAAGAAAATAAGTTCAACCTTTGGACCATGTCAATCTATTGGTGTGCCAATAGCGCACCCCCAATCAACATTCTTTCTATAGATTATAGTTATTTTCCAGGCTTTCTTTCCTTCAACACATCACTGTAACAAACAAAAAAAAAAACAACAAACAAAAACTCACATACTACTTGTTTCTCAGAAAATTTCATTGAATCTCTGACTATAAAGCTAATGTAGAGAGTGATTGTTTTGTGAATTTAATTTTATTAAAGAGCTAAAAACATAAGGGAATATGGGAAGGTATCATGCCTCCAGTAAAAAAATGCGATTGACAAAGAGTTTGCCATTTGTGCATGTGTAATGCCATTGTTTCATATGCCTCATTTCTATTTCAATGACACTTTTTCTTGGGTCTCATTTTCATTTTAGTTTTTGACACCACACAAAAATATATTAAAAATAAAGAAGGCATCTCCTGACCACGAGCACATGTGCTTTTTTTATAAATACATTTTTTTACATAACAAAAATATATATATATTTGAAATCGATAGACATATTTAACATGAAATATACTTTGTGGCCATAACCTTTGCAAGTCTGTAAACGATAATATATCCTTCCATTTCTCTGTTGTTGTTGTTTCTTATCCCCTTGTGTAAAGATTACACGAATTCCATGAGTTCATGCTTCCATTTCTCTTCTTGAGGCAAATTGTGACAGCAAGGTGTGTTGCAGGATGACAGAGTGATCCTGCACCGTTCAGTGGATGGAGAGCATGCTGTACTGAAGCTGACCATTGAGAGAGCCGTGAGGTCGGACGATGGACTCTACTACTGTGTGGCTGAGAACAGAGGAGCTAGCGTGGAGAAAGTTGGCCATTTGACTGTTGAATGTGAGTTTTTACCTTAATCCCATCTTTTTGAAATATTGATGCAAATACCATTTATACAGTTACGCCTACTATAACATTATTACTTGGGACCAAGATTTTAAATTGCTATAACCACATGTTGTTGTTGCTTCTTATCCTCTTGTGCAAAGAGAACACAAATTCCATGATTCATATCTGATCTCTTGGAATGAGGTGTAGGGGTGCAGCTTTCTTTGATCATGGCACCATGATCCAGGCACGCTTGCTATAACCATGTTGATTGTACATATAGCGCCAAGCTTAAAACAAATAAAACTTAAAACATGTGACCTTTATTATTATATAGCCATAATTTGTTAATATCATAATTGTAAGATCCCAAGTTTCAAGTCCAATTTTTAAAATCATGTTTTTAACAATAACATGGTTATAACAAATTAAACTTGGTTCCAAATGATGTTGGTATAGTGAGGGATTCAACTGTATTTTCTACAATGGTAAAAGAAGACATGATGTCTCCAAGGGAATGCAGTGAGGAAATAACTGTTGTTGCTCCCAGATGCTCCTGTGATGACTTCCACTCCAAGCCTGCTGATGAAGACATGGCGTGGCCATCCAATCAACCTGACCTGTGTTGCTGAATCCATCCCTAACGCCACCCTCAGCTGGTGGTTCCGAGGCCAGGAGATCCGGGCAGCAGACCCCCCTGCAGGATATGTTGTCTACGGAACTTCTGCCCACAGCAACCTCCTGGTACTCATCAGTACTCTAGATGAAATAATAACATTAATCCATTGCTCTGCCTTCATTCTATTGCCCCATCATATCCCAACCAGTCTCACATGCAAATCTTTCAAAAGTATATAATGATAAAGAAAATTTAGATTATAGATACAAGAAAATAAAACCTAATCCAAATAATTTAATAGTGTGTGACATGTTGTTACCATCATCAGACACTATTAAATTATTTGGATTAGGTTTTATTTCTTTGTATCTAAAAAATATATTCTAAATTCATCTACTAGCATTTATTTTGTTTTGAATTATATACCTAACAATGTGTGTGAATATTTCTGAGCAGGATCTCAAGTGCTGGGAAATATGTTACAAAATAGTGTGAATATTTTCTGAGTACTGCCATGATGTGCGATGGAATATGTAGTTAATAATGAGTCAATATTTTCAAGGCAGGAACATGATAATGTGCCAAGGAGTATGTAACTAAGTAATGAATATTGACTGGGTAGAACCAATAAGATGTGCTGGAAACTATGTAACTATATAATGTTTGTGCCCAGGTTCGATCCTCCACAGACTTTGTTGCCCCTGGAAGTCCAGCGGATGTCTTTGGAACCTACAAGTGCCAGTCTGAGAACAAGCTCGGCAGTGACCACATCAATATTGAGCTTCAAGAAGCACGTAAGTCAAATTCTACACACAAAGGCTGATACAAGGTGTATTACTTAAGATATTTTATCCACATAAACTTCATTGATGAAATATAATGAGACTAAATGCTCACTAAAAATATTTTATAGGTTAGAAATATATTACTAAATATTATATTTAAACAAAATTATATTATTCACATTTCTTGGGTAGCTATTATTTTGTTCCATGTGTCGAACAATTTTTGGCAGGATCTGTGCCATTTCTTTCTGCCATTTTCTTTTTCTTGGCAACATTCCAAGTTTGTTGAACAAAATATGTGCCCCTATAAAACCATGTAGCTTTTTGTAGTTTACTTTTAATTCTTATATTTAGTCAAGCATCACTATAATAATATCACTTGGGACCAAGATTTTATGTGGTTAAAATTAGGAATTAAAACTTGGAGCATGGGAATTATGATGTTATAACCAAGTTGCTGTTATAACGTGGTTATACTGTTTTATGTTTTTCCATATTCCCAAGGTAAAATGGGGATATGACCTTTTTCATTATGAACACTACCAGGGAATCATTCATCTAAGTGGGTTGTATTGAATAGCTGGAATCATCTTCATAGTCAACTAGATATGAGTTTCTCATGGGAACAAGACCGTATAAGGCACAATGTTTCGGCAGCATCAGTGTTGCCATTCTCAGAAAAGAGTTACAGACAGGTTGGTAGCAATGCTGTTATTGAAATATAAAGTATAAATTGCTTATTGGGTCATGTTCCTTTGTGATTTTATCCAAATTGTACCTTATCACTAAGACAGTAGTTTTATTGACTTTCCTGGAGAGGATTGGGCAATGATCCCTGGGCCAAAGAACTTCAAGGATTGATATAACACCTTTCTGTAAGAAGCTGAGAATATTGAATCAGCCAACTTGGATCTAAATTCTCTCACTTTGAAAATCTTCTCTCTCTTTTATATATCCTCATATACACAGAGAGAGAGATTCTCAATATATCACTAAAATAAGACATCCGAACCTCATTATGACATCACTTGTGACTAAGATTTTAAGTTGTTTAAACTTAAGACTTCAAACTTGGGATTTATGTTGTTATAACCATGTTAAACTAAGGTTATTGCTGCTGTACTCCAGGCACACCTGGTCCCATCCTGGATGTAACTGTGGAGAAGAGCACAGCCACCACTCTCACCTTCCGCTTCCACGGCCCCACGGATGATGGAGGCCTAGCAGTGAGGGCCTACGTGGCGCAGTACCGCGGTGAGGATGAGCCTCCGACCACCGCTCTCAAGCAAGAATGGAGTGAAGGTGAGTGACTTCTCTGCCCCTATTTCTGGACTATAAACGTTCACCATGAGAATCAATACAAATTATTCTGATGTAGTGGATGTCAGTAAAAGTCCATCATGGCGCCACCACTGCTACCTTACTTGGTCTTTTGATTCTTTGCTGCCATCACAGTTTGGATTTATTGAATTTTATTTACAATGAAAATTGAAGCTTTACATGTGCCTCCACACACATTATTACAATAAAAACTTCCATGAGTCACACTCTTGCTAGCCAACACATCTATACTGAGTTTTATAGCTAAAATGCGCATTTTTAATAATTAGCTGCTCTCCGGTAAGAAGAAACCTCACTATTAGACCTTTGGTCATCCTTTAGAGAGAGATTCTACTGTGCTATACACACCTACTCATTAAACTTGCATTGAAACTAGTAATTGCTTCAGTTCCACATAATCTTTTATCTATAATTTTTAAAAAATTTATCATCATTTTATCTATAATTATGAATGGTGTTGTAGGAACCCCCTACATCATTGAAGGCCTGCGGCCCCGCACATCCTACTACTTTCAGTTTGCCGCCCGCAATGACGTGGGCCTGGGACAGTGGAGTCCCGAGCAGCCTATCCGCACCCCGGAGGAATCTGCACCTGAGGCCCCCAAATTCATCACCCCAGGGGGCAACATCAGCCGCTACCATGACAGATTTGAGGTTCGCTGGACTGTACCACTCGACAATGGCCGCCCTATTGACTACTTCCAGCTCCGCTACTTCCCTGTGAGTACCCCCTCCCCTCTACTAAACATCCAGGAGTACCCCTAGAAGTATTATAGATAATTGGATATACAATGGTGCTGAGAGATGGATCAATAATAAGAATTTGTTGTTGCTATGTAGTTATATTTATTCAGTTGTTGTGTGTGTCATCATAGAGTTATCAAGCTCTCACACCCCACTGTTGCCCTTTTCAAAGTAAAATGTTTTACATGAAATTTGACACTTTGATTTAAAATGTCTACAAAGGTGACAATGAGTCACCAATATTTTGTATAAGAAATTCAGAAGGTTTGGTGTGTGTTTCTCTATAATAGATTCTAAGATGCTGTGTTGTATCCAGGTGGAGAAGAGAGGGGCAGATTACAAAACCATTGGACAGGACAAGATTCTCAAAATCAATGACTGGCAGAATGCTCCCCGCCATGAACTTACTGGACTTCAGCCCAACTCTTTGTACAAGGTGGAAGTCCGCGCCCACAATGACATTGGCTACAGCCAGGACACCTACATGGTGTTCCGAACTGCAGAAGGTGAGTGGTGCTTGTACTTGCATGGCCGGCCTCCTCTCACCTGCACCACGCACTTATTTATCTCCCCAGCAAGATTGAGAGCTGCATATGTGAAAGAAATCTCTTTTGTGTGATGCTAAATGAGATTTCTAATACCTTAGAAACAAAAGACATTAGTTCCAAGAGTTCTAGAAGGTAAAAAAAGGAAAATTAATAAGTTATAATTATAGATTATAAACACCAGGTAATAAGTTATAAGTTTAACAAGCAATTATATAGAAACTAGTGTATTAGCCCATCACTCATGCAGTGAAATTTTTTTAGAATATTTACCCTGTTTACTCAATTTAACCCTGATCTAACCTGTCAGATTTGTGAATCTAAAAAATATAAAAACTAAACTTAAAAAAAAAAAGCGTATTTAAAGTTTTTATAAAAATAAAGATATATATTTTTATTCTTCTTCTTCTTTCTCATCTCCACTCAATGATATTAGGGTATCAAGTTTGTAGAGCTTCATAATGATTGGGTGAAATAGAATGCGTCTGCTTTTGTGGAGCACTATTCAGTAGCAGGCCGACTTAGCTCCAATATGAAATGGTCGCCTCTGACATGAGAAACAGATGCCGTGTGCAGCCTCTCCTAACATGGAGTACAGACATCCTGTATCCCTGGATCAGGAGCCTTTACAGGGTACTATCAGCTGGGCCAGCTGAGCCCAGGTTTTTTAGCGAGCTTGTTACTGCTCCCCCTCCTCCTTTTACATCCATGACGGCAAAGGCGGAGTTTATATTTTTAGTGAATGTCGTCAATATTCTGATGAATGGAAGTGGGTCATTAGCAGCATTCAGTGCTCAAATAACAGGCTACCTCTTTCCTTAAATAAATACCCTTCACCTGCTTTAAACTCTTTCACTATTTAAAAACTCATCAAGAAAAGGGTTGAGAAATTTAAGTTTGAAATCAGCTATAATTGAACTTTTATGACAATAAAAAAAATCACCACATTATATATTATTAGCCATTATAAAGCCTTAATATTTGGTTCCAAGAGCCTGGGTCACCTAAATGTTATATGCCTTTGGATTTGAAATTTATTATACCCAGCCAAATATTTTTATATAAAATGTCATAAATATTTTATCAAAGATATATATTAGTAACCAGCATAATTTAAATGTTTAAACATAATGTAAATATACCCAGAATTTTCGATTTATATATTTATTAAATTGAATCAATCAAAATGTTTATAAATTATATTAATTCCTCATTTTTTATAAGCAATGCATAATATAATTTACTATATATATGATTTTTTTATTATTTATAATTATAAAATATTTCATTCACATTCATATATAATAGAAATTTTGCATTGTACCTCTGATTCATCTGTATAAACAATTGTTTTTGGCTTGTAACTCCAAGAAGATTCAAGCTAAAATCCTTTTCTCCTTTGAGGTTACGAATAATCTCTCTAAAAATCAAGTCTAAACTCCCAACTGTTTTCGAGTTGAAACCATGTATCACGGCGAGAGACTATATATTGATAGATATTTTGAAAGTGATTTAATGGAGGCACTAAAATGTGACTCTGTGTAAGATATGAGGACAATCAATTTCTGGATTTTAATCTTGATAATTTAGTATTTACATAAATGTTTCACAATTCAACTCACCAGTCATGTTTATAAAGTGAAAGATTTAAAAATTAAGGATTTTATACATGAAAGCAATGTATTTTTTTCATTAAAATTTGGAAGGCTAGCTTTCAGACTTAAAAGTTAGTCACACAAATTTTGTTAAAGAAAACATTATATCGATTAGTGATATTGAATTATTGATTTTGAAATCTTTGTTCATTTGCTAATTGCTATTGATAATTAGAAGCATATATCTACAGTTTAAAGTGACATAAAACTGCTTCTACATGTGGTACTCTAGCACAAACAGCTGCAGCCCACTTAAACTCTACATGTCCTAGGTTAGGCTAAATGCTAAAATAAAATGGCCTCTCCACAGGCAAAGGCTCGCTCAACCAAAGTCTTTTTAGATTGCTCCTATAAGGAGACTGACAGCTCTAACAATCTGTAAAGATATCTTCAAAAGAGCTAGAAGAGAAGATGTTTGAATTATCTCTTGGAGACTGACAGCTCTAACAATCTGTAAAGATATCTTCAAAAGAGCTAGAAGAGAAGATGTTAGAATTATCTCTTGGAGAAGCTCTATGAAGAGACCAAAAAAACTCTCCAGAGATGAAAGTGCTGCTGTCAAAATTCCAGTTACCATGAGAGTCTGGGGAATGAGCTCCTACCAACCCTTATGTTCCTGCCCTTATCAGCTCCCTGTGTGGTTCTAGATCCAAGCAAAGGCTCCCCTCTGTTCACCTCTCTTGGTACTTACTTCTGTTGCATGCTCATCCCTCCTTTCTCTCCTCTCACTTGCACCAGCACATATACCCATCTGTGTAACCTTTCTCTCTATTTGGAATGTCACATAAATTGTCTCTTTTTTTTTCATTATCTTCACACACTACAAAGACCAGTAGAACTTCATTATAACCTCTTTTTGTAACAACTTGGTTATAGCAACAAAATCTTGGTTCTAAGTGATGCTGTATTATTTATAAATACAAACTAGCTTGTATTTGCATGAAGCCATTTGAATAGGCAAAAAAAAAAAATACTTGGTTATAACAACAAAATCTTGGTTCTAAGTGATGCTGTATTATTTATAAATACAAACTAGCTAGTATTTGCATGAAGCCATTTGAATAGGCAAAAAAAAAATACTTGGTTATAACAACAAAATCTTGGTTCTAAGTGATGCTGTATTATTTATAAATACAAACTAGCTTGTATTTGCATGAAGCCATTTGAATAGGCAAAAAAAAAAATACTTGGTTATAACAACAAAATCTTGGTTCTAAGTGATGCTGTATTATTTATAAATACAAACTAGCTTGTATTTGCATGAAGCCATTTGAATAGGCAAAAAAAAAAATACTTGGTTATAACAACAAAATCTTGGTTCTAAGTGATGCTGTATTATTTATAAATACAAACTAGCTAGTATTTGCATGAAGCCATTTGAATAGGCAAAAAAAAAAAATACTTGGTTATAACAACAAAATCTTGGTTCTAAGTGATGCTGTATTATTTATAAATACAAACTAGCTTGTATTTGCATGAAGCCATTTGAATAGGCAAAAAAAAAAAATACTTGGTTATAACAACAAAATCTTGGTTCTAAGTGATGCTGTATTATTTATAAATACAAACTAGCTTGTATTTGCATGAAGCCATTTGAATAGGCAAAAAAAAAAAATACTTGGTTATAACAACAAAATCTTGGTTCTAAGTGATGCTGTATTATTTATAAATACAAACTAGCTAGTATTTGCATGAAGCCATTTGAATAGGCAAAAAAAAAAAATACTTGGTTATAACAACAAAATCTTGGTTCTAAGTGATGCTGTATTATTTATAAATACAAACTAGCTTGTATTTGCATGAAGCCATTTGAATAGGCAAAAAAAAAAAAATACTTGGTTATAACAACAAAATCTTGGTTCTAAGTGATGCTGTATTATTTATAAATACAAACTAGCTTGTATTTGCATGAAGCCATTTGAATAGGCAAAAAAAAAAAAATACTTGGTTATAACAACAAAATCTTGGTTCTAAGTGATGCTGTATTATTTATAAATACAAACTAGCTTGTATTTGCATGAAGCCATTTGAATAGGCAAAAAAAATAAAAATAATAATAACTGAACAATGGAAAATTGAGTGTCACATTGATATATTAGACTGAAATGATATGTTACAATTTGAATTATAAATTAGAAACACAAGGTAATAATCCAAATAAATATATAGTGTGTGATGTTTCAATTAACATTATTTCTGAGACATCACACACTATTTGGATTTGGCTTTATTACTTTGTATTTCTGATATATCAGAGGTTGATGCATATACATGTTAAAATTTTCTCTTTTTATTTTAGCTTCAATTCATTTTTATGTCTATTTTTTAAAATAATATTTAATTTTACATTCCTATTTTAATCGATTGTAGACTCCTTTTAAGTAAAGCTAGGAAGCAAAGAGTTTTGGCACAAAAGTTTAGGATTACCTTGAGTATTCTGCTGTTTTCTAACTTGTCAACTCTTTCAAAGTAACTGCAGCCAGATTTATTCCAACCTAGAGTGACAAGTCCTTCTCTAGCTGCATGCAGAGATCACATCTGGGAGAATTGAGAGTTCAGTTCCTTTTGACGCAACATTTTTACTTCCAGTATAACCAGGGTCACATTACAAGACCAACTGAGTATATGACATTTCAGAAGCAGCATTGCTACCATATTCAGACTAAAGTGAACTGTATAAGAACTTTTTTTTCTTTTCACTCACAAAGTACTCTGGTCTAAGAAGGGAGCAATAGGAATAGTTAGTTGGTTTTGTTGTGACCTTGTGATACTTAGCTACTATCCCAATTGTATCATATAGCATGGCTTCTTTAATTTAACTGACTATAATTCAATCTATTTTCAAATTCAACAGTAAGCAACTTTTTTTCCTTGGGATATTGAATTATTGAGTTTTGACTATTATTAGGTAACAAGACCAAATAAGCAAATTAGATATGACATTTCTGTCCCAGCGTTGGGTATCAGTAACAGTGTTATCAAATTGTCACATTTAATTGGCTTTTTTATATTTGGTCTTGTTACCTTGTGATTCTTATTTATAATCCAAATTGTACCTTTTCAGATTTGATTGATGAGTGTTTCTAAAGAAACTATTTTAAAGTGAGACCAGAAAGGTGGCAGCAAGTGTGACATGGGCGGTATGGCAGGTGTTGGAGGCCCATCAGAGGACAGAATGTCCACCTCCCTCAACCCTGGACAGGTAGAAGAGGGTGGAGTCTCCCTGGCAGCCATAATTATCATCATCCTGGTGCTGGTGGCTGTCATCTTGCTGGCCATGGATGTCGTCTGCTTCCTCCGCTACCAGTGGGGGGTCTTGTATGCCCTGCGCCTGGCTGTCTGTGCTCGGGCTGGCCACAAGGTCAAGGAGGCTGCTGCCCCTGTGGATGATGCCAAAAGGTGAGCAAGTGGTCATCTACTTTCTTTTCTATCTTCCCAACCCAGCTAGCCAGTGTGTACCAGTATTGTCCGTTATCAGGAGCCAAGTTTACCATTCATACTCAATTGTCAAGTTGATCAGATTCCATTTATCAAACCTTGAAGTGATGACTACAGATTATGTTAATTAATCTTATTTTTTACTCTAATTAGTCCTAACCCTACTTACCCAATTATAACTAGTCTCAATAAATATTTGATATATACACACATTTTTATTGGTTTAAGCATATTTTATAATTATATATTATATTTTATCTTTTTAAATGACAGCATTTTTGGGTCACTGATATCAAAATCATTAAATTTGGACACTTTTGTTTGTCTATATAGACAAAGAAAATTTAGTTGATGAATAGGAGAAAATTCAGACAAAACTTAATAGGTTTTGATTTCATTGAAAAATAAAGTGAAAAGTTTATGCCATCAAAATTGATAAAAGGAAGCCCTATATATATGTTATAAATATACAGAGCTAAATAATGGAATCTTCAATGGTCAGGAGCCATCCATTGCAATTTCTTCTCTGAAGATGTCTCAAGCAATGAGCATCAACTGTATTAGCAGAGAGAGAAATAGGGCCTTCTATTAATCATTCATCATAATTCTCCTCAGCATGGTACTTAAATTGTACCACCAATATAAGTTTGCTTGGTAAGTGAAGTTAAAAAAGGAACAATAAATGCACACAAGCACTTTAATATTGCCACGTGGAAAATTAGGGAAGACAAAAACTTCAGGAGGAAACAACCATTTATTTCAGGCAAGGACAAACTATGAAAGGTAAACAAAAGATAAGCCAAGAGGGGAATTTACAGAGTAGAAAAATATAAATATGAAAAAATGACCACTCTGTTAATAAAAATAATAAGATGAATAAATACTTGGTTACATAGCTTCTTCCCTATGGGAGCTGTGACCCACAGCTAGCAATTATTGTAGATACTGACATGGATCTGACGTGCTTCTGCCAAGGATTCCATCGAAGTCTTGGAACTTTGTCCCTAGTACCTTTGCATCCTTTTTCTTGCGGGGTGAAGAGCGACTTTGTCGTCGTATCGTCTATAGGGACATCGTCATCTTTGAGGGAAGTCTTGGCTTTAGCACGGCGGTGGAATCCTGGAGTCAGTCTCCAAAAATGTAGATCACAGCACCCATGGCTTCAAGGTCTTCTCAGCGATCTTCAGTTTGTCTTCCCTAACTTACCCAGCATCTCCACCAAAATGCCACGTGGAAAATTAGGGAAGACAAAAAGTTCAGGAGGAAACAAAATTTATTTCAGGCAAGGACAAACTATGAAAGGTAAACAAAAGATAAGCCACGAGGGGAATTTACAGAGTAGAAAAATATAAATATGAAAATTACCACTCTGTTAATAAAAATAATAAGATGAATAAATACTTGGTTACAATATTGTTAAAACTCCCTAAAAATGTTAGAAGAAAGGTCACCTCTCCTATCAAAATAGATGTAAAAACTAAGCACCACTGTATCTGTAAAACTAGCAGATTCAGGCCAGTCACAATAGTTTTCACTTATTTTTATAGGAGAAGTGACCTCTCTTCTTATAGATCCTCTTGGCAAAAATAAATTTATTAAAATATAAGTTTTAGATAGCCCATTGTTGTTGGAAATTTTCAAATTGTAATAAATGTGGCAATGCAAATCACTGAAACTTTAAAATGGGTAAAAAAGGCTCCTCTCTCTTAAATATGTAAAATACATTCGAACATATACTTTGTGATATTCCTGCTAGAAGACACCTCTCCTCAAAAGACAGTTTTCATTGCCAAAATTTCCATTTTTTACAAATTAGCAACTGTCTGGTAGACACTTCTCCCTAAAGGACAGTTTGGCTCTGCAACTAAGTGTCTTAAATAAAAGTTCTATGTACTATAGTTTTTAAAAGTTTAAAAAATAACAATAAAAGAAAGAGAGAGATGCCGTAAATTGACCTCATTCTCCAGGAATTTTTTATTCACAATATATTTTGTGTGTTCACAATAAATGTCTTAGAAATGTAAAGGACATGATTGTATGAAAGAAGATAGCTCATAAAAATGACATAATCCGTAGAATGTGAGAGACCTGGATCTATACAGAATTAACATTACAACATGATGTTGCAGGAGGATCAACTACTATACAGGTTGATATACAGAATTAACATGATGTTGCAGGAGGATCAACTACTATACAGGTTGATATACAGAATTAACATGATGTTGCAGGAGGATCAACTACTATACAGGTTGATATACAGAATTAACATGATGTTGCAGGAGGATCAACTACTATACAGGTTGATATACAGAATTAACATGATGTTGCAGGATGATCAACTACTATACAGGTTGATATACAGAATTAACATGATGTTGCAGGATGATCAACTACTATACAGGTTGATATACAGAATTAACATGATGTTGCAGGAGGATCAACTACTATACAGGTTGATATACAGAATTAACATGATGTTGCAGGAGGATCAACTACTATACAGGTTGATATACAGAATTAACATGATGTTGCAGGAGGATCAACTACTATACAGGTTGATATACAGAATTAACATGATGTTGCAGGAGGACCAACTACTATACAGGTTGATATACAGAATTAACATGATGTTGCAGGAGGATCAACTACTATACAGGTTGATATACAGAATTAACATAATGTTGCAGGAGGACCAACTACTATACAGGTTGATATACAGAATTAACATGATGTTGCAGGATGATCAACTACTATACAGGTTGATATACAGAATTAACATTACAACATAATGTTGCAGGAGGATCAACTACTATACAGGTTGATATACAGAATTAACATGATGTTGCAGGAGGATCAACTACTATACAGGTTGATATACAGAATTAACATGATGTTGCAGGAGGATCAACTACTATACAGGTTGATATACAGAATTAACATGATGTTGCAGGAGGATCAACTACTATACAGGTTGATATACAGAATTAACATTACAACATGATGTTGCAGGATGATCAACTACTATACAGGTTGATAAGGCACTATTTGGATTATAAACACAAGGTAATAAGACCAAATAAATAAATAGTGTGTGACGTTTTGGTAACAATGCTGTTACCGAAACGTTACACACTATTTATTTATTTGGTCTTATTACCTTGTACTTTACAGGTTGTTGACTTTTGTCTGAATTTACCACAACTGGTGTTCTTCATCACCATGTTTTGTACTGGTGTTTCTTCAGAATATTCTATTTATTTCTACCTTTCAACGAGTGCAGCATGCTCATCTCTTTTTCAAGATTCTATAAAATATGTACTTTATTTTCTCAACTACATCACAAGAGTAACAACTAAAAGAACAATTGATTAAATACCATGTTCCAATTTTCCCAGTTGGAAAATTTAAATTTTGACACTTTATATAATAGAATCATTTATCTTGAAAAAATTGAGCTTGCTACTCGTTGAAGTATTAAGATCATATAGTTCCAAGATCCACACATTAAAAAAAGAGCTGTAAAGTCATAATCTAAAATTAATTAGCAAAGGAAGGGATATACAGTAGAACCTCCATGAGAGGACATTTCTCTACACAGTTTTCATTACCAAAATTAAAATTAATTAGCAATTCTCTGGTAAGACGATACATCTCCCTAAAACAGACAACAAATTGTTTTTTACAGAGAGGTTCTACTGTTCAAAGAATTTGTAGTTTTTCCTAGAACAAAGCTTGGAGGATCTTTTCCATGTAGCTGACAGTCAGCCAGACACAGAGTGAGATTCACAGAGAAGTGACATAGGGACTAACAATGGAAGCAACTATACTCTTGTGTATGTATGGAGAGTGAGTGAATCTAACCACTAGGTTGTTTGTCAAACCATTGTTTCTAATTGGAAGTGGTAAGCAGCATGTTAGTGCCATAGGCTGACTGACCGACTGCCAAAGTCTCTGGAGGGAAGCATGTCACACTCACCTAGAACCTTATTTTGATGCTGCCTGCCTTATTTTACTTATTTTTATTGCTTTTGATTATTTTTAGCCCACATAGTTTACTTATTATAGCAGTTTGTAAATTCAAACACACTCAATGTTGATAAACACATTGTTTCTTTTTTCCCCACCCAGTATATAAGGCTTTGGGGCTTGTGGTTTATCTACAAGTTGAAGATAATGGGATATTATGTCTTATTTTTAGGTCTGTATAGATCAGCTTAAAATCTTGCCTTTATACAGTATATAACCTTTTTAATTCAATGCTTAATGCTTACTAGAATAAAGCCATTTTATAAATCCTCACCAAAAGCATTTAACGTAATCCAAAAATATATAATTCAATACCAACTATAATTTGACAGGAATTCCCTCCTTCTTGGAGTGGTGAATTGAAATGAGCTAGGAAAAAAAAAAAAACCATTGTTTTTCATACGAGTGTATTTGATTTTAAACCTTTTTTTTTTTTCAAAATCATCATTTACTTATGGGTTTTACTTGAAGAAGCTATATTTCATTGTAATGTGTGATATCTGCACACAGAACTGTAAAAGTCAAATTTGGCCCAAGAAAGGAGACACAGCCAGATTCCTGAGAGGGTTAGATTCTTGCTCTGCAAGACTCACTGCATCTGGCCCCCATAATAGTATATTGTTTATATATATTTTATATTATTTCTTTTACAAAGAGAAATATATATTCCTAACGGCTTTAATTTCTCCTTCTTTAATTTGAAAAATAATTTTATTTTCAAAATTTTATTTTCAGCACCCAAAATTTGGAAGTATTTTTACTTTTGCCTTACACTTATGATATTTTGCTTTTTTTTTTTTTGGGAGGCATCACTTTTTAAGCGTTTTTGGCACTTTTTTTTATGTGAAGCATTTTTTGCACATTTTGTTGTTTTGCTGCTGGCTTGTGAGGTAACCCCAGTGTTATCTCAGTGGAGAGGAGCTAGAAGACAAGTCCCGGACTGAAGTGGATAACCCGGCCTTCGAGTAAGACACTTTTATTTTTAAATCAATTTTACTTTGTCAACTTTTCTTTGCCTTTTGTTTTAAATTGGTCTTTGGAATGGTAAGTAGAACCTCTTTGTAACTGAATTGTTTATCCTGAGGGCTGGGGAATTATCGCATTGTACCATAAGTAAACAGCCATTTTGCTGCTTTGACATCAGAGCCTATATGCTTGAAAAAAAAAAAAGAGAAATTATTGATTAATTTATTTAAAAATGCCAATTTTGGATCAAATATCTAAAATTTATCTAATATTTCATATGGCTACACAACATACTGTATAGGGAAACACAATTTTTAGTGAGCCTCTCAAAACCGGCAGTGTTCTATGGTAAAGTTTGGTGTGTAGCCATATGAAATATTTGAAAAATAAAGATATCTAATCCAAAATAAACATTTTTGAATACCACACATAGCCTATATATTTATCAGAGAACCACAACAAGAATATTGGGAGAGTTGTTTGTCTTTCAAAAAATAATTCTAAATGTCTAAATGCCATATCTCAATAAATTTTTAAAATTTGCTTCATTTTTCATTTGCCTTCTATTTTTACAAAGGATAATATGAACTCAAGGTATTTGGCAGCAACTAAGGGTGTATAAGTTAGAACTTGCCGATTGTGAATATAGTAGTACATATAATAATTTCAAGTTTTCTCAAGCTCCCCATATTCTCTCAATTGTCTAACCATATCTTCATGGGACACATTTGGTCCTTAAAATGATACTGTATCAAGAAATTTAGATATATTGAGCTAATATTGTGAGAAGTGTCTGAACTATCTTTTTTGGTCACATACGCAGACATACTAAAGATCCTCCAAGCTCTTCCCAAGTAACACTGCGGTGTCTGTAGCCACCAGAGATTTTCCACAACTAGTAGACTGCTTTTTCCCCCCAAATGCTCTCTACCAGGTGTGCTAGCTAACTAACACCCAAGTATCGTTGCAGTGTCTGTAGCTCCCAGAGAATTGCTACAACTAGTAAACTTTGTTTTCCCCCAAATGCTCTACCAAGTGTCTTAGCTAACAAACATCACCCAAGTAACGCTGCGGTGTCTGTAGCTCCCATAGAGTTGCTACAACTAGTTAGTAGTCTGTGTTTCCCTCACAAATGCTAACAAACACTACCAAGTGTACTAGCTAACAAACACCATTCGAATAACACTGTGGTGTCTGTAGCTCCCATAGAGTTGCTACAACTAGTTAGTAGTCTGTGTTTCCCCCCAAATGCTAACAAACACTACCAAGTGTACTAGCTAACAAACACCACTCGAATAACACTGTGGTGTCTGTAGCTCCCATAGAGTTGCTACAACTAGTTAGTAGTCTGTGTTTTCCCCAAATGCTAACAAACACTACCAAGTGTACTAGCTAACAAACACCACCCAAATAACACTGTGGTGTCTGTAGCTCCCATAGAGTTGCTACAACTAGTTAGTAGTCTGTGTTTCCCCCAAATGCTAACAAACACTACCAAGTGTACTAGCTAACAAACACCACCCAAGTAACGCTGCGGTGTCTGTAGCCCCCAGAGAGTTGCCATAGGTTTCTCCTCTCCTGGCTTGGCGGAAGATTCACCCTTTCTCCCTTCGCGGTGAGAGCTGATGGCTTCGCATGACTCTCATCTTAGCACTTTGCACTGCTTCTTCACTCTTTGGATTTTGACACACCAGCTTTTAGCACTACTTCTCTCTCTGGTGTCATTTTTTTTTTCATTTGAGAGAGAGAAGTAATATTGCTTCACTCCATTTTATTTAAGTATTATTCCATAGATTTTCACTTTAAAAAATGTTATTAGAGCTTTTTATATCAGTTGTGCTTATTTGCTTCTGTTGAGAGATTTAGCCTCATTATATTACAGAAAAAAAAAAATCTTTCACTCAATCTATTGGCTTTCTTCAATATCTCCATTTTGATTATAGTTGACTACCAATTCTGAGCTACTTTTATTTATTAATTTTATTTGGCTTTTGGTGATCCTTTTTCCATTGGCTTACATTAGCATTCAACTTAGCAATAAAATCCATGCCTTTGAAGCTCTCCTTGGCACAATGGTTTGAGATAAAGTTTGCCACTTGGGTGATATGGATTTGATCCTGGCAAGTCAGCTTTCTTTTATTTTTATAGCAGCATTATTTTATCATGAATCAAAGGCAATCTCATTACAACACTACCAAGGGAGCGGTAGACTAGTGCAGCATGGAGTTAGCAGCTAGGATGTGGCAGAGACATCTGGATGACACAGTGTTCTGTGTGTTCCAGTGGCAAGGACAAGCTCCAGGACAACAATGTGGACTCCAAGAACAAGTCTCCCAAAGGTTCCAAGTCCAGTATTGCCAAGGACAGCTTAGTATAAGGCCGGGGCGGTCCTTGCTTCTTGCGTCTTAAAACTGCCTTGGGGGGGAGGAGGAGGTTTGTCTTGCCAGCCTTCTTCTACTTCTTCCTTCCTTAGTTCAATGTGATCATCCTGCACGGTTGTCTTCTCCTCCTCTTCCCCGCAGTCAACAACCTCCATCTCATCACCTCCATCTTTTATTTTTGGTTTTTTCATTTCGCACCACACCCTCCACCATTACACACACACACAAACCTTTATCTGTCGTCGTTGTCGAGTTATTTATCTACTATACTATTTATTGTATGTATGTATGTAATTTGATTTTTTCAAAATTATATCTTTTTTTTTTTTTTTTGTATACAAGAATCTCACAAAAAATTATAAAATATGTTATGTTTTAAAACCAAGAAAAAAAACGTTTTTTTTTATTTAATCAACTTTTAATATTAAAAACTTAGGGTAAAAAAAAAAAACTTGTGCCTGCAAATTTCTAAGGATTTGTTCCAATTCAATACTCAATTGATAGTTTCCTTATGTCAATGATAGACCTCGCTTCCACAATTCCTAGGACAAAATTTTAGCATCTTGGTACCATGTAACCCGTATGACTAATTGTGAACATGGTTGATTTTTGCAATGCTATTTTTTTTGCTTCATTTTAAAAATGTGATACGGATAGCATATATTCACCTTTTATTATTATTATTCTAATTATATATTTTAAATATATATATATCTTCAATATATTATAATCCCAAAAAAGAAGATATCTATAGATACATACAATGTGCGATTTTTTTTTTTAAATCTAAAATTTTTAAGTTTTTTTTTTTGTTGTATATATTTAGTTTTTTTTTTGTTTTACATTCCTACATGGCAGCTTTTATTTAGTGCATATAACAATTGTTGCATATTTTGTGTGGTTATATGCAAATATATATATATTGGTTAGTTTCATTTGTTGATTTATCATCTCAATTGGATTATATATCAGAAGAAAAAACACAATGATGTGGTTATAAAAAAAAAATCAATATTCTTTTTTTTAATAAAGCTAAACTTTTTTTTTATAAGAATTATGTATAAATAATTTGTTATATCAATTTACAATCTTTTTTTATTTAACTATGATTAATTTTTGAAATAAAAAAAAAAACTATTTATACAGTAGAACCTTCCTGAAAAGGCCATATAATTGCAGAGACAAAGTGTCCTTTGTAGAGAGGTGTCCTCTAGCGTGAGTGTCCTCTTGTGGAGGTTCTATTGTATATAGATATAAAAATTTGCCAAAAATATTTGAAAAGCTTAAAAACAAGAACCTGTTCCAACATGCATATTTAATCTAATGTTATATAACTTTTATGTAAAATATATGTCCTCTATTTTTAAAAAATGTGCCCAAATTATAATATAGCTTTCTAATTTTTGATATATATATATATCTATTCAATTAATTTTTTTTATATATATTATTATAATATCAATTGATTAGAAAAAAATATTTCAGCATATAAATTTACTTTGTATCTCTAAAAAAAAATATATATATATATCGATATATTTACTTTCTCATATTAAAAAAAAAATTCAATTATTTTTATTATTTAGGAAGAAAAAAAAAACTAATTATTCAATGTAGATTTCAATAAATACGATAAAATATATTTTTGCAACGATTATTTTTTTAATGTTGTAGACAAAACTATTGAAGAAAGGGATTCCTTTAGAGAAGGTCAGCAGCAGCAGTCCTTTCTTATTTCTTATAAGTAAGTTTGGTTGGTTCCTTTGCTGGAAGTGGCTGCTTCCTCATGTAAACAAACAGTAATGTGTGCGTGGAGAAAAGAAATAAAATTCATGTTCATAATTATTTTGTTGTTGTTTCTTATCCCCTTATTTAAAGATTGCACAAATTCCAGGAATTCATGCTCCTTGAGCTGGCTTATGATGAGGCGGTGGCCTCTCTCAAAGGTGCTATTTAGTCCATCAAATGCAAGCCAAAATGTGTTCTGGAGATGCAGGTGCCAAGCTACATTTTGAGCAAGTGGAGTAGATTTTGTTATTATTTTCTATCTTCAATAGCTTGAGATGGCCCGTTAAAAATCTTGTTAGTGATGTTGTTGACAGTTTGATGCTGTCTATTTCTGAGGTTCAGAGCTCCTCCCCTGGGTCCACTCCACTGTACCAGCTGTTCTTAGGTGGGATCTTCTAGTTCTTGTTTATTTTTCCGTGGCAAGGGTTCTTTTTGTGCCTTTTTTCGCTAGCGCATCAGCATTAATTTTTGTGTGGTTACTTGCATTCAATCATAAAGGATGGAACGTATTATACAATTCCTATAAAATTATAAAGCACAATTTGGATTATAGATTATAGCTACAAAAAAAAATAAGACCTAATCCAAATAAATTAATAGTGTGACGTTTCAGTAACAGCGTTGTTACCATCATCAGACGAAAGAATAAAATGTACAAGAAAATAATGCTATAAAATAAAAAAGCTGTTACCCAAACGTCACACATAATTAATTTATTTTGATTAGGTCTTATTTTCTTGTAGCTATAATTCCTATCAAAAATGATGAAGTCAATTTTGTTTTTAGAATAGAGGTAACAAGACAACATCTAAATGAATAAATTGTGCATGATGCAACATTGTTACTGGGAATATTGCACATAATTTATACGTTTGTATGTGGTCTTGTTAACTCATTATTACAAAATTCTTATACAGTGGGGGGGACCTCAATTCTCGTTATAACAGCAAAATGGTTATAACAACATAATTCTAAGGTCCCAAATTGGTAAAGTTCCAATTGTTTCAACCATGGTTAGAACAGCATTATATAAATCAAGGTCCCAAATGATGCTGAAGTTTTTTATTGTTACAACCATGTTGCTGATAAGGTATAATTTAACAAATAATTAAGCTGTACTTGACATTTCAGTAACTGTTGATAACATCTTTAGATAATGAGCTGTTCTAAGGATCAAAATTTCTGCACCTGTTTTTACATTTTGGATATTAAATGCCAGATTTGTGGGAAAGAGCTTTGGCTTACATATTTCACATTCTATATACAGTAGGAGCGTCATGCGTTCTAAATAATTCTTCATCTCCGTCACCGTTTGCTTTTTTTTTGGAATGGCGCTCTCCTATTGGTTGGCTATGATCACGCCACCTTTGCCCCCCCCCCCCCCCCCCACTCGCTTTTTGGTTTTTGTAACTATTGTGTTGGAGCGGGTCGCTCCTTAAATAAATGCATATATTAGTTAATAACTAAATGGAATCCTCTCTTTCTTTTTCCCAGTAAGAGACGCCTACGGAAGCCAACAGTACATAGACAGATAAAGCACATAGGTCATAGTTATTAACTAATATATGCATTTATATAAGGCACCAATTTATAATTGTAACAAATAGTATTTGAATAAAAACATTCAATCGGGTAAAACACGGGCGATGCCCGGGTCATTCGGCTAGTATATATATATATCCCAAAATGTATTACTCAGACTAGTCAAAATGTCAAACAGAGATTTTATTACTTAGAACAGCTCATTTCATATGGCTGTATTGCAGAATTAATCTCAAGTTGCAAAGACAAGAACTGCCTTCAGACATAAGCAAATGTTAGTGATTCAAAACCCCCCTAGCACAAATTACAGTAAAACCCAATAGGACTGAATCTTTGGTTTACTATAGCTATGGTTGATTATGTTGTTTCTTATCCCCTTATGTAAAGATTACTTGAATCCCATGGAATGGGGGTGTAGCTTTCGTATGATTGATTATATAGCCATAGAGTTCACTATTATAAATTAAAATAAGGGATTATTTCTAGTTCGTTATAAGAGAAGGTTCGTTAGATCCCAGGTTCATTTTATTGAGGTTTTACTGTAATTCATTGTGTGGGGGAAACCTGGACACTGTCAGGTTTGTTGATGTGAGAGTTGAATATACCCGGGACTCGCATGACAAGGTGAGAACAGATTCCTCATTAAAGACATGGCACCCTACTACTACATTTGAAGACCAAATGAAGATAGAAACCATCTTATTTGAAAACTAGAGATTGATGAAAGGAGACTGACTGAGAAAAAGGCAAACTAAATAAATAAAAAGCTCACAGTTTGGTGATAATGGATGTTTATTAACACAGGTATGTACAGTGGTGCTAGAGACCGGGCATTAGATAGGCCACATTGTCCAGGATCTGGGTGAGGGTCTCTGGGGTGCAGGCATCCAGGACTGGGCTCTGGTTGGTCAGTGTCAGGAGGGGACCCATGGCACACAGCGTGGAGTCCAGCAGCACAGAGAGACTGCCTGACACTGCTATCTGGCCCTGTCACCTTGATGCATCAATATATCAACATCATTTATTGCTCAAAATTAGAAATAACTTTTTAAAAAACTGAATGTTGTGACTAATCTTAGTACTATATGACCACAATGTATTGTTGTATTATTACTGAACCCCAGTAGGACTGAACTTTGGTTCACTATAGCCACGGTTTGGCTATTTTTTTTTTACTTTTCAAAATTTTTAGACCGTATAATTAAAGGTCAGCCATACACACAGGAAAAGGCTGCCTCTTAATAGTGGTCACTGTTTTAATTCTCTAAATTGACCAATTTCATTACATTAATTCTGAATAATAAAAGAAGTCATTTGATGATAGGTTCTTCTTATCATTAACCCCCATGTACTTATTTGACTAATTTAAAAATCAAGATAACTAGGCAAATATTTTTAAATTATTATGTTAAAAAATATAAAATTATGATAAAACATCTTGTATCAGATAATATAATAAAAGGTTTACTTGGAAAAGGTCTCTAATAACTTGTAGCTTGAAAGTACTCTTCAAGCATTGCCCCTTTCAAATAAAGTTGATAAGTATTTTTCTTCTAAACACAAGGTAATAAGACCGAATCCAAATAAATAAATAGTGTGTGACGTTTCAGTAACAGCGTTGTTAACATCTTCAGACAAACTTTTTCCAACTTTCAAACTGATTCAGTACTTTTGTCTGAAGATGGTAACAACACTGTTACCGAAACGTCACACACAATATATTTATTTGGATTTGGTCTTATTACCTTGTGTTTATAATCTATAATCCAAATTGTGCCTTATTATTATTTTTTCCTCTATTTCCAGTTTCCATACATTTTCTTCTGATGACTAGATTTTGTTTAGTTTTGAACCTGTCATGCAAACCATTGCTGGCTTTACACCATAGTTCATTACATAAAAAATAATTTCGTTAAATCACAGGTTTTTTTAGCCTAGGTTAAACTAGCAAGATATAGAACACTTCTAAAAGGGGATGCTGACATGTACAATCGCGACAAAAGTTTGGGTTGATTCCTCTTTGTAGCAAGTTTTAATAGCCTTCTATTTTAATCTCTTATGATATAAAAGTTATTTTATTATTTTAACAGGTTCTGAAATTTTTGCCTGCATTGTTTAACTTTGAAAAGCTTTGATAATGGTTTTTCCTATTAAAATGACTTTTTGTTTTGCTTCCCCCCCCCCTCCTATTTTGGAAGCCATTTGCATTTGTTTCTATTTCAAATTTGACAAATGCAAAGTATTCTATTTATTAAAAAGTATAATGTTGTAGCGTAGAAAATTAAGTCTTTGTATATCTGGGGATGTGAAAGTATTTAGTGATGACGTCAGCACGACAAGTCGACAATTAACAAATCAACAAAACTATCTACAGCTAGAAGCTAGAGAATCTTGAGCAAGCAAGCAAAGAAATATTTCGCTCATTATTTTATATTGAATAATTAAATTAAATAATTAATTATTTCTTCGCCACAATATATAAAAATGTATATAACATGTGGCAAAAATAGAACGTAAATGTAAACAAACAATGCCACAAAATTTATTGTTTTGAAATCTTGATCTGTGAGCTGAAACAGGCTCAAAATTTTGTTGTTTTAAAAATCTATTAATTATAATTTCAAGTTTGGGAAAAATAATACAAATTGTACTGGGATCAGGTGGATAAATTAATAAAAAGACATCTTCTGATGGTGCAATTAAAAGTTGCTGATGGCTTGTGCCATCTGTGAGAAAAAAAAAATCAACTATTCATTGATTTTTAATTATCCAAAAATGCTTAATTTTAAGTTCGTTATATAAGCCTAGTATTTAAAATAGAATTTTTTATTTTGGGACTTAAAATTAGATTCGTTATAGGGGTAGTTTGTTATTTTAAAAATTGCAAATATTTAAATGTAATTCTACTGTCCTAAAAGATTATGTCCAAAGTTTGCTTAAATACCATTTATAAGATTCCATCCTTGAGTGCAGAATATATAAGCAGAATGATTCAATACAGTATTAGAGATCTAAAGAAGTGGTCTGGTAGATTAAATTGGCGAAACCGCTGTGAGGGTTCAACACTTATGAGCCAAGCTAATATTTTCATCGCAATAAGGACAGAAGTTTGATTTATTTGTAAAAAGAAACATTCACGTCAATGTTTTCACTTGTTATATATAGATGGGGCATTATTGCTTTGGATTAAGATATAGAATGTTGTTTCATAATAAATAAATTGAATTAAAAAAAAAAAGATTAGTAAGAAGACAATATTTGTATGTAGGGGGGCTATAGTTCTCTGTTACCTCGTGTTCAGTGAGGCGCTGTCCAATGATGCTGAGGGATTCACCAAGCAGCTTGAGGTGGGCAGCACAGTCAATGGGGCTGGTGCCGATGGGTTTGGGGTCCTGGGACTCCTCAAAGAGCATGTCCAGCTCCCTCATGGTGGGCAGCTTTACTGAAGATCTGTGATGGGTGGCGGCGGGCCGGCCTGTGCTGATCAGCCCAGGGTTCTTGTTGGCCAGCTTCTTGGCCTTGCGCTTCCAGGCCTGGATAGCATTCTGGTGCAGTTACTGAGCAGCAGCAGGTGGGAACTTTTCATTCAATCATGTGTCACCTCTTAGAGTTTAAATTACAGTGGAACCTCATAATAACATCTTCTTTTATATGTAACAGCAAATTGGTTAGAGCATTCTAAGGTCCAAAGTTCCAATTGTCTTAAAGGCTGCTATAGCAACCATGAGAAATCATGATCCCAAGTATTGTTGCTATAGCAAGTTTTGACTGTACTTTTTTGTAAGCATTGTAAGTTTTTTTGTGAATCCCTATATATATAAAAGTCAGTGTATGTATGTATGTATGTATGTGTGTTTGTTCCTATGTCGGCTATACACGTCCACAATACGTAACTAATCTGACTGAAACTTTAACAGTATATAGAGTAGAATCTGGAAAAACTCATTGTGAAAATTTTAGGTCTCTATCCCGAATATTCTTCGAGTTATTAGCAAATTGCGTTGCAAATTTGCCTTTTCGCTCGCAAGCAGCGCCTCTAGCGGTGAAAATGGGAGGTAATATCAGCTGACCTAATGTACATGTAAAACGTGTTTCAACAGGACAGAGAAAAAAATCTGGAAAATATATTTATCGGAATTTTAGCCAATAAAAAATGAAATTGACAGGTTCTTGGCAAAAATAGTTGTTTTTTAGTCAGAAAATGATGATGACAATATTGCTGTATCATGTTTATATCAGGAAAAATTCCAAAAAACAGGGACCACGGATGAAGCCAGTTCATTTTTAGTATGCAGGAACAAAATTCTAACAGAAAAAAATTCATTCGAGCAGAAGACACAAAGCCAGATCATCTCTCTATAAAAATATCGCTTCTCAGACACAAAGTTTGGAGCGGGACGTTTCACAAGAGTGACATCCACAGCGCCAATTTATAATTGTAACTAATAGTATTTGAATAAAAACATTTAATCGGGTAAAACCCAGGCGTTGCCCGGGTCATTCGGCTAGTAAATTGATAAAGAAGGAGAAATCCCTCGGCATATTAAAAAAAAAAAAAATGTTCACAAATCCAAGTCTATAGTGAAGCCCAATGGGACTGAACTTTGAATTCACTATAGCCATGGTTGGCTATTTTTTACTTAAAATTTTTTTTTAGATCATATACTTAAAATTTCTGCTTATAAAACCTAAAACCTTCATCTTTAAATGGCTGATTTAAAGTTATTAAATGGAGAAAATGGGAAGAATTCGCCATTTAGCAAATGAAATGTAAGACACATGCGATGCAAATTTTCAACATTTTAAAAGAGAGGAAAATAGGGAGTTTAAATATTCCGAAAATATCAGAACAGCACAAAATGTCTTAAATTGTAATGGAAAATGATCAATTGAATAATTTAATGTGGAAATGGTTTTGCAATGCGTGTGTAAAGCAATTGCTGGATAACTATTATTCTTTTGAAGATACGGCAAAATCATAAAGAGATTTTAATGTGTGTGTGAATAAATAATAGAATTTATATCTTCTTATTGATTAAAGAGTTACATGATAGGGTGCAAGAAGAAAGTGAAGCCAACTTCATTTATAGAAGTCGGACAAGGTTTGGAATTTGCAAAAGATATGCCATTCGTACAAGGATATAATATGTTATAAGAGTAAATAAATATAATATGGTGTCATGAAGATTTTTTTTTTAAACATAAAAAATAGCAACATTCCAGTAGGAGGACACTTTGGCTCTGCAACTAGGCATCCTTTACAGGGAGGTTCTATTGTATTGGATAAACTGTGTTAGAAAAGAACGTCGGCACCTGAGGCTAAGTTCTATGTTAGCAGCCCTGGCTAGGAGCATAGGCTAGAGCATTTGACAATAAAAGAGTTAAAACATGAGAAGTGTATTGCAATTCCCTTATCAAAAACAAGGTAATAAGACCAAATCCAAATAAATTAATAGTGGATGAGGTTTCGGCAAAAGAGTTGTCACTATCATCAGACAAAAAAATAAATTTGATTTAATAAATCAAAGAAAATTTAATTATTTTGCCTGTGATGGTAAACAATGCTGCCACCGAAATGTCACACACTATTTATTTATTTGGTCTTATTACCTTGTGTTTATAATCTATAATCCAAATTGTGCCTTATCAATTCCCTTATTTATTTTTACTTGCCTTTCAAGATAGCACTCAGACTTCTGGGTTGGGCCATTTTATTAGTCCCTGTTTACTTATTTGATTGTGTGAGGGATGTTTTATTCTAACAAAGGTATGTGTGGGTTCATATCCTAGGTATAAATCAAAGAGGATAAGCTAACTGGCACCAGGGGTAAGACAAAAGAAGAGAAGTGAGAAAGCACTACTAGATAGCTATGTGAAAAGAAAACAAAAGAGACAAAGCAATCAAACATCCAATACTATACACACGTGAGTTAAAAGAGTATACTTTTTTTCATAAAACATTACCATCTTTTCCTTGTCAGAAAGGGACTGCCAAACTTCGCCCATCTTTTTACTGATGTGTGAGAAGTCTGGGAAAATGTCACAGGGGTTACAAAGAGGGGAAGGAGAAAAGTACCAAAATGTGCCATACCCATTCCTGGGTTGATAGAAACAATCCTCTTGCGGTTCTCACGACACCAGAGCATGTAAGCCGTCATTGGCCGTATCTTTAGCTGGAAACACAGGGGCTTCCTTGGAAACAGCACACAAGCATAGGGAAAAAACACAGAATCTGTGGCTCACATAATTCCGCAATGCAGTAAACTTTTGAAGAGCTATAGACCCAAGAATATGATTTGTGCTAACCAGGATATCATAAGAATTTGTCATGGAGTGCTTAAATGGCCAGTTAAAATTTATTTAGTTTCCAGTTTAAAAATTCTTTTAGAACAATGCACAGCCATTTGCAATGTAAAATGTGCCATAAAGCTTTATATGCAACACGGCTTTCACCTCAAAATGTAACTTCTTAAATAAGGTTTAGAACTGGGCGCAACACAGAATTCTGTAGGAATAAGCAGAAGCAGCAGGAGCAACAGTAGAGCTGTGTTGTTGGGTATGGAAGTCTGAGATGTAGAAGTATATTCTCTGTCTTCCCACCAAGTGCTATGCAGAGGATGATCAGAGAGATGAGGAATCAAGCAGAACAGGAATAGGGAAGATACTTTTATTCCATAAAGGGCAATTATGTGGCGATTTTTATAGAGGATATTCGAATTTGTAATGTGGAGAAAATTGATTTGACACTTTTTAATCGGGAGTGAAGTTGCACTTCCTTCCCAGGTGACTTCCTGGGTAAAACTAATAAGCTAATGTAGCTGGCACACAACCTACAAATGAGGGTAAAATAATAAAAAAAAAACATATTTTAAGATTTTTTTGTGTGCACTACAAGGCTCCAATTATGATAATGAATATATATAGTTGTAATGTTGGCATTTTCAGTGGATCAATACAGCTTATAATATTACAACTCAAAAATTTTTAAATTAAGAAACTATGAAAGAAAGAACAAGAGAAAATAATTGTCAATTAATATCTGCTGTGGGTTTCCAGTGCTGTGGTAGAAGAGAGGGTGAATTAATTTTCTCTCTCCAATGGTAAGACTCACCTTTTCCCCAGTCTTCAGCTTGCGACCTCTCCCGGCACCAACCAGCCGTCTCTTGCCTCTCCTGCCTCCTCCGGCAGAAGGGGAAGACTCTGGCACAAAGGGAGCATCATCACTGTCTTTGGGTCTTTTAATTAAAAGCTTTCTTTTAGGAGTTTCCTCTGCAATGATCAGAGCATCGTTGCCGTTGGAATCTGACTCACTGCGGTCCAGCTTTAGGGAAATTTTGTAGGCTTCATCGTTGAGGTGGGGCTGATGGGGTTTCTTGATGCCCTGCCAACATAAACAAAACATGGCTCAATACGGAGGATAAGTAATTAGTATAATATTTCAGATGATTTGATGGCAATGAGGAAGAGAGGAAAGTATCATGCCTGGATGACTCTGGTCTGCCCAGCTGATGGAAGAAATATTTGAATCATTCTAATGCATATGAAGTAGTTAGAAAAACTACATTTGAAAACCTCTCTCACTCTCTAGGGGGTGCTAAATTTTTTCTGATTATTCAACTATATTTCATCATATTCAACTCTATAAACATTATTCTATACATGACGAATCATTATTTCAGCTATATCTAGGCACAAGGGGAAAGGAAGTAATATCTGAGAGGCATTGACAAATTTGCTACTAAAAATAAACAGTAGAGGTTTCCTTTGCATGGAGTAAGCCATTGTGGATAAAACAGAAGCAGAGACCCTATGACAATCATTACTATAGAAATAAGTCCTTCCATATCTAGCTTACAGCTGAAACTGAAATTGAGGAATGAAGAGTCAATATGATCTTCAATATTACTGAGAAAAAACTTTTCTTGTAAGATTCTGAGTATCCCCAAATACCAAAAACATCATATTAAAAGCATTTTTGCAGTTTTTCCACTTTTAATTCTAAGAATATTAAAAGCATGTGAGGCAGCACACAGTGACTGGGGATGTACACTTTCAAATGCTGAACTAAATACACTAAGGTGTGATGTTTAATATTAGCGAGGAAGCCTCATGGTGACCTAGAGGTAAAGACCTAATTCTAACAAAATAAATTATTCAAAAGATGAATTAACTCTACTGAAAAGTTTGAGTTAAACAGAAATTCAATGAAACCTCAGTATAATGAACTCTTTTATAACAGCAAATTGATTTTAACACCATAATTTTTGAAGTTTCAACAAGTCATGATTCTAAGAACATAAAACCCTGGTCCCAAATGATGTAAATATGAAGGTTCAACTGTACAGTGATAATTTTGTTTCCTAATGAAGATATTGTATAAAAGAGAGTTGACGAACCCTGTGTTTTCATCACAAGGAGACTACCTGAGAGAGGCTGTGCACCACGTGGGAGTCAATCTTCATGCCAGGCTTGAAGCCGGTCACCATGATGGGCTTCTTGCCCCCGGTGTGGGGGAAGGTCTCTGTGTCAGACTCGGAGGAGGACTCGCTGCTGGAACTGGAGCTGGAGGAGGAGGAAGAGGAGGAGGAGGAGAGAGAGGAGGTGGAACCTGTGGGCACACCAGCCAGACTTTCAACTGCTGCTCCACATCTAAATACCCATTTCAACATCGATGAATAAGAAATTGTACCTTTATAGAAGCATTTTTTCTTTAACAGATAAAACATTTTACTACTGTACTCGTACAGTAGAACACATACTCCATGAGAGGAGACAACAGCAGCAGTGAAGGCTACCATCTACAAGTACCATATTGAGTAGGTAATGCCAGCCACTTCATCGACCATATAGAAATATAAAAGAGAAAATTCTACTAAAATGGTATCATTTCTTAAACAGTATTTTTTTTTTGCTTATCCTTTGTACACGTGGTACAGGCCATGATAATCATGGTGGGTAGTTAGCGACTGCTTTTTACTGTAAGCGCACCACATGTCTACACATGTGAAAGCAGATCGACTTTGCACTTACAAATGTGCCAGAGCCCCGTTTGGTTACTTGCACTCGCTGGTGGGGTTGGACTTTTGCAAGAATCGGGGGGCCATTGGAGCATTTTTTTTTTTTTAAACAGAAAAAGTGTCCAATGCGGGGATCGAACCCGGGTCGTAGTGGTCGTAAACCAAACGGTTTAACCAGCCTTCCACCGACCCCCCTCTTAAACAGTTAAATATAGATGTACAGTCAAAAACAAACTTAATGGAATATATATATATATATATGATAATTTAAACCAATAACCCTATATTATGTAATACGTATAACAAGCTTGTCATGTTGTATATAGAACTAATTATAAACTACAACTAATTATACGCATAATTGACATGTCTCCTTGCATCACCAAATGTAATGTACTGAGGATGAATAAATAAAAAACTATATAATAGATTAAAAGCTGAGTTAAGAGCCAGAGAGAGATTTACAAAGTAACTTCTAAAGATAGATTGTTAGCCGCCAGTCTGTCGCCAGTGTCCAGTGTCCATCGACACGTGCATGACCCAATTCTCTTAGTCAGAGCGGTCGTATAAAAAGGCCGCGTAGCAACAGCCAGTTCAGTTGTTGCAGTCCAGTTCCCCATCAGCGCGTCGCCGGTTGTCTGCAAGTTCACCCTCATTCACCATGTAAAACAGTAAGAAAACTTCTCGATCTCCATCTTAGCTTTTGGCTCGCTTTTTATCTATTCAAGGAACCTTCTACAACGTGTCGCTTCGTTTTGTGTGTGTCCTTACCACCCATCGCTCAACAACCACGACTGCACGACTGCTTCTAGCCAACATGCCACACTGCATTCATCTAACAGGGTAAAACTACTACAGGATCCCAACACATTATCACATATATATATAAAGGAAACAACCACCGTATATCAAATTTCAAGGTAAATCAACAAATTATATGCTCACAAATAAAATTGTGAAATACATATATAATGTCCCAATTTGTTTCAATATCCTCAAAAACAGGTAAAATGCACAGTGAATAGAACTTGTAATAATCAAGAAGTTTACAATGAAATTATGAGCAAAATGTTTCATTTTATTTGGGCCAAGATGGCAAGTTTCCAAAGACACACTCTTCAATGGCTAATCTGCTATTACAAGGCGGCACTAAGAAAGTAATATGAAATTGAATGACAGGATTTTTACACAATTTATTAGACATGGGATTAGCAACAACTCTTGTGATGAATCAGCTGATGGGGTATATAAAACAGGAGAATAGATCTACCCCATTAGTACCGATGTACTCATCACAAGAATCAGGGTCATTGCTATTTCATGTCTCATAAATTGTGTAAAAATCCTTTTATTAAACTTCACATTCCTCGCGTGGGGTCGGTGGAAGGCTGGTTAAACCGTTTGGTTTTCGACCACTAGGACCCGGGTTCGATTCCCGCATTGGACACTTTTTTCTGTTTAAAGAAAAAAAAAATGCTCCAATGGCCCCCGATTCTTGCAAAAGTCCAACCCCACCAGCGAGTGCAAGTAACCAAACGGGGCTCTGGCATTAGTAAGTGCAAAGTCGAACTGCTTTTCACATGTGTAGACATGTGGTGCACTTACAGTAAAAGCAGTCGCTAACTACCCACCATGCTTATCATGGCCTGTACCACGTGTACTAGGGATAAGCAAAAAAAAAAAACATTCCTCGCTTATCAGCTTATCACCTCTTGATTGGTCAGTTGATGGGCAAGTGCTCTCTTGGTCCCTAATAAAAAGAAGGGAATTGCTTTTAATTTTATTTTTATTCATGAAAATATTACCATTTTAACGTTTATAATAAAGAGATGTGTTAATTTATTTAAATACAGTCTAACTTCTTTAATTTAATGCCCCAAGGGATCAAAGATTTGGATTGAATTAAAGTCGGTTAGATTTTTTATTTATTTTTTTCACACACAGGATGTTTCATGCTTAACTTTTGGTGATGGATAGGAAATTGCATTAATGCATTTTTGAACAAAGGAAAAATTGAAAGTACTATTTTAATCTAAGTGAATAAATTCAATGGAAAGGAAATAAATTCAGAAATTAAATAAAAGGAAAAAAAAAAAGTTATCTTTCAAAGAAATCCTCCATTGTTGTTTGCTTTTGGGCTACCCCTAGTCATTGTGAATTCTGGCTGCTAAATCTTCAAAAGGCATGCATGTCTTTCTTCATTTGTAAGTTCCTTCAAAAGCACAACATTGATATCAAAATCAACTAATTGTTTATATTGGTGACTTTCAGCCAATTAGGTAAAGTTACCGAACCAATGACGCCTCAACTGTGATGAGAAACAAAAGAGGCGCATGACACAGCCAGCGCTGACATTTACACGCTACGATGTGGCACTTTTATATATGGTGTGCACATGTTAACTACGACTGCTGTACTGCAGAATGGCACTGTAATGAATTTATAGCAATCATGTTGTATTTAAAAAACATTTAACTAATATTATAATCAAATTTTAAAATAAGAAAGGGTCAAATTAACGTTGGTGATTTGAGGTCAGGGTATAAAAAAAATGGTCGCATTATCGCAAATGTCTAATTATCTTTGGTTAAAATTAACATGGTTGCACTGAGGTAGGTTACAAAGAGCATTAAAAAATATTTCATTTGTATATGGTATGATTTTCATTTGTTATATGTTATTTGCATTGCTATAGGTCATAATACAGTGAAACCAGTCTATAAAGGAATGCCCCTAGTTGCAGAGCAAAACTGCCCTTTGTAGTGAGGTGTATCTAACAAGAGTGTTCTCTCATGGAAGGTCTACTGTATTATTAAAAAATACATTTGAATTAAAGTCGAACTGCTTTTAACGCCATGCGGTGCACTTACAATAAAAGCAGTCACCAACCCACCATGATTATCATGGTCTGTACCATGTATACTAAGGATATTTAAAAATAAAGGGATCATCATACCACATGTATTTGGGATAATAATAATAATAATTTTTAAAAAAATTATTGAATGTACAAATACGGGGGGCAGTATAACCTCCATGAAGCAGACAGTTTTAATTGCCCAAATTATAATTTTCACCAATATTAGCTGATTTCCAGTAAAAGGACAACTCTCTAAAGCACATTTTGACTCTGCAACTAGGTGTTCTTTAGAGAGAGGTTCTACTGTATAAACTCTTTAATTCAACCAACTATAACAATTATTTTAATTGAGAACATTTTTCAGATCTCATTAATTTTTCCCTTTTAAACTACATCTTTAATTCAAGTTTTACAAATACCAATCAACTAATTACCTTTAATTGGCTTTAATTAGTGTTAGTCATAAAATTTAAAATAGGCAAATGTCTCAAGTTATAGTATTTAATGGAAAAGGAAACCTAAATTATGAAAATCAAGGAATAGAATTTCAAGCACGTTGGCTCCTTTATAAAAGATACAGAAACATGTGAAGCAAATAAAAAATTCAGCCCTAACTTGTTTCTTAGCTAAATAGACAAAATCAAGTTATATAAAGGCAAACAATATAATTTTCTTTATGGATCTCACACTGGCATAATTACTTACACAAAACCTCATAGCCTCCACCAAATACTCTGATACTTTTGGGTGACCATATGTGAAATGAAAAAAGTGCATCGCAAAACCAAACTGAAGCCCCTCATCACAATTGGAACAAATGAGCTTAGGTGGTTTGGCATCAACTTAGACAACATCCACATTTCCAAGTACTTTTCTTGAACAACCAGACTAGAAGGAGAGGACATACTAGAAAAGTTCTCAGGATTACAGCAAATCTTAGACCATCACAGGAATAGAAATCACCAATGACAGACCTCTGAAATTTCTATTTATAGTGTTACTCTTTCAACCACTTATAATACAGACTTTTTCCTTATAGAATTATATTTTATAGATACAGTAGAACCTATCTAAAGGACAGATAGTTACTGCAGAGTCAAAGTGTCCTTTAGAGAGAGGCGTCTTCCTACCAAAAATATAAATTTTGGCCATTAAAACTATCCTTTGTCTGCTTATGGAGGTTCTACTGTATGTCACTTTATTTCTCTATTTGGGCTTTTGGTGAAATAAAATTAGAAGATAGCTATTGTTCCCAATGCATATACCACAAAATCTTTAACTATCCTGATATTGTCCTATATGGCAGTAATACCTGGTAGGAAAGAATTACATTCTGATTTATTCACGCTACCAGGTAAAAAGTTTTTTTTTTTGTTGCAAATGTTGTAGTAATGAATGTTGTAAAGCATGTGTGTGTGTGAAAAGAGCAACTTACGTGACTTTTTGATGATCTGTTTGGGCACAGAATTCTGCACGTAGAGATGCTCATCCTCCAACGGCACTTCCTCCATCTCTATCAACTTGGCAGATTTCTTGCGTACTCTGCCTGAACGAGATATGCCAGCGTTCATCTCTGCACTAACACAGCTGGTCAGCTCTCCATTTTGCATTAGCACAAATTTTCAAGTGAACTCAAAATATTCAGGGGGAATGATTAACAAAAATGCTTTAGAAAAATGTGAGAGCACGCTTAGAGTATTTAATGAAAGCTAGAGAGAAAGGTAAATACTATCTTGGGAGTTCCCATCTTAGGAGTTGATTTTTAGTGGGAACAGTTTGTTTTCCATTAAATTAGTTAGGCATCTTGCCCATCTCTCTAAATTATTTACTTATAAATTTTTATAAGCCCTTAATGGTAAAATGTGTTAGGTTCTACTGTAGGTTCTAATGTAATAAAATTTATCCATCACTAAAATTTAATCATGAAAAATTATGAAAAAAAATCAACAACAACAACTGCTTTATTAGGACATTTCCATCCTGTAAGGACTTGCCATACATCATTTTCATGAAGAAAGGGGGATATAAAAACATAAACAAAGGAGAGAAGGGAAAATGAAAAGGAAATCAAAGTATTTAACATAACTATACTTAAGAGGTTCGACTGTAGTTTGCCCCGTTTTTTATTTAGCTCTAATTGGATCGATGAGTTAAGTGTAAATATATGATCCATGCAGGAGCGTTTTTTTCAAAATCCGGCTTGATTTTCAGGGATAATTTGTCTTTCTTCCGTCCATTTAGTAAGCCTGTTTTTAAAAATAATATTGAATAATTTAGAAATATTACTGCATAGTCCAATTCCTCTATAGTTGGTTGGGTTATTGCGTTCGCCATTTTTGTATATAGGGTGTATTATGTTTTTCGCCCATATTTCTGGGTATTTCTCTGAGCTTATTATTTTATTAAATATATTTCTTAGTGTCATAAGAATGGGCTCTGGTAGTCTCTTTATTAATTCATTTGGTATGTCATCCGGGCCGACTGCTTTTCCATTCGCTAGTTGCTTAATTCCTTCCTTTACCTCATCTATAGTTATATCTATATCTAGTAGTGGGTCTGTCCCGCTTAAACACAAATTAAAATTATATTTGATCTCCTTCTTGCCTGTATTTAATAATTTCTTGTAAAATGTATACCATTCTTCAATCTTAATATCTTCTGATATCGAAACTCTTTTTCTTAGAGTTGCCATGGCACTCCAGAAGGTCCTAGGATCGGTGGCATTTTAAATATTTTCTTGCCTATCCGTATTAAATGTATTCCTCTTTCTTTCCAACAATTTCAAGTATTCTCTCCGTGTTTCGATGTATCCTTTTCGATCCTGATCTGAATTTGATTTTTTATATCTTTTCAAACATAAGTTGGTCGTATTTTTTAATTGATAACATTCATTGTCGTACCGAGGTTTGGAAGTTTTGTTGCGTATATATACAACTTTGAGTATGTTTGCTGCTTCCATTGCCTGGTAGATTTGAGTGGTTAAGGACTCAGTCATTATGTCTATATCAGAAACATTAATACTGGTTAGTTTACCCAATTTATCCCTTAGCAATACGTCCTTTTCTCCAGTCCATATAAATTTTATGATAGTGTTCTCTTACTTTTGTTAAATCCGGTATATAATTTCCTGTATTCATTTCTAGTATCACTGGTAGATGATCCGAATAGGGGAGGTCTTCAATCCATAAATCTGTAATGTTCTCCATTAGACCTTGTGTAAACATGTAGTAGTTCAAAACTGACGAGCCTCTTTCCGATATGTATGTAAATGATCCACATGGATCACCCTTAGTTCTTCCGTTTGCTATCGTTATTGAGTTATCTTCTATAAATGTGATAAATCTATTAGATAAATTAGGGGTAGATATGGCGTCTTTGGATTGTCTATACAGTAAAACCCCTCTATAGTGAACCCCATTGGGACGGGACTTTTGGTTCACTATAGCCACGGTTTGGGTATTTAAATTTTTTTTGAGGATATAATTAAAGGGCATGCGCAAAAAAAAAGGCTACCTCTTAATATTGGCTGCTTTTTTCCCCCTAAATTAACCTATTTCTATATATTAAAGCTGTATATTAAAATAAAAACAAAATCATGTGAAAATATTGCCTTTTTGATCAGTTCCTCTGATAATTTAATTAGTATAAATGCAACCTGCCCCCCATATGTCAAAAAAATCCAAGAAAAGTATACCTTATTTATAAAAATTAAATAAAAACTTTATTAATAATATTTTAAAAGGTATAAAAATATATTTTTTAAATAAATATTATTATATTACAATATAGGATACAAAGGCTTACTTGAAGAAGTCTGTTATTTTTTCTGCTTTAACATATTCCTCAAAAATTTGGTTTCATATCTAGCAAAGAAATCTTCATTTTTTAAAATGAAGCCTAGCTTGTACTAACCACGTATACAAGGCTTCTTCTAAAAGTGTATAATGACACTGACGATAGCGGCAATAGTTGGGATTGATTCATCTTTGTAGCATTTTTTTTATAGTCTTCTTTTTTGCCATATCGTAGAAATGCTACTTTTGCTCATTTTCATTTTCTTCCGAAGTTCCGCTTGCGATGTACCACTCTCAATAGCTTTTATGATGGTTAATTTCTTTTCAAGTGATATCTTGGTACGAGCGACTTTTTCTTTGGCACTTCCATTATCTTTTAAAACTGGTTTTAATAATTTAATCATGTTTTAAGGAATTTTCCTAATGTAGAGTTAAGAAATTTAGTTTTCAATAAGGCATGAAAAATTTATAAAAGTGCGCAGTATAAAAATAGAACGTAAATAAAAACACACAATGTCGCTAAATTCTTTGTTTTGAATTGCGATCTGTGAGCTAGAGCTCACACAAAATTTTAATTAGTTTTGAAAATTATAATTTTGGAATTTTAGAATTAAAATTAATAGTTCGTTATAAGCATGGTATTTTTGATAGAATTTAATATTTTGGGACCAAAATTTGGTTCGTTATAGCGATAGTTCGCTAGTTTGAAAAGTGAAAAGTTCGTTATAGCGATAGTAATTTTAATGGAATGGAATTGGGATTTTCGATGGGTTCGTTATAAGGGAAGGTTCGTTATATCCATGGTTCGTCTTAGCGGGGTTTTACTGTATTTGTTTAGCGGTGTGTATAATTGTTTGGGGTTATGCAAATTCCCCATATTACCTGCTCTTATGTTTAAATCTCCAATTAATAAAACTTCGTTACCTTCGTTTAACTGATAATTTATGTGGTCCAATAATTTATTCATATTTTGCTCATGAGTAGAGCTCGGAGGTAAATATACAGCAATCTCTCTCCAGTAAAAATTTATATTAGTTTCATTCAACAATAGGGAAAAAATAAAAATTTCCCAATGCTATCAATTCACATTATTACAACAGCATTTTCTAAGAAAATTATTATGTATTTGATTATCTTAGAAAATTGTCCACTAGTAATAAATGTTAAGAGATTTTCAGAAGTATAAAATATTTTAAGGAATAAAATGAGGAATTTATGACCTAACCCTTAAGAATTCTTTTCAATTTAGTCAAAGGTGAACTATGACTGTCTTCAATCAAAAATGCTTAGGGGAAAAAAATATATATATATATATAATGATAAGGAACAATTTGGATTATAGAATATAAACTCAAGGTAATAAGACCAAATCCAAATAAATAAATAGTGTGTAAGTTTCAGTAACAGCATTGTTACCATCTTCAGACAAAAGTACTGAATGAGAAATTTTACCACAGCATTGTTTACACACTTGATAACAGTAACTATTTAAAACATGCTGTGGTAAAATCTCTCATTCAGTACTTTTGTCTGAAGATGGTAACAACGCTGTTACCGAAACGTCACACATTATTTATTTATTTGGATTTGGTCTTATTAGCTTGTGTTTAAAAGATAATATAAAATATTCCTCCGGGAACAACTTTACTTAATGCTAAACCCTCATGCACAATTTGGTTGGTAGATAAAATTCAAAGGGTAAAAAGTCACAAGTCAAAATGGGTACACTATTGACAAATTTTCTGAAATGGCATTGTTTCCATTAACATATTAACATAGTTAAGCCAAAGTGAAAAAATATGTTATGAAGTGATAAAATAAAAGCTCTAAAGAATATCTTTGGTAAGAAAAAATTCCACTTTGGTTACCTTTGTGCTTGCTTTCTTTGTTGTTGTTAAACACCCATTTTTTAACTTGCTAATTTGACCTTATGCTTCTAAAGAAACTGGATCATACATTCTACTGATGATAGGTCTTCTTCTTTCTTATCTCCACTCAATCATCTTAGAGTATCAATCAAGTAGAGCTTGATAATGTTGATGGCATCTGCTGGGGATGAGTAGATCTTATCAATGGATGAGCCAATATTCATTAAAGGGGTTAGGGGTTGAAGGTTGAGAATTGCACTTAGTACATAGTGGGAAAAACTTGCAACCATTCAGGAAGGCTATTGTTCGTACATGACCAGACTTAAGTCTGGAAATCACTGATTATAGAAAAAGATCCTGAAACCACATCTTAGAGTTGGCTAAATCTTAAGTTTGAAACCTGCAATTTTATAAAATAATCATTTGTTGATGGTACTATGTATAGTGTTAACATTTCACTGGCATCTGTCCATCATGTGTATGGGTTAATTATTTTGATGCCATCTTGGACCCTCTTCTAATTGCTAACCAACAAAAAGTAATCCTTTCTTTGTTTATCTCTCCTTTCATTCTTCAAGAAGTAATCTTCCATTAGAGTCAATTGATGATCTTAGAGCATGTATTCTGCAAACTTCAATTTCATTTTGATTACTTCTTTTAAAATTTCATGCTGTCTATTAAAACTTTTCCAAATATTTTTGTTACCCTATCTGTCCCTTTGATCATGAGGATGCTTTATGCACACCAATTATAAAAGAGTTATTTTACAGTCTTTGGTCATTGTCAAAATTCCATATCCTCACAGGAAAATTGCCGGGGAAAAACATTTGAGCATTAAAAAAAAAAAAATTGTTTACTTCCATATTTAAATCTCTTCTCAATTTTTACCTTTGCAATTTTGACTTCAACGACACTTTGGTATTTTTACAAGTAGAACATACCTTTATATTTTCCCTCTTTGTATATGTCAATGCTTAGTTGCTATTATAAATGTTTAACACAAATCCTATGCTCTTTCTTCATTTTTATATTTTCATTCGTTATTTTATAAGATTAGGTTTAGGTTAGACTGGGCTAGGCTAACCACAGTGTTGCATGTTCCCTGTAAACACAGAAGAGGGCCATAAAAATATTCCCTATTCATTTTGTCCATTAAATTGAATTAAATGCAATTATTGGCCAGGTGTGTCATATTTTGAATTTCAGTTTAAAATTCTTAATAAAATTTGGCTTAAAAAAAAAAAACAGATTAAACTAAAAGAAAATAAGACCTAATCCAAATAAATTAATAGTGTGTGATGTTTCAGTAACAGTGTTGTAACCATTATCAGACAAAAGAATAAATAACAAAAAATATCACAGTACCCTTTAAGAACATACTGTGATATTTTTTCTCATTTATTTTTTTCACTGATGATGGTAACAATTTTGCTACCAAAACTTGGCCCACTATTAATTTATTTGGATTAGGTCTTATTTTCTTGTACCTATAATCCGAATTGTGCTTTATCAGGTTAAACTAAAGTTTGATAACCAGCTCTTCTATCAAACATTCCTACATACAGTATAACCTTGTTAATTTGACACACAGTAATTCGACACTTTAAGATAATTCAACCATGTTTTGATGTCCAGACCTTCGGCCTTTCAAATAACAAATGGTAATTCGACACTATCAATCAATCATACAACTTTACCACTAAAAAGGTGAGCGGCGTCCGCCAAAAAGTAAATTTTAGTATAGCGCCTGCCTGCATACTTTTGGTGTATGGTTAGTTCAGGTTTCACTTTGCATTGCTGTTGTGAATATCGCAAGTGTTATTATTATTATTATATTTTTTTACACTGGAATTTAGGCAATGTGTGCTTTGATATTAATAATAATATTTTCTCTTTAATTTTCAACATAGAAATTTTTAAACCATTTTTAAATTTGTAAATATTTTCCTTTCAAATAAAAAATCATTATAATGAAGCCATAATGACTATAAGAATATTTTATTTCAGTGTTAGTTTAAATGACAATGTATAGCATGTCATGTATGGCAAGTTCTGCGAAAAAAAAAAAAATCTAAAACGTGGTCAGTATGGCCAGCTGTGGAAAAACAAAAATATTAGAAGGAATAGACTTTAATACATTCAAAACTCTTTGCTATTTAAAATACATTACGGAGACAGGGATGTCTTTTAAAAATATATCAGCACCCTGAATAAGATTTCAGTGCAAAAACAAGTATCCTTAAAGGACTTCTTTAAAAGATCTTCATGATTCTTTTAAAATAATATTTAAGACATTTTCTTTTATTTTCCATATTTATTGACTTTTCAACTGCTATTATTCAATTAGATTAAAATTTTATTTGTAATTATTTATATTTTGAAAATATGTATTGATGCCATCATGAAAATAAAAAAATTAATTAAAAAATGTACAATGGTTCAATTAATATAATTAATTTATATTACAGGGGGTCGGTGGAAGGCTGGTTAAACCGTTTGGTTTTCGACCAGTAGGACCCGGGTTCGATTCCCGCATTGGACGCTTTTTTCTGTTAAAAAAAAAATGCTCCAATGGCCCCCGATTCTTGCAAAAGTCCAACCCCACCAGCGAGTGCAAGTAACCAAACGGGGCTCTGGCATTTGTAAGTGCAAAGTCGAACAGCTTTTCACATGTATAGACATGTGGTGCGCTTACAGTAAAAGCAGTCGCTAACTACCCACCATGATTATCATGGCCTGTACCATGTGTACTAGGGATAAGCAAAAAAAAAAAAATTATATTACAAAGCTATTTAAAAATATTACAAAGTTGTCCCAAAAGTTTGTAAACACTTGAAAAAATTGAAATATCAATATTATTTGCCGTTATGTATAATGCCTTTGTCTTATAATGTATAAAGTAATTGTAATATGTATTCACTGTAATAATATTATTTGTCAAGTAATAAGTAAAACAGTGATTCTCAACCTTTTTTTTGTTGCGGCATTATTTTAAAGATTTGAAAATTTGGCGGCACAATTTTAGAATTTCGCAGCACACTTTTGCTAACTTGAATGCAAGAAAATGCAAATTATGTATCAATATTTCTATGCAAAATATAAGTAATATACATCTCTAACATTCAATTTGCTAATTTCGTTATTTTAAAAAGTAAAAAAATGAAAAAGAAAAAAAGAAAAACCAATACAAACGTGAACATAATCATATGACTAAAATTCGGCGGCACATTTTTAGAATTTCGCGGCACACAAATTACCGCGGCACATTGGTTGAGAATCACTGAAGTAAAACAATGTTTTAAGAAAAGTACAAACTTTTGGGCCAACCTTATATTTTAGAGAGTTAGATGATTAGCTAATCATCTGACTAACTTTAATTCAACACTTCCTTTAATTCAACTGAAAGCTCTGATCCCTTGAGGTGTTGAATTAACAAGGTTCGACTGTATCTTGAAGTAAAATATATCTGACACGTGTTAGAAAAAGTTTGTCTAGAATCTTAGTATTGTCACTTTTGTGCCTTACTATTTAAATTTACACCTTTATGATAAAGTAAAATTTGGATTATAGATACATGAAAACAAGACCTAATCCAAATAATTTTATTGTGTGTGACGTTTTGTTAACAGCAATGCTGTTACCAAAACATCACACACTATTATAATATTTGGATTAGGTCTTATTTTCTTGTATCATTCCACCTTTATGTTTCAAAAATTCATTTATGATTTAATCCAAAATCTTGTGTGTTAATATCACAAATTTATTATATAAATATAATTGCTTTTAATAAGTATTTTAATTTAAATATATAATCAAATAAATATGGGGAAAAATAAATATTTTGTGTGGAGAAACCCCAAGAAATGACATGTGTAAAAACAATAGAGTAGAAAAGCTATTAAAATATATTATCAATAACTTATTTCCCTTTATCATTTAAAATTACAATTTTGTAAACATATAATTAGAATGTATCTCTAAAACCCTTATCCTGCAATGAATAAAAATTAAAAGAGGAAAGGTATGGCCCATCAGCCGTGAACCCTCCCAGAGGCCATTTTAATCTCTAGATGGCTTCATTATTGTATTGGACTGAATTTCTTATATATCCTGCACTTGCTATTGAACACAGTTAATTGGTGTTCTGAATGAGCTATGAGGACATATGCCTCTGAAAAAATATATATATAAAATCAGAAAAGCTATTATATCATAAAAAAATTAAGCTGTTAAATAATATTATATATATTCAAATTGTGATGGTAGTTGGCCAGTTTCTATTAAAAATGATAGATATTGATAGCATATGTTCACAAATTATATATATATATGCAACACAGAAGCAACAGTCAAGTCCATTGAAAGGCCAAAAATGGAAATCCTAATGTTAATATGACTCCTATTCCAACATATTTAGCTTCTCATAACTTTAAATGGTAATATTACCATACATAATTTACTATATTAACCAATATTTTGAATGGGTAAATAAATTACATCAATCGTACATAAATACCTGTTATTTGTATTTTTAAAAGTTACAAATGTCGTATATTTGTAATTATTATTTCACGAAAATAGCTAAAAATTGTACTACTCGCACATTTTTTTTATTTACATACATTGTTTAAATTTTAACCAAATCTTTGTTTGTTTAAGCACAGATTACAAATACAATAGAAAAAATATAGATACTCTGTGTTCGTATTTTTTATTTTTAAAAATTCGCTTATCATCATCCTTCTGTTATACTTTTCCCGCTTTTAATTTTCTATGCTTTCATTTTTATGAAGTATAGTGTATAGTGCTTTTAAAGATATTTTAAAATGAGTGGGGAAGCGGATAAGACATCGCCAGCCAAAAAAGAAAGGTATGTAGTTATTCTTCTAATAAGTGAAAAAATAATAATCCAGTAAGCGTTTCTCTAGTTATTTTTTAGACTTGAATGTTAAAAAAGCCGCACAGCCTTTTCATCTATACAAATTTATATTAATATAAGTGTCTTTTATACATTAAAAACATTACCCCCCAGTATACAAGCATTTAACAAAATTCTGGCTATAATGTATTGGATGAGTGATAATCATGGCTAGATTTGATTAGTAAAAATCTTGTATATTTAAAATTTGTGTATTGAGAGAGAATGTGTATGTTTTATTTTTTAGTGTTAATTTTTTCTAATTCACACCCGTATAAAAAAAATGGACAGTTTATTTGTAAATTATTTGTAGTTTTTGATTGGTGTGTATATTATCAATAACTAAATAGGTAAAATACACCCCTTTTAAAATTTGTAAATGATGGTTATCAATAAATTTGTATTGTATGCAAATTGTGAATTCAAAACTTCATTTTTTGATAAATCATAAAAACCAATGAATTCCATCTTGACATCTTATATGCAGGTAATATAAACTTTTAAATTTGTATCTAAAAAGGGAAAACACATATTAAAAACTCTAACCTATAAAACTTCCAGACAGCTTTTAAAATACATATTGGCCAATTATAGGGAGGTTTGCATCATGTGACATGGGTTATTCAAACATTTTGATTTTATCTTAACCTTTCAAAATGCACATTTAAAAATATAATCTTACCTTATATTCATAATCATTTTAATTTCCTTGTTTACCACATAACAATGAACATGTGGAATAGAAATGTAAATGAATAAAATTCCTATACCTAAGATGTGCAAGACAATAGAAATTATTGATAAATACATTTTTTTACCAATGTAAAAAATTAGCTATCGCCTTCAAATAACTAAGTCAAGATCATATGGTTATTTTTTTGGCATATCCCTAGTACACGTGGTACAGGCCATGATAATCATGGTGGTTAGAGGTAGTGGACGTTATCTGGCGCCGAGTTTGTTGTTGACACACTTTAAAATGTTATAACACCTTGATAAAGGTTGGTGTTCAGCCAACTGAAATATTGGTAAAATAAATGATATTTTGATCCAATATATGCCTTTTTAAATAAATATCCACACATGTGTAAAGTAGTTGGTTACTTGCACTCGCTGGTTAGGTTTGACTCTTGCAAGAATCAGGGGCCATTGGAGCTTTTTTTTTTTATCAGAAAAAAGTGCCCAATGCGGTAATTGAACCAGGGTCGTAGCAGTCGAAAACCAACGGTTTAGACCATCCTTCCACCGCCCCCCAGATATATTGTTGATGGATTATATTATACAGTAGAGGACACTGCTCTACAAATGACAGTTTTCATTTTTAAAATTACCATTTTTACTATTTTGTCACTCTCCAGTAAAAAGACAACCTCTCCCTAAAGGACACTTTGGCTCTGCAATTAGGTGTCCTTTACAGGGAGGTTCTACGAGGGTTGTCCATTAAATAAGTTCCACTGGGCACCACTGTCATAAGGATCGCTTTTAGGTGCGAGCCAACTGCGCAGGCTCGTAACTTGTTCTCCCCACTCCAATTTCCCACCAAGGCCACGTCGCTGGTAAGCTTTTAGTGGTAAGCTTAGTCTTGGCTGAGCAGCCGTTAGTGTTGGAGCTTCCTCTTGTGTCCCGCCAGCTGCGAATTACGGTCAGTAATTCGTTTTTTGGCTGCAAAGAAGAATTCGGCGAAGGACATTCATACTGAACTCTGTCAAGTGTATGGAGAAGGGTGTTTGAGTTCCGCGATGGTGCGCAGATGGATCAGAGAATTTAAAAACGGCCAAACTGACACCCACAATGAACCGCGTGCTGGATGGCCATCGGTTTTGGACGAAATTTTAGGGTATTCAAAGGTCTGTGCAAGATGGGTTCAGAAAATGCTGACTGAAGACCATAAACGGCAGCGGTTGAAGCGGTCCAGAAATATCTTGATTGCCACAAAACTGACGGAGAGGAATTCTTGGATTCGATCTTTACTTCTTCTTCTTCTTTCTTATCTAATCATGATTGGGTAAAGTAAAATGCGTCTGCCTTTGTCATTAAGACTGGGAGCACTACTCAGTGGCAGGCCGACTTAGCTCCAAAAGAAATGGCCGCCTCTGACATGAGGAACAGACGCCATGTGCAGCCGCTCCTAACATGGAGTACAAACGCTGCTCATCCTGTATCCCTGGATCAGGAGCCCTTACAGTGTACTATCAGCCGGGCCAGCTGAGCCCAGGTTTTTGAGCGAGCTTGTTACTGCTCCTCCTCCTCCTTTTTCATCCGGGCTTGGGACCCGCAAATGCGGAGTTGATCTTTACTGGTTATGAGACTGGGTACACTACACCACACTGGAGACAAAGGAGCAATCCAAGCAGTGGATGCACACTTCTTCGCTGAAACCTCTAAAGTTTAAACAAACGCTTTCTGCCGGGAAACTTATGGCTACCATCATTTGGGACCAAAAGGGCCTATTGTTGTGCGACTATGCGTCAGGGTAAAACAATCAATTCCGACCGGTACTGTGAGACCTTAAAACAACTTCGACGCACGATTCAGAACAAGAGGAGAGGAATGTTAACCAAGGGGGTGCGTTTTCACCACAACAACGTTCGGCCGCACACCGGCCTCATCGAAGAATTTGGATGGGAATTGGTGTCACACCCACCTTACAGCCCGGATGTAGCTCCTAGTGACTTTCATCTCTTTACCCTATTTGAAGAAAAACCTGGATGGAACCCAATTCCAGGACGATAACGAGTTGGAAGAAGCGGTTTTAGGCCTTCTATGCGGCCAGGCGGCAGAGTTCTTTGACTCTGGGTTCCATAAGTGGGTGTCCCGAATGCAAAAATGTGTCTAACAAAATGGGGAATATGTAGAAAAATGAAAAAAGTCTTATATTTTCGAAAATGTATAGTTCAGGGCAAATAAACCTGTTTTTCTGTATGAAAAATCTCTGTGGAACTTATTTAACAGACAACCCTCATACTTTATATGAACCAAAATATTTCATTTAAAAATTTGACAAACTTTTGAGTATTTAGGATACCTTTAAATTAACGGTGTTTACCTTACAACTCTGAACACTCGAATTTTCCTGGAAAATCTCATAAAGATTTCTTGAAAAAGCCATGGTCCACCTGTGCTGTGTGAGCAGAAGAGCTTAAATTGACTTGTTCCATTATATGTATGTTCCATATGTAAATACCTGTTTTCTTTCCTCTTTTCGCTCTCCACTTCTCCCATCCATATTTCCAAAAAAAAAAAATTTTTTCTTATTTTCCATAGGATTATTCAAATAATAATCTGTATATATTTACAATGTGTATAAAATCTTTCTCCATTTTTACCCCTTTCTATATTTCCCACTTTCATAGGTTTCTCCGTCTTGTAACCCCAAGGAGAATCCTCTGTAAGACCTGTGTGTCTTAATAAAGGCTTGTGTGTGATACCTTTAAATTAAAATAGAATTTGTTGTATCTTGTAACAATGACAGGTATAACTCATGCCTGGCCGTGCATTATTCTGTATGTAACAGCCATGTCAAGAATACAGGATATCAGGAACAGAGAATAAAGGGGGATTCCAACAAGAAAATGGAGAAACCTTTGTGGGAAATTTCAAGATCTTACATGAAGATTTGGAAGTGACCGGTGGACATTCTCTGTCGGACAGTAGCTGCAAACTGGGGATATGTAACATGATGTCATGGCATCTGTCTCTATCCTGCTCTAGGGCTGTGGGCCTCTTTTAAAAGAGTTTGACAACGTCAAGAAGTGGGCAGTTCTCTTTAGACTCAGTCTAATCAATGTGGACTGTCAGGTTCTAGGGTTTACATCATTTACCTCACTCCCCAATGTTTATTGGAACATAGTGATTTTACTCCATATGTGTATGATACAAGGTATGTTTCATGTGTGATTGTACATATATTTATTTATAATTAACTTGTTTTTAAAAATAAATTTTGATCAATACCCAAATACAGAACATAAGGATGGTGATATGTCGCACAACACCAGCTTTAGCAAATTCAGACAGAAGCTGACATAATTTATATTAGTACAGATGGTTTCATAGCAAAAGCCAGACGATAGAAGCCAGACCTCCTGAGATCTGGGTCTCGATCGCTTGATCTTGATCCCTGAAATGATCCCTTAAATATTTTTGAAGCCTGCGGCGCCTTAGTTGTGCTTGGTGCTGCCTTGGTTCCCTCAAAACGGCGCGCACTCGCCCTCTTCTCCCCTGGGGTGCTCACGGCCTCGCCGTCACCTCTCCAGCCCTCTCCTTGGCCCTCCCATGCGGCGGGCGCTTGGAGACACCTAACCATGAGTGATGCCTTAAAATGCTTACCGAAGCATGTAGAAGGCAAAACAATTTTATGATGGTTTCATAGCATCCTACGCGGTAAAATATACGGTCTAATCTCATTAACACTTCAACCCAAAGAATGTGATTTTGCGTCATTGCTGATTTTGCACCAAGCCTGAAGGACGTGAATTCGCATCCTAGATTTTCAAAATTAAATATAAAATCCACTGGGATCTTGTCCCATACCATTTTGTCTATCTATCAGTGGGTTGGAGTGTCACCTGACCCAATGTACCTGTAAAATGTCACTTGCAACCGCCATTCCAGCAGCTCTATTGCCTACCTATCTTTCTTCCTTGTTTGTTCATTTTTCTTTGTTTGAGTGCCTTTTTTTTAGATGAAACCTGTTACATTTACCACTCAATATTACTTGAAAGTTTGTTAGATGATATAGAGTATATAATTGATGTCAAATGCCTCTTTGTGTGAAGGCTACTTCATAGTTTATCATACTAAGATAAGCTATTGATATAGAGGAGCATGTATGCTAATGATAAAAAGAACCTATTATCAAATAATTTATTTTATTATTCAGTATTAATGTAAGGAAATAGGTCAATTAAGGGAATTAAAACAGTGACCACTATTAAGATGCAGTCTCTTCCAGTGTGTATGGCTGTTCTTTAATTATACGGTCTAAAAATTTTGAAAAGTAAAAAAAAAAAAAAAAAAATAGCCAAACCTATAGTAAACCAAAAGCTTTGTCCCATTGGGGTTCACTATAGAGGGGTTTTACTGTATATGATGAGTTAGCACACAAATGTTATAAAGAAATTGAAAAAATTTAGACCCTTATGATTTAAACAATTTTCTACTGCCCTTACTGCAATTAAAAATTAATGTGAGGGCATGGTTCATCAGGGGTTCACCCTTCCATCGGTTTTGCCAGTTAAATCTCCAATATCACTGTATATTCATTTATAGTTAAAATAGGGGGGGTCGGTGGAAGGCTGGTTAAACCGTTTGGTTTTCGACCACTAGGACCCGGGTTCGATTCCCGCATTGGACACTTTTTTCTGTTTAAAAAAAAAAATGCTCCAATGGCCCCCGATTCTTGCAAAAGTCCAATCCCCACCAGCGAGTGCAAGTAACCAAACGGGGCTCTGGCATTTGTAAGTGCAAAGTCGAACTGCTCTTCACATGTGTAGACATGTGGTGCGCTTACAGTAAAAAGCAGTCGCTAACTACCCACCATGATTATCAAGGCCTGTACCACGTGTACTAGGGATAAGCAAAAAAAAATTAAAATAAAATTTTTAGAAAATACTGTGTTATATTTTAATTAATTATGTGAATTGGAACTTTCAAAAGTTCTTTTCAGAATGTTTCATGATTCTAGTGAACTTTTAGTGATGAATAAAATTATATTGCATTTTTGAACAAAGAAAAATTACAAATACTATTTCAATATAAGTGAATAAATGCAATGGGAAGAAAGTGAATTCATTTAGAAAATAAAGAAAAGGCTAAAAAAATTCATTAAAAAAAAATCATTCAATCTTTTAAAGAAATATTTAATGACTGTTTGCTTTTAGGCTAGAACCCTATTTAGTGTGCATTCTACCTGATCATCTTCAAAAGGCATGTGTCTTTCTTCTATCTTACTTCAAATAGCAGAATGTTACTCTCTCTAAGACAACTCAACTTGAACCTAAATCATCCAGGAGGAAACAAAAATAATGCGTGATGTTGATGCCAGTATTTGCGATTCGCGTTGTAACACTTGAGTACGGTGCACATACGCTAACTACAGCTACTGTGCCTAGCCTGCCAAATTATTGTAGTTTTAGCAGTACATTTTTATTTAAATATGAATTATCTATAATGTTGAAATTTTATTTTAAAGTTTATCAAATTATAATTTGGTCAAATTTACTTTGTCTATTTGATAGGTTGGAGGTTGAAACATTAAAACAGGGTTGAATTATCATATGCAGAATTAATGAGGTTATACTGTAAATATTGAGCAAAATCCATTTCAGAGTATACTCATTTTCTTGTAAAAATTCATCTCCCATGTTGAGAGTGGAATCTAGGCAGATTTTGCTGAGTTAATATATGTGATAAGTTTTGTGTCTATCATTTGTCCATGTATGTATGTATGTGCTGTAAGTATCAATTAAAGAAAATCAGCTCTTAAAATCCCTTCATGTTTGCGAGGGATATTTGGGTCAAATTATTTTGCGGTATATATTTCCAGTTAGATATGTATGACTATTATTGCATATTCTACTAGGAAATATAACTGATTTATGTGGTTTTACACATTCTTCAAGTGTATTTGGTGCCTCTCCAATATACTCTCTAATTGTGTAAATAATGGGGGGGTCACAAATAGGCTTGGTGATTGGGTAATATCTCTCTCAGGCTGAGACTATTTTTGTAGCCTGGTAATAGGTTATGGGGTTTAAAGAATCCTTCCATTTCATGACTAGGGTAGGAATGTAGATATTGGCTGAGGTAAAGCACCTACTCTTCTACTACAAGTCCCGGGTAGTTGGCTACTGTGTACTCTGGGTTAACTAAATGAATAATCCCTTACATTGTAAGATTATAAACTCAAAAGGAGCTTTTTCTATAAACATGTTTATTTCGCTAGCTTTCGAACGACATCGTTCTTCAATGGGCGTAAAGACCCCTTAGTTGCCATGGGATGTATGATCAAGAACTTAATTTTCAAGTGTCCTTGACCTCACACAAGGCAGCCTTTCAAAATTTTTCTTGGTAGTTTTTTTAGATCATTTTGTTTTGAGAAAGTTAAATGAAGACAAGTTTTTTTGAGATATCTTAAATTATCTGTCACATATTCAGAAGGCTAATAATGTTCTAGGGCCAAAAAATTATATTTGAGCAAAATTTTAGAAATGCAAGTTAACAAGACCCATTTCCAAGTTTTTAACAGCATTTTGATTAGGATCTTTTTACATAGCAATTTTTTTTCCTAATACAAATGACAAATTTTCTGTTAGAAATGAATGTGGTAAGTATGTGTGGTGCAGTGGAGACAAGGATGTGGTGACGGCGGCTGTCAACCACCTGATGCAGGGCAAGCGCCACCTGCTGGTGCAGGACTGGGTCAATGCTGTGGAGAGCCTGCAGCAGGCCTGCGGGCTATATGTACAGGTGTATGGGGAACTCGGCGTGGAATGTGCAGAGGTCCACCACCTGTACGGCAAGGCCCTCCTCCAGCAGGCCCGTGTAGAGACTGGGGTGCTAGGTGGGGCCATTGATGAAGCCGGTAGGTGATGATTACATGAATAGTTATCATTCAAACATTAATTTTGCAGTTGCAAAAGAGAATAATGGTTCCTCCTTGAGTTATCAAAAAATAATAAAAATATAAGAAAAATTGTAAACAACTGTATAAGATATCCTTTATACCAAATTACATAAAATATTCTTCGTACTGTTCTCTTAGCCATAAGATCAATACCATTAAATCTTATCTAAAAGAGTATTTACATATTGTTCCTTGCCTCAATTAAAAAAGGAAGAAATGCAAACATTATTAAAGACTTTTTGCCATAAGGTTATCTCAAATCCTTTTCCTGTGACATTTTCATCGGTCTGCTTAATGGCCAAAAAACCTGAAATTTATAGGTAATATATATCATTCCATATTCCCCATAATCCATAGCTAGAGCCCTTAAAAAAATATGGTGTTAAACCTATGTAGAATAATTCTCCCAATTTAGGTATTATGATCAGAAACGAAGAATGTCCATTATCCAATTTAATAGAAGTTTCCCCATGTTTTACTCACCGTCCTTGTATATGACTTCCCAATCCTGAAAACTTGTTGTGTTTCAGAGGAAAACAAAGATGATTCTGACTCAGAAAACGCTGGTGAGTTGTTTATAATAGTGCAATTTTAGAAATTGATTTGATTTTTATATTATTTAAAATGCTAAAAAGTGATTATTTTTATGTTAAAAAAATAGTTTCATCGCATTTATAAATAACATTTTTGGGTTTAAAAAATTATCTCCCAACATATCTTTGAGTTCTGAAGCCTTTTTTCTTTTGTCACTATGGTTTTTATCTTTAGTCACACTTTTACCAGAAATAGATTTGTAGCCATCATTATTTCTTTTTGGAACTTTGTATCAGATAAATATAAAAGTTGACAAACACATATAGCGAACCTTCCCTTATAACGAACCTGCGGCAATTCCCAATTCCATTCCATTGAAATTACCATCGTTATAACGAACTTTGCGATTTTTAAAATAACGAACTACCCCTATAACGAACCTATTTTCGGTCCCAAAATGATAAAATCTATTAAAAATACTATGCTTATAACGAACTTAAAATTGTGATTTAAAAATTTTTTGAAACAACAAAATTTTGAGCATGTTTCAGCTCGCGGATCGCGATTTCAAAACAAAAAAATTAGCGGCATTGTTTGTTTTCATTTCCATTCTATTTTTGCTGTATGTTGTATACATTTTTACACATTATACTTTTATTTAATAGAATATCTTTGCATTCGACAATTTTGAAATAGAAGAAAAATACAAATGGCTTCCAAAATAAAGAAAAGAAAAAAAGAGTGCCGTTCTAAAAAAAAAAAAAAAGCAGGGCAGCCTGCCCTTTTAGAAGCATTTTATATCAAGTTTAACCTAGGCTAAAAAATAATTCCAAATAATTTTAAGGCCAGAAATGGTTTGAATAACAGGTTAAAAACAAAATTAAATATACACTTCAGAAGAATATGTGGAAACTGGAATTGGAAGAAGAGAGAAAAAAAAAAACAGTTCCCCCAAGTTCCCTCGTGTCTCATGGGCCACAAACAAATGGACTTATAAATTCTCAAAAACTACCACTAAAATTCTATTTTTAGAATGGAATTCTTGTTAGGTATATGAGTCATAAGAATTCGCGAATATTCCCCCTGGCCGGCCGTTTTACCACCGATTTTGTGTTTGCAAATTGGTGTTTTTTATTCGCAATTTTACCGATCGTGCTATCGTATCATGTTTCGCGTCCGATTTTTCTGAATTGGATACTTTTAATTCATCCTCAATTGATTCAGAATACACTGAGCTTTATTTCTTTGATGGAAATAACAATATTTTAAGACAATTCTTATTTTTAAATTTCACTTTTCACTTTGAAACAACAAGGTATTAGAGGCGTTTTTTAATATTATATTATTTGAGAAGGATGTTCTAAAATACTCTTATACCTTTTAAATATATAAATAATGTTCTGCCTAGGGGATTTGGCTTAATTTTTAAATAATACATAGGTTTATATATAAACATGTATGCTAATGATAAGATGAACCTATTATCAAATGACTTCTTTTGATATTCAGCATTAATGTAAAGAAATAGGTCAATTTAGGGAATTAAAACAAAGTGACCATTATTAAGTGGCTGCCTTTTCCTGTTTGTATGGCTGTTTTTTAATTATACGGTCTAAACATTTAGAAAAGTTAAAAAAAAAAAAATGGCAAACCGTGGCTATAGTGAACCAAAAGCTCTGTCCAATTGGGGTTCACTATAGAGGGGTTTTACTGTATTATGTGTATAATAATAAAAACATTGCGTAATACATTTTTATAATGTTTTTTTTTTTTTTTTGCTTATCCCTAGTACACGTGGTACAGGCCATGATAATCATGGTGGGTAGTTAGCGACTGCTTTTACTGTAAGTGCACCACATGTCTACACATGTGAAAAGCAGTTCGACTTTGCACTTACTAATGCCAGAGCCCCGTTTGGTTACTTGCACTCGCTGGTGGGGTTGGACTTTTGCAAGAAACCGGGGCCATTGGAGCATTTTTTTTTTCTTTAAACAGAAAAAAGTATCCAATGCGGGAATCGAACCCGGGTCCTAGTGGTCGAAAACCAAACGGTTTAACCAGCCTTCAACCACCCCCCTTTTATAATGGTTAAATTATATAAAATAATATTTGAGAGAAAGAGTTAATAGTTGGTAAATGGTAAAACAAAAGCATTATTTTGTAATAAATCACAACTAAGCAATAAATGGTTATTGGTCATGAATACTCAGTTTTAATTATAAACATATACCTTAATATGTTTATATAAAGAATTGTAAACATATAAAATAAGCTATACACAGGAATATTTTGGCCCACAAGTAGGACTATTCGTATGTCACCCTTGTTGTTAGAATGGGCTTTGAATTCAATTTAAATGTGTGACTTAAATATAAAATAAGTTAGAATCAAAATCAAACTTTAAAATATTGATTCTTTATATTAAAAATTTAAACTGACTTTAACCATTGTGTGTAGAGCTGATGATGTGAATATTTTAATCAATTCAACTTTTAAGAAACTCGATTTTTTCTGTTCTTCTATCTAAAGTCTGTTATAAAGAGAGGATTATACAGTCGAACCTCTTTCATTCAACACCCCAAGGGATAAGAGCTTTCGGTTGAATTAAAGGAAGTGTTGAATTAAAGTTGTTCAGATGATTAACTAACCATCCAACTTGCTAAAATAATATTTTTTTTAAAATAGCTTTGTAATATAAATTAATGATATTTATTGAAATAATTGTGTGTACTTTTTTGTTTTTATTTTCATGATTAACTTTTAGTATCAGGGACAAAATGGCATTAATACATATTTTTGAAACATAAATATTTACAAATATTTTATTCCATTGAAGAATATAGCAGTTGAAAATAAATAAAAATTAAAAAGAAAATTTTTAAATATTATTTTAAAAGAATCATAAAGATTGATTTTGTGTTTAAATCTTTTATAATAACAAGGAAATGGAATATTGAAATAAAATGTGATCACAATCATTGTGGCTACATTTTATAAGAATTATTTATTTAAAAGGAAATTATTTGTAAATTTTAAAATAACTAAAATATTTCAATGCTGAAATTTAAAAAGAAAATAATATTATTAATTGGCCTACGATGCCTAAATTCCTGCGTAAAAAAAAAAAAAAAAAAAAAAAACAATAACGCTAGCGACATTGCGCAATGCCACTGAATTCATGATTCATCATGATCCCATTTTTATATTTAACCCAGGTTTCTGGAGTGAGTGGATTATAACTTTGTTGGAATGTATAGGAATATATATTTGTAAAGTGACTGAATTAATAATAAGGGCTCCTGATTCTTGCAAAAGTCCAACCCCACCAGCGAGTGCAAGTAACCAAAGGGGGCTCTGGCACATTTGTAAGGGCAAAGTTGAACTGATTATCATGGCCTGTACCACGTGTACTAGGGATGAGCCAAAAAAAAAGTTATCAATTTTATTAGAATTATTATTAATCACTTTTTTTTTTTTTTAGAAGTAAGAGATTAATAAAACATGCATTTTTTTTTATTCCATGAAAACAAATGTTATTGTTACAATCATACATATTTGTAAAATATATATATATATATATATATATATTGAAACTTTATAATTAAAAAAAAGTACAATATAACCTCGTTAATTCGACACACGCAAATTTGACACTCTACCTTAATTTGACCATATTCTGATGTCCCGACCTCTGGCCTATCAAATAACAAACCCTAATTTGACAGTATCGATAATACGACAGTTCCGATAGTTCGACCATTTTATAATTTGAATTTCGACAGTTAAATGTTTTTTTTTTTACATACAACTTTATCGCTAACGGTATTACGACGGCAGCGGCGATGGCGGGCGCTGATAAGATTGCGCATGTGCACTTTTGATTTCTGTTAGTTTAAGTTTAACTTTGAAGTGCCGTTGGGCAATGTCGCGAGTGTTATTGTTTTTTATTTGCGCTGGAATTTAGGAATCGCATGCTAATTAACCCTTAGTTACTCACGCCTATTTTACTGACGTTAGTACTCGTGCGGGGTCTCGTAGATAAAATCCTTAAAAAATAAAATATGGAAATAATTGTTGCTTTCAGCGAAAATAATAGTCTCTAGTTTACAAATATATCAATTTATTATAAAAAATTACACTATTAATTATTTTTATCTTATAAAATTGGTAATACGGCAAAAATTCTTAACTATCAATATATACAAACAATTTCCTTAAAATTATAAATGAAAATCTAAATTATTCTTGTGCACACTTACTGCAAAGTGTTGTTGAGTGTTCAGTATAAATGTGCTTAGCGCATTTAGCACATTTAATTTTGGATTTTAGTCTTTGTATCGATCACAAAATCGGCAACCCTCCGTTTTGCTGTTTTCCCGTTTTGTTAGGTTCGGGTCAATTAGTCCAAATGTAATCTCTTCAATAAACGATCATCTTTTAAATATTTCCAATTTTTGTTCCTTTTATATACAACTTTTGTTGAAAGATTGATGAAATAAAAAGAGACACAATGGCCACCTCCTTGTCCTCCTACTTACTGTCGAATTTTACACAATTGATCAACTACATCAACACCTTATTTTGTTTCATATTTTCCACCAGATTCAGAATTTATTTGTTTTGTGGAGTCGATTATTGAAATTAAAATAACTGTTTTAGACTTTTTTTGTAGTACATACTAAACTAGTCTACTCTCTTTCCTTGACTCCAAAAATGAAAGTGTGGGTTGAACGTAGCTTTTGTAGTAAAAAAATGGGGGATATTTTCGTTTTATTTTTATTCAATGTTCCTAAAAAACTAATTAAAGTCATTGATAAAGGATATAAATTATTGCAGAGCGATAAGGTAGCTTACCTATTTCACCAGGCTTGAAAATTAAAGTTACATTATTACTCGCGCGGGGTCCAATGGACCCCAACTCCATTGTATTGTCTATTATAGGGCAACAAAATTAAGTTAATATAGGTTTGCATATTCATTGTCATATCAAATTAAGCTACTAAAGTTTTGATCCCCAAATGTTTTATAGAATTCTAGATATTTAATGAAATAAGTTTGTCTGGGGTCTATCAGACCCCGCACGAGTACTTAAGGGTTAATAATATTATTTTCTTTTTAAATTTCAGCATTGAAATATTTGTTATTTTAAAATTTACAAATAATTTCCTTTCAAATAAATAAATCTTCATAAAATGTAGCCACAATGATTATGATAACATTTTATTTCAATATTCATTTCCATATTATTATAAAAGATTTAAACACAAAATCAATAACACCTGCAGCAGCAGTGGATGTCTTTAATACAATAGTTATTTAAAACACATTCCAGAGGAAGAAAGACATGCAAGTTTTTTTTAAATAGACTATCTGGAATATATCCTGAATAGGATTTCAGTGCAAAAACAGACATCTATAAAGGAATTTTTAAAAAGATCTTAATGATTATTTTTAAATTTTCTTTTTATTTTCCGTATTTATTTCCTTTCAACTGCTATATTCTTCAATTAGAATATAATATTATTTGTAATTATTTATGTTTCAAAAATATGTATTATTGCCATTTTGTCCCTGATACTAAAGTTAATCATGAAAATAAAAAATAATACAAAAAAGGACACACACAATGGTTTCAATTAATATGATCAATTTATATTACAAAGCAATTTTAAAAAATATCATTTCAGCGAGTTAGATGATTAGCTAATCATCTAACCTTAATTCAACACTTCCTTTAATTCAATCGAAAGCTCTGATCCCTTGGGGTGTTGAATTAAAGAGGTTTGACTGTAAATTGTGTTTTTTTTTTTTTTTTGCTTATTTCTAGTACACATGGTACAGGCCATGATAATCATGGTGGGTAGAAGAAGGCGACTGCTTTTACTGTAAGTGCACCACATGCCTACACATGTGAAAAGCAGTTTGACTTTGCACTTACAAATGTGCCGGAGCCCAGTTTGGTTACTTGCACTCGCTGGTGGGGTTGGACTTTTGCAAGAATCGGGGGCCATTGGAGCATATATATTTTTTTTTAATCAGAAAAAAGTGTCCAATGTGGGAATAAAACCTGTATTGTAGAAAAAGGTTGAAAACCAACGGTTTAGACCATCCTTCCACCGACCCCCCTAGTAAATTGTAACACCCTTATATTCAATTTTTAGATTTTTTATTTGAATTCTCAAAACCTATTTTACTATAGCAAAATAATCTATTTTGTTTATTTTTGACATTTTATTGGCATTTTCAATCCTACTTATTAACTTTATTAACATCATGAAACGCGATATCCCAAACTCAGGGATATTTGCGTCAATACCTTTCACTGCATTACAGCAATTCGGCTATATACAATCCTGTTTAATTCATTATTTTACATAAATTAACTAAAGAAAATTGTCCAAAGAGAAAAACAAACAACAGAGCAAGCATCGCAGTTCTTTTTTTCTAAGATTCTTTCTCTTTTTTCCAATTCAAGAGAAAGTTGTATATGTATTTACAAAATTGATCAAAATTTTTATACTTTTCTTTTTTGTCTACAAATTCATCAAGCTGTCCAATACGACCAAATCTATTTTCCCTAAAATCCTGGAAAATTGGGCACTCCAGAAGTAGATGTCTCGCGTCCTACTAATTTATTTTAATTTTTGTATCTTGTCTTCTAGGACATCATCAAAAAGTGTTTACTTTTTATAGTACATCTTTGACATAAATGCTATTTCTATACCTTATTCTTTAATTAATTTATTTTTTTTGTGCTTATCCCATTATTCTTTAATAATTTGCTGTAATTTCAATCCATTATGTGAGAGAAACTGACATTTATTTTTAATTATGAAATATACTTATTGATTTTTTTTTTTTTTCAATTTTTAATACAGTCGAACTTGGATAATTCGAACCCCAAGGGACCATAAAAAAAATTCGAATTATCCAAAAATTCGAATTAAAGATGTTAAATTATTTATATAGGAAATTCTAGGGACCAAGATAAATATTCGAATTAAAGAGGTTTTCGAATTAAAGAAGTTCGAATTATCCAAGTTCTACTGTACTGCTTTGTAATAATGACAGTTTTCAATCATTATACTTGATTTTTTGGGGGGACAATTGTAGTAATAAGATGATTTTTAAAAATAGGCCTAAAGCCTACTCAAGCTTCAAAAAAGCCATTCAATAGTAGACATGAATAAATTTATAAGTGAAGATTAGATTTAAAAAATGGCTTATTTATACTGAAAATTTATAAGTAAAATTGGAAAGATAGTTGATTTCTAAAAACTAGCCAAAAGGGTTACTTGGAAAGTTTGGTTAAAAGAGATTCACAAGTGTAGCAGTTTATCGCTGTAATTTTTGTCGTGTCCCCATGGAAATTCCAGCCCAAGTTGGTCACACTAGAATATTATATCAACCCTGCTTTTCAAATTTGATTTAGTTTGAATTGATGAACTGTGGTGTTCCAGAGGAAGCTGCTGTTCCTGAAGCTCAAGGAGATGATGGCGGGCAGAAAGAAGAGGAAGCAGAGGAGGAACCTGAAGAAGTGGCTGCTGTTGAGAAGAAAGAAGATGAAGAAAAGGATGATGAGGAGGAGGAGGAGGGAGGAGAGAAAGAAGAGAAGGAGGAGGAGAAGCCTCCGGCTGAGGAGACTCCACAAGAAGGTGAAGAGGAAGATGAGCATGATGGAGTAAGTCCCACCTGGATATTGTTGCACCAGGTTGCGGCTTGGCAGACTCTTCAACCTTGATTCTCTCCTGTGCCGGGTCTTGCATCTTACCAGAGCGTGTTTCAACCATCCTACAAATTTAGAATAATGAGATAACTCTACTTCAAGTAGCCTCCAGAATAATTTATTTATTTCTCACATCAAAGAGAGCAGTGAAGTCACACAGTGTACCAAAATATAAATGGTGATTTTATAATACATAAATCTGTTTATAATATATATATATATATTCTGAAAATAGAGCAATCCATATTTAATTCATTAGATAATAAAAAGGCATATATTGGATTTAATAAAAGATTTATTTTGCCAATATTTCGGCTGGCTGAACGCCAACATTTATCGAGGCATTACATCTTTACAAAGATGTAATGCCTCGATAAAGGTTGGCGTTCAGCCAGCCGAAATATTGGCAAAATAAATCTTTTATTAAATCCAATATATGCCTTTTTATTATCTAATATATATATTCTGTTTAATAAAATAAATAAATATAAATTTGAATTTAAAATATATCAAAAAATAATATTACAAAATAAAATAGGTGCATTAGCCATGTGCAACAATATTCAAGAAATTGAGCCAACTGATTCGGATTATTAGATCACCAGTATAGGAGTGTCATTTTCCCTCCATTTATTGACTGGGCACTCAAATGTTTGAATACTCACAAGGGTAACAATCTTATCTACTATACACTACAAAATATCACTTGGATAAATGATTTCCTTAAAAATAGATACATCAGGGTCAAATATAATGTCACTCTATCTAAAACCTTCAAATTGTACCAAGGATTACCACAAGGATCAGTCCTTAGCCCAACTCTCTTTACCCTATTTATTGCAGGCAGTGTTGGGCAAATATTAATTAAAATGATTTATTAAAGATTAACAATTTATTAATTGTTAATTGTAATTTTCACAATTAACATTTAATCAATTGTTAATTGTATTTTTACAATTAACAATTAATTAATTGTTAATTGCACTTTTCAAATTAACAATTAATTGTTTAGAGAAATTTAATTAATCTAACAAATAAAAAAATTACTGGTGCATAATAAACTGGTATATAATATACTGTACAGGCCTGCGTGGGACGTGGACGCAGGTACAATATAACTATTGAACTATTTAAATACACATGTTAGCAACAAATAAAAGACTGATGCAAATGATCATCAATAACTTTAATTAAGCATGATTAGATAGACAATGATAATTTATAATTTCTTGTAATAATTTAAATTACATTTCAGTACCACTCTCTTCTCGAACATGCTGTCCGACAATTTGTGACTCTTTGGCAGATTTGTCATTGTCGCAAAAGAAAAAAGGCATTCAACTGCAGCTGACGATGGTAAAGGTGTGTTGTATTTAATAAAAACACTTTTTATCTCAGGATATCTATTGAGTAGTTGCAAATCTTGGCTTTCCTCTGCAAAAAAATGCAGCATCAAAAGTTCTGCTTTATTCATTGGTGCATCGGAGGAGCATCCGTTTTTTTCTGAGATTGAACTATCGGAGTCAGAGTCAAAATTGAAAAAAAAAGGTTTTCTTTGGTACTTTTTGTTGTTGCCACTGTTGCTACTATATTTCCACTAATTTTTTCGGAAATGCAGGTCTTGAAAACTTTTAGAATCTTGGTACGATCCGCGGGCTCAAAACAAGTCAACCATTTATTTTTGAATCTTGGGTAGGATAATGCCGCTATTTCAGCTTCAGGAGTGGTGACGTCAAGCATTTTTTCAAATCTCTTCTCTACACTTTCTCTGTATGCCTTGACCAACGGATTGCAAAAGGAAAAGTTGTTTTTCTTTTCAATTTTTAGCAATTTTTTCTCAGCGCAAGAAGGCACGGCAGAACTATCCCATAATATGCGTTAGTCTCACTCTGCATTATGTCGAGGGCTTCTGTCACTGGCGAAGTGCACGTCAATACTCTTGTATGTATTCGAATTCATTGTCTTTGATAGCATTTTTTATGTTTAATAATCTATGTAAGAGTAAGCTTTTTTTTTTAATATCGAAAATTTGCTGGAAGGCATCAAACAAGCTATTCCATCTGGTCTCACCAGGTCGACTTAACGTGTGTCCTAACACATTCTGCATTATTTCAGCACTCTTTGGTCGTCCTGCAGCCTTCCACAAAGCATTACATTTCTTCATGATTGCAGCATGCATTTGCGACAGAGGGGTGTCTTGCTCGCTTAAAAGTTTGTTCGCGTCCGTAGTTGCGCAAAGGCTTAACGTATGCGCACAGCATCGTAAATTGGCAGGAAGTAAATGCTCAGGATCTTCTAAATTTGATGATTCGTCGTCTTCAACATCTGATTCAGAAAAGGCTTCTGTTGGCTGAGAGTCTGGCATAACTTCATCAACAATATTTATATTGGTCAATTTGACACTGAACATTTTGAAAGCTTTTACGAAATTGCTGCCATTATCCGTCACCGATGCAACAATTTTATTCGTATTGAGGTCGAAATGATCGTTAATTTCTTGAATTATATCAGATAGTCGATTGTAGCTGTGGACGCCTTTGAATCGTTGACAAGCTAACGCCACTGAAACTCTGCGTAGATCATTTGTGATCCAGTGCGCTGTAACTCCTATAAAACTTCTCTTTTTACTGGACCAAATATCTATTTCTGTGCACACATAGGAAGCTTCTTTTAGTTTCGACTTTATCTTAGCTACTTGCGTTTCATAGTGGTTTTCTATACGACGTCCTAGTGAACGTCGACTCATTAGAGTTAGCCCCATTTCAGATATTTCCAAGTCCGTGAATATTTTTGAAAAATATGGATCTTCCACTGCACGTAATGGGATCATGGAATGTATAAAATATTTCAGAATATTTTCATCGAATTGTTCTTGTGTAATTTTATTCTCATTTGACTTCTCAGTTTTTACCTCGGATTTCTTTTTTTTTTTTACATATCTTTTGTACTCTTCAATGCATTCTTGCCCGTGTTTTCGCTTCAGGTGACTCAAAAAGTTTGACGTACAATTATGATATCCTTTAATTTTAGTTAATACATCTCTTGGACATTTCATACAAAGCGCTGTGATTTTATTACCAGTGGACTCTTCAAGCAAGGATTTGAAATATGTTCCATCTAGCAAGTAAAGCCGCGCTTGCGAAGACGAACACTCGGCGGTGTCAGTTGGTGGCACAGGCGAAGATGTTTCTAATGACTTATTAATGTCCGAAACCGAAAAAGTCACTGGAATGTTACTGTCTTCGTCCATTTCGTTTATCGACGCCATTTTATTTCACTAGTCTAGAACAATGTATTCTTAACCAAAACAAACATTCACGTATGTAAAAGGCTTAACGTGACAAGAATAGTTCATCAATGAGAAGGATTGATTTTTTTTATGCAGTGTAATTTTTTAAACCTTTCATTGAATCTGTTATTTTTATTTATTCTGTATTAATACATATTTAATTGTTAGTTTTAATTGTTTCATAAAACAATTTTAAAAATTAATTGCAATTAATTTAATTGCAATTGATTTAATTGCAATTAATTTAATTTCAAATAATTTAATTGCAAATTGCAATTTAAAGATTAATTGCAATTGATTTAATTGCAATTAATTTATTAGCAATTAATTTCTTAGTCAATTAACAATTTAATTGAAAAATAATTTTTTAATGCCCAACACTGTCAAAAACAAATATTGAACTCGTCAAAGGCGGAAATAAAAATATATTAGAATAAATTATGTAAAAATGAATAAATAAAGTAATATAATAATCACAAAGATTATTTAATAGATTTCTAACTATTATGTCCAATTTTTATCTAGCTTATTAACTACTTTTTAAATTTAAAAATGAAGCCAATTGTGTTGCAGAATATCTTCAAAAGTATTTATAGTTCTTTTCCCAAATTCTCGTGATACCCATCCCTCTAAAAATAATCTTTCCTTTTTAAATTTTATATTCCTATGAAATGATTTTTAACGCCTTGCCAAATGCTTTATTTTTATTTACTTCTCCTGATGAAGACAAAAGATTTTTGTCAAAACGTTGAGAAAATTAAAAAAAAACTCCAACTGGCCGAAGTGTCTATTTTTTATATAAATATGAATGCCAGCCAGGCAGCCTTTATCTTTATGAAAAACAAATTAAACAAATAAAATTCTGTAAAACGAACCCAGGATATAGTGAACCTATTCAAACCTAAACTAATCCCCAATTCCATTCCATTGTAAATATCATTGTTATAACAAACTTTAGTTTTTAAAATAATGAACTACACCTATAAAGGGGGGACCTAATTTTATAACCCAAAATAATAAATTCTATTGTAAAAATACATGGCTTATAATGAAATTGATATTAATAGAGTTTTAAAACAGCAAAATTTTTAGTGCTTCAGCTCAGAGATCATGATTTCAAAACAATAAATTTAGCAGCATTATTTGTTTACATATATGTCCTATTTTTACCATATGTTATAGAAATTTTTACACATTGTAGTTTTATCAAATAAAATATCTTTTCATTCGTCAAATTTGAAATATATAAAAAAAAAAGAAAGGCATTTTTTTTTTTTAAATGCACTCTCACTAGAAAAAAAAATCAAAGCTTTTCAAAGTGAAATATACAGGCAAAATTTCAGCATATGTTGAAATAAGAAAATGTAACTTTTACATTATAAGAGATAAAAATAGAAGGGTCTTAAAAATTGCTACAAAGAGGGAATAACCCCAACTTTGCCCTGATTGTACGTGGTTAGCAACCCCTTTCAGAACTGTTCTCTACCAACCTAGACTAAAAAAGCGTCCAAATATATGGGCCCAAGTCCTTTGAAGCAACATGGTATTAGAAACATTTTTTTCAAGTAAATTTTGTATTATATAATAACATGGGGGTCGGTGGAAGGGTGGTCTAAACCATTGGTTTTCGACCACTTCGACCCAGGATCGAATCTCACATTGGGCACATTTTCTAATTTAAAAAAATGCTCTAATGACCCCCAATTCTTGCAAAAGTCCAACCCCACCAGCGAGTGCAAGTAACCAAACGGGGCTCTGGCACATTTGTAAGTGCAAAAGTCGATCTGCTTTTCACATGTATAGACATGTGGTGCACTTTCAGTAAAAGCAGTCGCTAACTAACCACCATGATTATCATTACCATATAACATGATAAAGATGTTTTAAAATAATTTTATATATCTTTTGATAAATAAAACTTTGCCTTGATTTTGTCTTTATTTTTAGACATAGAGTCACATATATGCTCTATAATGATAAGACAAATTTATTATCAAATTACTTCTTTTGATATTGATCATTAATGTATGTAAATAGGTCAATTTAGGAAATTTAAATAAAGTGATTATGTTATTAAGAGAGCCTTTTTCTGTGTGTATGACTATTCTTTAATTGTATGATATAGAAATTTTGAAAACTGTTGCTATAGTGAACCAAAACTTGAGATTCCCTATAGAGGGGTTTTACTGTATATAATACTAAATAGTTTTTTTACTTCACCACCTCTCAATTTTATATAATGAAGACTTGTTTACTCTAAGTTCAAAGAAAAACCTCCAACTTTTTGCTTCAGGGTTCCATTTCCACCATCCAACTGGCATGGGAGGTTCTGGAGACTGCCAAACTCATCTACACAAAGTGAGTAGTGTTCTCTTTGCCTACGTCAGGTTGGTTAACTATTTTATAAATATGATAAGGCACAATTTTTGGATTATAGATTATAAACACAAGGTAATAAGAACAAATAAATAAATAGTGGATGACATTTCGGTAACAACGCTGTTACAGAAACGTCACCCACTATTTATTTGTATTTGGTCTTATTACTTTGTGTTTATTTTATAAATATTTTTATTTTAAAAAGACAATGATTAGGGTTATATACACCTTTAATTCCACTTTTTTTAAATTTATTATTGTCATGCCTACTGCTTAAAATTTATAAATATCTCAATTAAACAGTCTTAGATATTGCAAAAATCATTGATATTCCTGGTCTTTCCTGTAAGAGGTCATTCACCACATATTTGAACAGAGCAAGTATTTATTTTGCTTAGGTGGAGAGTTGGGAAAGTATGTGTGTGCTCCTAATTACTTGGTTTGTCTGGTGAGTGATGTCCTAACTCCACTTCTCTCCAGTGTTCTGATAGCAGCACTCAGCTTAGTTGAATGCTCTCTCTCAAAATTGATGTTTGTGAAAAGTTGTCACTGACTTGGTGGGTACGAGAGTTCTTAACTGTGTTAACTGATCTTTTATCTTCTGTTTTTAAGAAACATATTTGTGGATGCTATTGTGATGGTTGGTTTCTCTTCCACATACCTTGTAACAGTGTGTCTCACTTCTTGCCAATTATAGTATTTCCTGCGGCCCCCTACTAGGCATCATTTATTTATATGTATTCTACTGCCCTTATGTCCATAATGATTAAATACCTTAGCCAAGAATTCAACAATGTCATATATTTATAAGAAAAATATTCCAATACAATATTTAGAGCCTTACAAAACTTCTGGGAGACCATTCACACTACTGATATGTCAAGTCCTCCAAATATTTTTCCATTGTAGCAAAAACAATAAGAAGCTATTTTATTTGAAAAAGGAAACATGTTGAATGGTTTAATTTCTTGTAGATTCTCTACAAGCTTGTTACCCTAATATAATTGAGGAGAGATTTCTTGTATATTGATGGTTCGATAATGCCTTATGTTTGAATCATACCAGGAATGATTTTTTTTTTTTTACTCTCCAATCTAGATTGCCATGTTCAGTTCTTGAACATTAGAACCTCATGTAGTATATGAATGCTATACACAGGTTTTTGTAAAGGTATGATGAGGCATGCATTATGTTCTTCCCAAATGAATTTAAACAAACCTTGAGACAGGCACCTGGGAGACCACCCGGAGCTGAAGCCCAAGCTGATGGACACTCTGGCCCTACTGGGGGAAGTCAGCATGGAGTCGGATGACTACCCTCAGGCCATCTCTGACCTGTCCTCCTGCCTGGAGCTGCAGCAAGCTGAGCTGCCCGAGGATAGTCGGGAAACTGCACAGACCCACTACCAGCTGGGCATGGCTTACTCCTTCAACAACAACTTCAAACAGGCTGTGGAGAGCTTCAAGAAGTGTCTTGCCACATTGCAGTTGCGGCTCTCCAAGCTTCAGGCCCTGGTGGATGCCGGCCAGGGGAATGTGGCCCGGTCCCAGGATGCCTTCAACACCCCCCAGAGGGAACTGGAAGAAATCACAACCCTGCTGCCAGAGATCAAAGCCAAGATTGAAGACGAAGAGTCCACACTTGCCAACCTGCCTGCAGCTTCCCGCAAGCTGCTGGAGCAGTACGACCAGAGCCTCCAGGATGGTGCTAGCCCTTCCACCTCTGCTGGACCCTCTGCCTGCCTCAGTCCTTCCAAGAATAAACCTCTCTTCCTGGCCAGCCTGGAGGAGGATTCTGTGAGTAGCTTCTCTTCTTCTTACATATTTAACTTTATGTACCTTGTATACAGGTTGGCCTTAATTTAAGAGTTCTTTGGAAGATTCATTAATAATATTCTGCAGAGGTATCAAAAATTATTGTCAATTATAACCCTTTAATGCATTTTTTAAAAGGAAATTTTTTTCTGCATATATTATTATTTAATATTTAAATTGCATTGTTTTGGCAAATGTTTTTGAATAGAAACAATTCTGTTCTAATTATTGTTCCATTATTAGTATGTATATATAAAGTTGTGATGCCTATCAGATCTAATAACTCTCAGCAGCCTGAACAATTCTGGCTAGTATGCTCTATCAAAAGCTTTCTCCTAGTTGATTTAGCAAACATAGAGGTGTTGCTAAATATAGGCATATGTTCCTCTAAGAATCGCAATAAACCCAATGTGACTAATATGATAGGTGGTGCAAGATAAAATCTCATCAAGTTCCAGAAAAAACGTCTTAACAAATAATAAATTAAATTATCAATATATTATATAGTCTTATATCTTGCTAATTTGGCACCTACTATAATTTAATTCTTTTTGTTTTAAATCCCTACCAAAAATAGTTGTTGAATTAGAGAGCTTAGGCTCTGAATGACTTTTTAAGGAAATTGGATAATATTTAGTATAACACTATCTTAAAATATTTCTTACATTTTTTGTAACCTCTATAAGAACTAAAATAATGTGAAATTTTACAGAAAACACTTAATATAAAATTATATATTTCTCTCCACCATGTCACTGTACTACCTGTGTCCTAGTATTGGGTGGATCCTATTTTACTATCAAATAAGGCTCTCTACTTGGTAATGTATGTCAACATTGGAACCTCTTTAGAGGGCCAATTGGTTTAATGGTAGTTTTAATCCCAAATGATATGATTATGAGGTTTGACTCGTTCCTTAAAATTTGAGCTCCATTTTCATCCCCCTCTATTCAATCATCCACTTTTTGTGCAAACACTCTAAATATTTACCCCTGTGTGTGGATAAACTGACTTCACTGTCCCGGTGTAAACTGTTGTGTTCAGCCCAAGCCTCAGAAGATTGAAGTCAAGAGACCCATCAATGACATCTCCTCTCTGGTCAAGAGAAAGGTGAGATGACACAACATTTGTCTGACATCTGATGGTATCAGCCTAGCCTGTCAGATTGATTCAATGAGAAGCCACCTCCATCTGTGAGAGGCTGAAGGTTTTTTTTCCTTCTCTAAAGCCTGCTTTGTTTTCTCTTATGACAGTGGAATCTGTTTATAATAGCCTCTTTTATAACAGAAACTTGGTTAAACTTAATCATCAGGTCCCAAGTTTTAAACCCCAATTGTTCAAACAAGAATTTATATAACACAAACATGGTTCTAACAACATAAAATCTTGGTCTTAAATGTTTTTTTTTGTTTTAGTAAGATTTTACTGCATTTATATATATATATATATATATATATATATATATATATATATATATATATATATATATATATATATATATATATATATATATATATATATTAATAATAAAGAAGGCATCTCCTGACCCACTTATCTTTTATTTTTTTCTATTGTTTTTTCATATATATATATATATATATATAGTGATATTTTTAAAGAAAAAAAAAAATAATTGAATGGTCTTGATACTTTTTATTGTTAGCTTGGGTGATTTAGAAAAATATATATCTGACTTAAATTAGGTATGTTAGCTTTTTGCTTAGCTTAAATGAAGTGAAAAATAGTATAAAAGTGGAATTATACTGGGATCAGGTGGATAAATTAAGGCATCTCCTGATTGTGTAAGTTGTTGATAGCTGGCGCCATCTGTTGGAATAAATAGCAACTAATCGCTAATTTTCAATTATTCCAGAATGGGCCGGCCAAATACCCTTTCTTGATTAATCAAGAATGGCAATGAAGGTAGATGGCTTCCGCCATCAGCAACTCTCAGGTACATGATCAGGAGATGTCTTTTCTTAATTTATCCACCTAATCCCAGTACAATTTCACTTTTGTATTGTTTTTTCACATAGTTTAGCCTTCTCATGTATTTCCGGCCTTGAATACCCATTTCATGATTTTTCAGAATGCCCCAAAGATCAATTTTCCTGTCGTTGAGGTACAGCTTGCACCATGCTGATAAGGGCCAACAGCCCAAATCACAGAAGTAAAACAAACTAACGACTTCTGTAATCTGAGACTCTTGTCCTGTCTTGGGCACGGCAGACTCTCAATCAAACTTTATTACGTGTGCATGATTACATAATGGCCAAGCTGGCATGTTGAGTTGTATCTACATTTTGGGGCTGTTGCACTTTTATAACCATGTTACATATGAAAATATAGTGTATATTGACATATATTACTACATATACATTATATATGTAAAGAAAATAATGAAGATTAAGAAAAACATAATGCCTAGAAGTAAATTTATATTTTATTTTTTAGGTAATTGTTCTGAATGTTACGATAAATATTTAAAAGGTGTAACAGCAAGATTTAACAATGAAACCAAGCTTATAAATCAGCTTTTAGGGCATCATACACTTGTTCAAAAAATAATAACTGGGGTAACATGCAAAACATATTCTTCAGTCAAAAAAGTATATATAATGGTTGTGATTATGATGAATCTCCACTCACTGAAACATTCACCAGAACAGTGTGTTTCTGTTGCTGTTACATGGAAGGTTACATTTATAGGACTGTATCATCCTAGGCCATGCATTCTCTGAAATGTTGTTTTACAAAACAATTGAAAACTTACTATAAGGCTCCATTTCTACTTCTGGATTTAGGTTAAATTGTTTCAGAAAGATTTAACTTTGCTAATTTCCCCCACATCTCTATCATGAGAATATTCAAAATTCCATCAGTATTTGACAAATTTATGATTTTTTTTTTTTAATATTTCCAACTTTTTGTTTTCCTATGACCTGTATTTCCCTCCCAACTCGGAGGAGCAGTGCTGACACCTTGGGTGTTCCAGAGGAACTCGGACCAGAACCTGGAAGTCCCTCCTGTCAAAAAAGCTAAATGTGAGGACTTAAGCTCTTCTTCCTCCAAAGAAAGAGAGGTTGGTTCTTTATAGATGTTGCTCCACTTTATTTTTGGCTTGGATGGGTAGATTTTCAACCTGTTTGTTAGAAGTATGTTTTTGCATGACAATTCCATCTGGCTACTTTTCTCTCTCTCTCTCTATGCAATAAAAAAAGTATTCCCTTAAAATTTATTCAAGGATTCAAATGGTTTTGGTTTCTCTATTTTTTTTTTTTTTAATTTTGTAGAGATATTTTTATAAATATGTCATCTGTGCATGTTCAAAATGTAGTGGCTCCCTGCCTATTAGCTCTGTTCCTCTCCTGACTTTCCACACCACTGCTCTAGATACAATAATCCAAGCACAATGTGTAATTGAGACTTTCTTTCATTGTTCCAAGTACATGTGGTGCAGGACCATTTGTGACTGTCTACCGCAGGTTTGTCTTGCAACATGTCTACACATATGTAGAGCCAGTTTGACATTGTACCTTACTAGGTGTCAGAGCCCCATTGGAAGTTATTGAAGCACTTAAAAAAAATGTTTAATTGGGTATAGACCATGATGGTATCTGTGGAGAAACTGATTGTTGGCACTTGTAATCCATACAGCCACTCTGTTTTTTTCCCTAGATTTGGAGAGAATAGGAGATTCATAAAGTACCTATACTGTATATAAGGGCAAAGTACACCATCTATGCATACCTTAGAGAGAGCTTTAAATAAAAAAAAACTTTATTCAAAACTAAAATAAAAGGATATTTGCCACACTAGGTGTGGTTTAAATGAGGTTATCGGTCTTTAATAATGAAAGTGAGCAACAAAAATATGTGGAATCTCTACAAATAAAATGACCAAAGAGCTACAAAAGATAATGGGTTGTGAAAATGGAATGTGATAGAGACTGAAGACCATCCTCCAAATCCACCTCTCTGATCTCTCACTAATAAATCTATCAGTTGTGCCTTGCTTACTTTCACCTCTCAACTCTTGGTTACTTTATTCCACCTCAAGTTTTGTTTTCATCTATATTACCTTTCCAGTGTCAAACCTTTTTACATTTTACTTTTTCCTATTCAAGTTGTAAACTCCTTTAATTTTTTTTTTTAAGTATATTGCCCTGACATTTAAACGACCACTGCCACCATTTTCAAAGATGTAATGCCTATTAGTGCGTAATTGACAAAAGAATACTCTGCTAATAAGCTTTCAATCTTGAAAATGGCGACATTGGGTTGTTGAAACGTCAAGACAATAAGGTAGATGAGTACAACTTTGAATTGATCAAAATCCAAACTTCAATTATGGTATTCTCTATTTTACTTTTTGTTACCTACTAAAATATGTGTTAACTTACAGCCATATTGAAATATTGTGGTTCTTACAGTAAACTAGCACATTGTTATGGTGAAAACAGATATTTTTGGCTTTTTTCCCCCTCCTTTTGATTTTCACATCTCAATCGCAATAATAATTATGATAAGGCACAATTTGGATTATAAACACAAGGTAATAAGACCAAATAAATAAAATAGTGTGTGATGTTTCGGTAACAGCGTTGTTACCACACTATTTATTTGGAATTGGTCTTATTACCTTGTGTTTGCAATAATAATAGTCTTTTATTATATGTGAAAAAGTAGTACAAATGTGATATTGTACGAGGATAAGGTGCATAAATTATGAAAAAGGCATCTCCTTATCGTGCAACTGAAAGTTGCTGATGGCTTGCGCCATCTATCAGAATAAATATCAGTATTTGGCCAATTCTGGAATAATTAAAAATCAACGAGAATAGTTGATATTTATTCCTATAGATGGTGCAAGCCATCAGCAACTTTCAGTTGCACGATAAGGAGATGCCTTTTTGCATAATCTTTTATTATATGTTTAGCTATTTTCAAAAAGTCAACTATCGCTACACCCTGGACATCTCAAAAATAGAATTCTGGACATTTATTTCAGACTTGATACTTGCTTCCTACTTGGAACACTACTTTTCTTGGATTTTTTTTCTACTTGTTTCTGAATCAAGTGATGGATCCTGGTTTTTTTAGGAATTTTTTCGCAAAAAAATATTGTTTTCTTGGGGAAAAAATGTTAAAATTCCTTATTTTGCAATGGGAAGCAACATGAAAATTTGTCAGAAAAGAAGGAAAGTGGCTACAGAGCTCTAACCTCTTGTCTCCACAATCATTTGGAATTTTATTTGATACTCAACTAAATACACAAATGGGAGAAGCATAATTTGTATAATATGACTTGCATAAATAATTACTTTTGATAATAAAAGAGAGACATATTGGATCAAAAAGAATGTATTTGCCAAAATTATCATTTGAAATATTGAAATTTTACTATATATATATTGTTCTGAAAATAGAACAATCCATATTTAAATCATTAGATAATAAAAAGTCATATATTGGATTGAATAAAATATTTATTTGTCAATATTTCGGTAGCTGAATGTCAACCTTTATCAAGGCATTACATTTTTGTCTACACAAACTCAGTGCCGCATAGTGTTATAATATCACAGTTGAAATAATTTTAAAAATACAAAGTAGGTGGTGGAAATTTGTGCATGAAAAAAAAAATTATAAAAATTACAATCAGAATAAGTTAAATATCTTAAAATATTAAAGGAAAAAATAATGAGGTCTATCCTATATTTTAAAATATTTGTATTAAGTATACATAAAATATAATTAATCAATAATTCATTAAGAGATAAATTTGAAAATATATGTATCTATTAAAACATTTGAAAATACATTAAAAATGATTTAAACAAAAACTGTAAGAACTTTTAAAAAAGTTTATAACAATAAAATTATGTATTTTTAAAAATCCATTTCAAAATTTTATGGATATCGATTTATTTTAAGTAAAAATTATTTTTATAAAAATGCATTAAAATGAAAGTTAAAACAATTTAGGGTGAATATATTGCCACGTGGAGAATTAGGGAAGACCAACTTCGGGATGAGACAACAATTTATTTCAGGCAAGAACAAACTATGAGTGATAAACAAAAGATAAGAAAAAGAGGGAAGTGTACAGAGTATAGCAAAATATAAACATAAAAAAATAATACTCTGCTAATACAATAATAAATACTTTGTTACATAGCTCCTTCCCTATGGGAGCTGTGACCCACAGCTAGCAATTATCGTAGTTACTGACATGGATTTGACGTGCTTCTGTCAAGGATTCCATCGAAGTTTTGGAACTTTGTCCCTAGTACCTTTGCGTCCTTTTTCTTGCGGCGTGAAGAGCATCTTTGTCGTCTTATCGTCTATAGGGACATCGTCATCTTGGAGGGAAGTCTTGGCTTTGACACGTCAGTGGAATCCTGGAGTCAGTCTCCGAAAATATAGATCACAGCACCCATGGCTTCAAGGTCTTCTCGGCGACCATCAGTTTGTCTTCCCTAATTTACCAAGCATCTCCACCAAAATGCCACATGGAGAATTAGGGAAGACCAACTTCGGGATGAGACAACAATTTATTTCAGGCAAGAGCAAACTATGAGTGATCATCAAAAGATAAAACAAAAGAAGGAAGTGTACAGAGTATAGCAAAATATAAACATAAATAATACTCTGCTAAAATAATAATAATAAATACTTTGTTATAATATGAATAAAAAGTGGAAACTAAAATATATGGCATGTTATATGTTCAATGTACTTTTCCGTTTTGAAGCGATAAATGTAAAAATAATTGAACAAGTGGTGTGTATAATTTACAGGTTATTACTAATGTGTGAAAATAAAAATTAAGAAACCTCGCGTATTACAACAATATTTAAAAATTCATTAAAGCAAAAATTGATGAATTATATTTTATGTAATTATCTAATATATATATATAGGAGGACATTGCTGTTTAAAAAGAAAGGTCACCTTTCCAGTCAAATTTAGAAAACATTGTTAGTGAGCTCAGAAAGTGCCACATGGCTTATTGATTTACAGGTGAAATTAGTTTTGCTTATATACTTTCATATATTAAATAGGTTTGCTAATATTCTTTTCTAGACTTTTTTTAACAGCTAGAATCATTCAATGGTGTTTTTTAAAATAATACTCTGCTAATACAATAATAAATACTTTGTTACATAGCTCCTTCCTTCCCTATGGGAGCTGTGACCCACAGCTAGCAATTATCGTATATTAAATACAATTATTGAATATGAAAAGGGGAATTGGGAAGGCTTAGCTCATCAGTGGTGAATGGAAGCAGAATACAATAGCTGTAGCCATCTGGCGGATTAAATTGGGAAATTTTCAGGGAAACCATTGTTGTGGCAAACCTTCCCAATTCTTTTTTTGTATTCAGTTCAATAATTTTGTAGAAATTCTGCCTTAATAAATAGTGTTTAGTTCCTCTACAGAGTGTTCTATGTTTAGTTAATACATATTGAATATACAGTAGAACCTCCCTGTAATGGACACCTAAGTGTTCTTTAGGGAGAGGTGTCCTCTTGCTAGAGAGTTATTAAATAGCAATTTTGCAAATGAAAACTGTTCTTTGTAGAGAGGTGTCCTCTAGTGCGAGTGTCCTCTCATGGAGGTTCTACTGTATATTTATTAAAAATAAAGAAGGCATTTCCTGACCACAATGCCTTCTTTATTTTTAATATCAACGCCTGACCCACTTATCTTTTTTTTTTTTCTATTATTTTTCATATATATATATATATATATATATATATATTTTTTTTTTTCAATATACTTTCATACATTGAATTACGTCATTTCACTTGTACAAAATTTATACTTTGACAAATATGATAATTTTTTATCCACACAACATATACTTTTTAATCTATATATATATATATATATCTATATGAATTATGTGTATGTTTTGTAACTTCATGTGAAGTAGAGGTTGCCTAGTTGGCCTTCATATCTCTTTAGATAAAAAGAACACTTTTTGTTTTCATTTAATCGATGTTTTGATAATAATATTTTGTCTCCGTCAGGATAAATTTCAAAATAAAACATTAAGACAGGGCTTTTTAAATAGATATGAAGAGCCTTAGTACAAACTTACCACCACACGTGTGTCTAACCATGCTCTGACCCCAGGCCCCAGTACCAGTGGAAGCCGCCACCTGAGAAAGTAATCCCACATCCTGTACAGCATCCACCATCACAACCAACAGCTAGCTGTACATAAGCCACACACTTTGCAGCAGTCTTTGTAAAGTTTTCTTTTTTTTTTTTTTATGGATTTTGTTTTGTTTTCTAAATCCCTATCTTCCCCCCCCCCCTACATACAAGATGTTTATATTTATTGTCTAAATAAATACTTTTAAAAAGTGCAATGTTGTCATTTCCACTGGTATTTGATATACATATGATCTATATGCTTTAGCTATTTCAAAATATTTTTCAACCTCTTTCTTCTTTTGTATATATAATAGTTTTTGCTTATCCCTAGTACACGGGGTACAGGCCATGATAATCATGGTGGGTAGAAGTAGGAGACTGCTTTTTACTGTAAGTGCACCACATGTCTACACATGTGAAAAGCAGTTCGACTTTGCCTTCTTGTTATAATTTGATATCAAGAGGTAGGCATCTCTTGATTGTACTACTGATGGCTTATGCTATCTATAGGAATCACTGATTCTTAATTGTTCCACTATATTGGTCAAATATCATTTCATGGTATGATTAAAGGCTGGTTAAACCGTTTGGTTTACGACCCGGGTTTGATCGCCCCGCATTGGACACTTTTTTCTGTTTAAAAAAAAAAATGCTCCAATGGCCCCCCGATTCTTGCAAAAGTCCAACCCCACCAGCGAGTGCAAGTAACCAAACGGGGCTCTGGCACATTTGTAAGTGCAAAGTCGAACTGCTTTCACATGTGTAGACATGTGGTGCGCTTACAGTAAAAAAGCAGTCGCTAACTACCCACCATGATTATCATGGCCTGTACCACGTGTACTAAGGATAAGCAAAAAAAAAAAAAAAGAAGATGCCTTGATTCGACAATTTCACTTTTGTTTTATCATTCACATATAATTTGATATATTAAAGTAATGAAAAATCTAGAGTAGGGACAGCACCAGAGTTGGAAGTTTTAACAAGAAAATATCTAAATGCTTTTTATAAAAATAGGCAAAACTTATGTGCCATCTAGGAAGTAAAACTTAGAACTGGTCTTTGTTAAAAACATGAGCCTGTCTTACATGCAACTGAGAAATTTGAAAATATGTCTCAAAACTGAATTCTTTACAAACTATCTTTTTATATCCATAAAAATGAAATCCAAAATCATTTTTTGTTATCGCGTTGCGCAAAATCTACAGAATCAATCCTTATGAAATTTTGCATGTAGGTAGCTGAAGATTTGGTTTAACATATAGGCTATTCAAAAAAACTAAAAAGGTTAATGTGGTTTTTTTTTAAATTGTAAAATCAAAAAGCGTTAGTTCCAGCCTTTTACCGCTTGGCACAGCACTGGTCACGACGATAAATGAATTTGATTGGTTAATAATTTTACACGTAGTGTGGGTATCCTATGGTTAATAATTTCCTTAAATTCAATTTTATATATGAAAATTAAGCCAAAATCTTCTAAATTCAATTGTACAATATAAATCTTTAATATGTAAATTTTAAAGCAATCAACATGTATGTAAATTTCCAGTTTGGTTAATTAATACTTTTTCTTTTCTCTCTCTCTCTATCACTAGTATCAAAATCTAAATCAAATTCATGTATTCTAAAATCATGTGGTAGCTACTCCTAACTCTAAAACCCAAAGACAATAAAATAATTCAAGACAAGTGGCAAAGTGCTTCTTAGTATCATTTACTGAACATTCAAGCCACAAACACGTAGTTTGTTTACACAATGAATTTTGTTTGTTCACATGATGAATGTTTTTAAAAGGTAAGATTATCCTATCGCCGTGAAACTTTAGGAAGTTATTTACTATACTACTGGGAAGGTTTCTGGTTTGAATTTGATTTGAAATAAATATTTGTTGCAATTTTATTTGCAAATTTTCTACTTTCATTTGCAAGCAGCGCCTCTTGCGGTTTCTGGTGAAATTACATTTATAAATTGTAAAAATGCTAAAATGTGTTCCAAGTATAATAAATTTAATTTGAGGATTTAGTAATACAGTCGAACTTGGATAATTCGAACCCCAAGGGACCATAAAAAAATTCGAATTAAAGATGTTAAATTATTTATATAGGAAATTCTAGGGACCAAGATAAATATTCGAATTAAAGAGGTCTTCGAATTAAAGAAGTTCGAATTATCCAAGTTCTACTGTATAATATTCCAATGATGTTGTAAAAAAACTTGGTATTTCAATATTAATATATATTTAAGTAAAATATCTATTAAATTTAATAAATATTTTCAAAAAATATATTATGTTTCAAAAATATATTTAAATGCATATAAAAATATTTATATATGCTTATAAATCTATATATAGGTGGATTGGATGTTTTCTAGAATCGTTATAACAAATGTTCGTTAGGCAAACTTTTACTCGGGTAAAAACCGGGCGAAGCCGGGAACATTCACTAGTATATTATATAAACATAAAGTAGAGGAAATTTCATCAAACACCTCCCACAAATTTTCTCCAATTTAATCTGTTTATGACCATCACTCTCAGCTCATTTATTAATCTTCTGGTAGCTTATTGCAGGTCTTCCTTCAATTTTTCCTATCTTTTTTTAAACCATTTGCTTTCATTATGTGTCCGAAGTAGGTCAGTCTTTGTTTTCATGTTTGGGATTCTAGGGATTTATCAGGATTAATTTCATTTAAGATTGAAACATTTGTCCTTTTTTTTAATCTATCCATTGCACTCTGTTGTTGCTTTCTCCAGGTCCACTTTTCAAATGTGCTTCAATTATTTTTCTTTCTTTTCTGAGAGTCCAGCTCTCACATCTATAGCTGAAAACAAGAAATGCATCTACAATTCCTTTCCTTGTCTTGAATAAAATGTTTTCCATGTACATGCCATGTACAGCTATCGTCCTTCATCATCAACTCAACAATCTACAGAGGGAGTCTCGATGAATCATTGGGAAGGTATTTGTCCAAATGGTGTGTCTTTTTAAGCTCTACAAACTACCCTTTGAAATATAGAAATAAATTTGGCCAATATTCAGAGATGATTCCCTTAGACACACAACACAATTGGAAAGTGAAAATTAATATTATTTTTGAACGCTACTTTTTAATTTAAAAAATATACTAATGCATAAAAACCTGATACTATAATAATAGAAATTTTAATAGGAGAAATGGCTCATCAACAGTGATTAAGTAAGACAGCTAACTAAATATGTAAACTTAAAATGGCCGTTGCATCTGAGAGTTTAGAATGAGCACGTCCTCTCAATACAAAGATTGTTTGGCAATTTGAGGGTAGTTCACCTCTCTTTTTCACGATAACTAGTGTTATATACAGAGAAAAAATACTTTGATTTACACTTATTCAATGGTTAAATATGTAGAAGTAAAGAATAAGCAAGGATAATAAATGACAATATATACAGTAAGGTGGTGATACATATTTATAGATTTCTTCAGCAGGGGAGCCTTGAGTCTTACTCCAGACAGAGAGAGGGTCTACTTGAACATCTCTACTGGTATTATAGATGTTGTTTGTTGTTTCTTATCCCCTTGTGTAAAGATTACACGAATTCCATGAGTTCATGCTCCTCGAGCTGTTTTATGATGAGCAGCGGCCTCTCCCAAAGGTCCTGTTTAGTGCATCTAATGCAAGCCAAAATGTGTTCTGGAGCTGCAGGTGACAAGCTACATTTTGGGCAAGTGGGGTAGATTTTGTTATTATTTTCTATCTTCAATGGCTTGAGATGGCCTGTTCTAAATCTTGTTAGTGTTGTTTGATGCTGTCTATTTCTGATGTTTAGAGCTCCTCCTGGGTTCACTCCACTGTACCAACTGTGCTTAGGTGGGATCCTCCAGTTCTTGTTTATTTTTGTTTTGGCTACTGTTTCTATTTCTTTAAAAGTAAGTTTATTTTTCTGTGGCAAGGGTTCTTTTGTGCCTTTTTTCGCTAGAACATCAGCAGCTTCATTGCCTTCAATTCCAACATGTGAGGGTATCCATTGAAGGTGAATTTTTGAGGTTTTTGAGAGTTTTTGGAGATAACCAATTATGTTCCTGCTTACTTTGTCTCTGAGTTCCCCTGTGTGACTCAAGTGTTGTATGGCACTTCTACTATCAGTAAGAATCCAGATATCTTGATAATTAGTATTTCTAATGGATTTTAAGGCTTCATAGATGGCTATAAGTTCTGATCTGAAGACTGAGCAAAAATCTGGGTTTCTTCTGTTCATTTTCTCAATGCCATTTGTAGTTTTGATGAGACAGCCACTGCCAGTGTGTCCCAACTCATCTCTGCTACCATCGGTATAAATAGTTATTGCATTTTTAGGAATGTTATTAATTATTTCTAATGATAATTGTTTTAAGTATTCTGGATTTTGGTATTGTTTGTTGGTGGGTTCATTTAAAGTGTCATTAAAAATAACATTTTGTAGTGGTTCGCATGGAGAAATTTTTTCTGCTAAATAATTTTTTTCTACTTTATATTTTAAAAATCCATTTCTTTTGGCCAGGTGGAGAGGACCTTCTTTTTTGAGTCTTAGATTGGATTCCCAATTAAGTATGTAATTGGAAGTTCTGTGTTTGTTTCCATAACTCTTGATTTTGTTTATATATTTTGGCAGATTGTAGCTTCTTCTATCCTTTAAGGGCATAATGTCTGCCTCGTAAAGTACAATATCATTAGGGCAGGTATTTCGAAGACCTGTAATAATTCTAGCTGCACTTAGTTGTATCCTTTCCAGTGATTTTAGATTTGTTTCAGATGCTGTACCATAGATTTGATATCCATATTCCAGGATAGGTCTAATTAGAGACGTGTAAGTTAATTTTAGTGTGGTTGCATCGGCTCCCCACTCTCTTCCTGAAATATATTTCAGGATTTTTAGTCGGTCTCTTCCTTTTCTAATAACTTCTTCAATATGTTTACTGGAGTTAATTTCTGGATCCAGGGTGTAGCCAAGATATTTAGGATGTTTATTATATTGTAATTGTTGTTCTTTCAGAATAATTTTTGGCCTTATTTTGTATAGTTTCTTATCGGTAGTAAAAAGACAGGTTTCAGATTTTTGGGGGTTAAATTCTAATTTATGTTTATTAGCAAATTTTTCTAGGTGGAGAAGAGTCTTGTTCAAATCCCTTTCAGCTTTTTTCCAGTTAGTGTTACTGCTCCATAGAATAATGTCATCAGCGAAAAGTCCAATATTGGTTTTATGTGAAATTTTTTCTTCTATGCCTGCAATAAATAGGGTGAAGAGAGTTGGGCTAAGGACTGATCCTTGTGGTAATCCTTGGTACAATTCATAGATGACAGGGGAATAGAAAAGTTCTTTCTCTGTTATTGTTTCTTATCCCCTTCTGCAAAGATTACACAAATTCTCCATAAGTCCATGCTCCTCAAACTGATGATAAGCAGTGGCCTCTCCCAAAGGTCCTGTTTAGTGTACCTAATACAAGCCAAAATGTGTTCTGGAGCTGCTGGCACCAAGATACATTTTGGGCAATTGGGGTAGATTTTATTATTTTCCACCTTCAATTACTTTTGAGATGGCCTGTTCTAAAATCTGTTAGTGTTATTTGGTGCTGTCTATTTCTTAGGTTCAGAACTTTTCTTGGGTCCACTCCACTGTAGCAGCTATGCTTAGGTGGGATCATCCAGTTCTTGTTTATTTTTATATATTTGGCTACTGTCTATTTCTTTAAAAGTAAGTTTATTATTCCGTGAACTAAATAGACATATCTAGACTGCTTTAATGGTTATTGATGATGACAAAGTGAACTAAATAGACATATCTAGACTGCTTTAATGGTTATTGATGATGACAAAGTGAACTAAATAGACATATCTAGACTGCTTTAATGGTTATTGATGATGACAAAGTGAACTAAATAGACATATCTAGACTGCTTTAATGGTTATTGATGATGACAAAGTGAACTAAATAGACATATCTAGACTGCTTTAATGGTTATTGATGATGACATCTAGACTGCTTTAATGGTTATTGATGATGACATCTAGACGGCTTTAATGGTTATTGATGATGACATATATTGGAATAAATGTCAACCAAACATTGTTTTAAATCTATTACAGAATGTTATCCAACATCTAATTTAGATAAATCAAGGAAATCTAATTCAAAGAGGATGTTGGCCCCCGTTAAGCGTGATGCAAATTGTTTAGTCAAAATTTATTCATATAGATGTCACTTCACCATCAGCACTTCTCATTTGAGCTGCCAGGATATTGTTTTAACCTCCTTTACTTTTGACGCTCTTAATTTCCTCATCATTTATTATAGACCTTTTATCAAATATAGTTAGCACTTGGCGTGGTGCCCAGCACGGAAGAAGACCATAACCCTCCAAAATGGTCGTGAGGATAAAGTAAGTAATAGACATTAAAAATATCTATAGAAAGAGAAAAGGAAGAAAAATTCAAATCAAACACACTCTCCATAATCTCCATTACTTCATGGCAAAAAAATATCTGGTTTCATCTGTGGATGGCGCCGAGTTAGAAATCAGACTGTAGGGGGGGTTTTATATTTAAAAAGCCTTAATTTAAACAGGGTTTTCATTGAGAAATATTTCTACACTTGAAACCCTTTCTGCGAGAGACTGCTTTAAAGTAGGAATTTCTTTGTTCTCCCAGAAGCTGGTCTTTCATCATAAATTGGAATTAATAAGTCAATTTTCCCAAACGTTGTCGCTCAGGGTGATGGTACTTTATCAGATGTGTGGGGAGGTTTTATATACTGTAGTAAATTTACAAGGTTATATATATCTTGGAGAGATATCCAATTATATAATTTCAAAAAAATATGCTGGAATTATCTTTCTACAGGCGTTGTCAAGAGACATGACAATCGGCTTATTTAAGTCTTCAGGCTCTTCCCATGCTGGCCATTCCTCTAATTCCTCTGCCCCCGAGTCTCGTGATCGCTGCCCACGTACGCAGCATTCCCTGTGCTATGTGGCCCCATCCCTATGACCTCTTAGTCCTCTTGGATTCTTCGTGTCTTTAGGTAAATACCTGGAAAGGCTTTTCCTTTACTCAACAAACATTTTTGAAGCACCATTTGAATCCGCTAAATTGATTAATGTTCTAACAACATCCGATCCCATGGAGCCATTGCTTTCTTGGGACTTTCTATTTTCAAAAAGAGTGCATCTACAATCTATAATATCTTAATGCCTTTGTTTTATTATTATTATCAAAATCTCCCATGGACCATCTGATGAGTAACCTTTTTTTTAAAATCAAAGATGAT